>LPNX010949337.1:58160-99187 GCA_001517045.1 Pseudotsuga menziesii | reverse complement strand
ACAACATAAGTATCCTGTTGAATACCTCCCTTGAACTCATATATGAATTGAATCCCTTCCTTCCAATAGGGCTTCTTGGTGGTTGGTTAAAAGTCGCCAAAAATCTCTCCAATGGATTCAATGGATTCGATGCATAAATTCAATATAACACATGATTATAATTTTTTTTTTTAAATTGATAATTTATTATTGTATTCGGTAACACATGAGCAAGTTAAGCATATACACATCTCTTGTATAGTCTAGTTTGAAACTAGAAAGCCATGTTTACCTTACTAAAAGAATTGTCTACAAACAACCCCATCGTTATGTAGCATGGGGAAATCATTTAATAAAAGATCAAATTTTGATCATAAAAAATTACAATTATACAAATTCTAAAGTTAGAATTTTCTCTCTCTTTTAAATTGGAACAACTATATATTAAAATTTCAAATATCTCAACTTAAAATCTCAAAATTTTCATCCGAAAACCTTTAAACATTATAAAACGTGGAGAAGTTTATTACATGTTTAACTCATTCTTCGAGTAAAACAGATATTTTGAAAGAAACGACATATTGGTGCATTGAACCGGGTTACAAGTTTTGTTCTATGCAGAAGCGACATATTTTGAAAGGAACGACATATTTGTCTGAATGTAGTCATTACTCAGTAGAAGATTGATTTATTCAAGGGAGCTGCTTTAGCAAGTTGAAACTTTCGACGTTTCGATCCCTACTCTGGGATCATTATTATCGAGAGTTTCAACTTGCTAATGCAGCTCCCTTGAATAAATGAAACGACATATTAACGCATTGAACTGGATTCGAATAGCGGATAAGATGGCTTCCTCGAAGTGGAAGTCTAACCTTGCAAATTTGACTTTGGTTTTGGTACATAATAAATGGAATAGTGTACAATTTAATTTAATTTGAGTACATTCATCAATGGAATGGTTTACAATTTTAATGTAAAGGAATTTTATATGATTTTAATCCTTAATTACTCTTTCACTTGCACCCTATCCAATACCTTACCTTGACCAACTCCTTCCCTTGTAATCAATCCTAGTCAAGTTGCTACTATGGATAATGAAACCACCTTGTAGTTTAGCCTCATGCCAAGGAGATGACTAATTTTCATTTATATATAAAATTAATTTCATTTTAAAATAATTTTTTATCTTATTTTCACAAAACCATGTAAAAAATAATGTTTAGAAGAATCATCACATGATATGTTGTGGAGGTGTGTTATCCAATGTAATTTCATGTAGAATTTTTGTGGAATAAGTCTTATAGAAGATTGTTGTTAAATTCACAAAGTTGTCATCTATTTTGCAAAGGTGATGGTAGTGAAGGAACTTAACTTGCTTGAACCTTACTTAACCATATGTTAGATGTTAGCTAAGTAAGAGCAAGGACTTTTGCATTCCATGAAAATGGAAGACAAAGCTTTCCATGATAGCGAATTATATTAATATTAATAGAGTTTGATGTTGTTCCATGGAATGCATGATGTGATATTTGGTAATCCATATATGTGAGATTATAAAGCATTTTTCAATGAATAGTAAATGAGTACAAACTTGTTAAAGATGACTAAACTTATTCATTTATATTGTAGACTGATCTAGCACTCTTAGCACTTGTTTCAAATGTTGGAATGCATAGATTAATCAAAGCTTCAAGTTAGTTTATTGTGTTAGTCTTATGTACCAAGAAAGATGAGAGAGTGACACTCTTCAATTAGGTAGGCAAGAACCCAAAGACCTTGATGTACACAGTTTCAGTGTGATAAGAAAAGTTAGAACCATAGAAGTAGTGGGACATGTTATTGATGCACTTTTTTGGGTTGTTCAGAAAACCACATAGGATGCCTCCCATCCATCCAAACCATGTAATATAGCACTCCATTGAATTGTAACAAAGAATCCTTAAATCAAATGAGGCGATATCTACACCTTCGTTGTTGGAAAATGGGGAGATCAAGCAACAAATTTAGGAGTTCTTATTCAAGGGAAACAATCAACTCAACTCACCACCATGTGGCTCAATAGTTGACTTTTGTACCTAGGAAAGTGTTCCCCTAGTTACTTTTGCCTAAGTCATAAAAAGGGGAAAATTAAAGTGACCCTTGCAATCAATAACTTGAGATGAGTTTTAATTTTCACTTTAGAGAATAAAGTGGCTTTTTAATAAATTTAAGTGAGGTGAGTGAAATTAATTTTGGAGAGAATTAAAAGTGCATTTAATCTCATTTATTCATCTAATTCATTTTGGGCCCTTGGATTAGATGTATATTCAGCTTCCTCATTTAGACACCAAAAAGGGAAGGGAAGGCATTAGAGTCTCTTTTTGATTTTTTCCATGAGAGTTGGAGAGCAGAGAAGGAGAAAAATTGTAGGCATAGAGAGAAGAGCAGAGGGAAGGTTTCCCAAGACCGTACAACAACACTAGATATTTTTTTGTACAACACGCATCTCGAGGCAAATTCTTGGCACATATTTCGAGGTTTATGCTACAACATTAATTGCGGTTCTGTACAGCAGTGGCATGAATTTCGAGGCAATTTTTTGGGCACAAATTTTGAGGCAACACGTACAGATTTTTTGGGCACATAATTTGAAGCAGATCATACAGTATGTACGGTACGTACAATATAGCATGTGGTGGCACATAAATTGAGGTTTGTATAGTTCGTACGGTACACCAGTGGCCACTTAAATCGAGGTAGTCCATACAGTCAATTTGACATGTTTTTCGAGGCAGCTAGCTGGCAGAAATTTTGACTGTAAATTTTCTGAATTCAGTCAATTTGCTGAGCACTGTGGTTGAGACAATTGTATCTTTGTTTTTTCATGTACTTTAATTTTATTGCAGAAAATAAAATTATCTCTCTGAAGAACAGGTTTTCCCCGTAGGTTGGGGTTTTTGCGTTGTTTATTTGACCAAACATTTCTAAGTTTGGATTTTCATGTGTGACCGTGTTTTTATTATTGCTCATTTGAAGTTGTAAAATTCTTCATGTGTTTTAGTCAAATTGTTTATGAGAAAATTATCTAATTTGCGGTAAAAAGTAAATTGGGTTGGGCATTAAATAATGATGAGAAAATGGTGGAATGAGATAAAGATTTATATCAACCAGGTGCCTCCATTCTCCCAGAGAATGGCATTAGTGCTTATATCTGATTAAGTGGGAACCAATCCCTCAATCACATCAAAATGGACATGCAATCACATCTGATCATGTAAGACTACATCTCACAGTCATATAAAAAAGGCCCTTAGTCCTAGACTGAGTATTCCTGGTAACTGACCAGGAACCTCCATTCAAATAATGGAAACAACCCTTATATATGATCATGTAAGAACCAGCCCTACAGTCATATTAGAATAGCTCAACACTCATATATGACATGGAAGGAACCAATCCTCTCACCATGACAGAATGGATCAGCCCTTACATCTAACCATGGAAGGAACCAATCCTCTCACCATGTCAGAATGGCTCACAGACTCATTACTTCCCCTTGGAAGGAACCTTGATCTAGAGAACACCAAGCTTCTCCCTAAAGTACTCAAAATTCACTCTAGCTAATGGCTTTGTCAACACATCAACTATCTGTTCATTCATCGCAACATACTGGAGCTTCACTACTCCTCTCTGCAGCATATCCCTGATATAGTGATATTTGATCTCGATATGCTTTGACTTATCATGGAACACCGGGTTCTCCGACAACTTCACACAACTCTGGTTGTCTCAATATATACAAGTAGCATCCAACTGGAGATCAAATAAATCAGATAGTAGCTTCCTTAGACATACTACCTCACAACTAGCTAAACAAGCTGTTACATACTCTGCTTCAGCTGTACTCAGTGCCACACATGATTGCTTCTTGCTAAACCAAGAGATCACACTTGATCCCATACTGAAGTAACACCCGAAATTTCTCTTCCTATCAATGGCACTGCCTGCCCAATCTGAATCAACATAACCCTCCAGGTTAATCTTCTAACTCGCCTCATACTTGAGTCCATAATCAACGGTACCCCTCAAGTACCTCAGAATATGCTTTGCAACAATCAAGTGAACATGTCTCGGATCTGTCAGGAACTAGCTGAAGGTGTTCACAACAAAGCAAATATCTAGTCTCCTGTTCATCAGGTACATCAAGGACCCAATCATTTGACGATACATCACAACATCAACCGCTTCTGATGAAGCATCACTCAATAGCTTCAGGTTCGATGCCATAGGTGTGGTCATGGCCTTGCAGTCCATCATCCCGAATCTCTTCAAGATCTCTACCGTATATTTCCCTTGTCCTAGGGAAATTCCATTTGTATTCTGCCACACCTCCATGCCTAGAAAATAATGCATCATACCCAAGTCCTTCATTTTGAACTCAGTAGCAAGCTTCCTCTTCCTATCGACAATCAACCCATCCATACTTATTACAAACAGATCATCTACATATAGTAGGAGCATCACTGGGTTGCCATCTTCAACCTTGTAGTAAAGGTTGGAATCTGCTTTACTCTTGGTAAAGCCCAAACTAGATAGAAAGCTGTCAATTCTGCCGTACCATGTCCTGGGTGCCTGTTTCAAACCGTACATGGATTTCTTCAATCTACATACATGAGACTCCCTGTCATGTGCCTCAAAACTGAGTGGTTGCTCCACATACACTTCCTCTTCCACTACACCATTCAAGAAAGCAGTCTTGACATCCATTTGGTGTATCTTCCATTTCATCACTGCAGCCAGCGCAAGTACTGATCTGATGGAAGTGTATCTGGCTATAGGTGCAAAAGTTTCTTCAAAATCTATTCCTTATTTTTGGGAGAAACCACGAGCAACAAATCTTGCTTTATATTTTTCTATGCTACCATCTGCAACATGCCTGACCTTGTAGATCCATTTGGAAGTTACAACAGACTTCCTTTTTGGTCTCGGGACAACATCCCAAACATCATTCTTCATGATCGATTGATACTCTTCGATCATAGCATCCTTCCATTCTTTATGTTCTGCCACTTCTTCATAATTGGAAGGTTCTTTATCAATAAAATCACATAATAATGCTACATAACCAGAGCAGGACCTGGTTCTCTTTCTTTCTCTGTGATTCTCTTCTCGAGCCCCATATCTTTCTGCACCTTGGATAGCTTCTCGTACCCAAGCAGGTTTCCTCTTATGAGGATTCTTCTCTTGAGGTGGATCTACAGGTTCTTGAGGTTCTTCAAATTCTCGATCTTCTTCTTGAATTTCTTCGTTCATGGTTGTGTCATGAATTTTGGGTGCTTCTGTTTCTTCAAGTTCTTCAGCAGGTCTCTTTCTGGATTTGTTGTAAGTTGAGTCTTCATCAAATGTCACATCCCTGCTAATGTCGATCTTCTTGAATCCTGGGAAGTATATTCTGTAAGCCTTCAAGATTTCAGAGTATCCCACAAATATACCCTTCTTTCCTGAAGGATCTAATTTTGTCCTCTTCTCTTTTGGAATGTGTATGTACACTGGACAGCCGAATATTCTGAGATGGATGGCTTCTGGTTTCTTGCTTGAAAATACTTTTTCAGGTGTCTTGTTCTTGAGTACTCTGTGTGGAGTACGGTTCTATACATACACTGTTGTTTTGGCAGCTTCTGCCCATAAATGCATGGGAAGATTTTGATCATGAAGCATAGCTCTTGCAGCTTCCATGATTGTTTTGTTTTTCCTTTCTGCAATCCCATTTTGTTGTGGATTATATGGAGTGGACAACTCCCTCTTAATCCCTGAGTCTTTGCATAACTCTTTGAATTCATTTGATGTGAATTCTCCACCATTATCTGCTTGAAAGGTCTTGATCTTGTTTTCAGTGTGGTTCTCGATCAAGGCTTTGAATTCCTTGAACTTGCTGAAAACTTCATCTTTGTTCTTCATGAAGTAAATGCATGTCTTCCTAGAAAGTCGTCAATGAAATAAACATAGTATACATACCCGCTTAGTGAACTTGATGACATTGGTCCGCATACATCAGAGTGGATGGTTTCCAAGATTCCTTTTGCCTTGCTCTCACTACTTGGAAATGTCTTCTTTGTATTCTTTCCTTTCGCACATCCTTTGCAGACTCCGTCATGTTTTGCTTGAATTTATGGAAGACCTTCAACAGCTTTGCTTGCAAGTGGTAGTGCTATGTAATGCACATGTGCAAGCCTTCTATGCCAAAGTTCATTTGGATCTACTGTGTCATGGATCAAGGCTTGTTCTGGATGGCCCTTCAATTTGTATAGACCTCCCTCTTGTTCCCCAATCACTACTGCATCATCGAAGGTCTTTCCTTTTGGCCACATGAGAACTTGGCCATCTACAAATGCAACCCTCATGCCTTTTGCATCTAATGCAAATATGGAGAGGAGGTTCTTCTTGAGTCCTGGTACAAACAATACATCCTTCATCTTCATGGAATTTCCAGATTCTAGCTTATAGGAGGATTCCCCACTACCTTTTATTGGGTACTGATAGTCATCTCCGAGCTTCACCTTGTGAGGTGATTCATGTTCTGACAGTCTCACAAAAGACTCTTTGAATCCCGTCACATGTTTGGAAGCCCCACTGTCTATAAGCCAATCATTACTTCCATGTGTGATGTTTCCCGTGAGAGCGGAAATCAAAACATATTCTTCATCACTTTCTTGTTTGTTTCTCTTTGAGGAAGGTTCATTATCTTCTGCAACATGAGCATGATGTCTTCTGTTGTTGTTTTTCTTCTTGTGAGAGTTTCTTTTGTTTCTAGGAAAATCTCTGGCAAAGTGCCCTATTTCATCACAAGTATAACATCTGAGTTGAGATTTCTTGTAGGAGGAAAGCACCTTTAGAATGATGATGATGATGGTCCCTTCTGGGTTTCTTGGATTGAACTATCAGAGCTTGATCTTCACTTCCCATCTTTTCTTCTTGAGCTGCTATCCGAGCTTCTTCTTGTGAGCATTCTTCCCAAAGTTTGCTGAACTTGACTAACTTCTTTCTGGCACAGATCCCTTGAATGAAAGAGTCCCATGTCCTAGGGAGACCATTCAAGGTGGTCATTACAATCTCTGCATTTTCCACTTCTTCATCTACTGCTTCCAACTATTCCTTGATCTGAGAGACTCTTGTGAAGTAAGACTGGATGGTCTCTGCATTCTGAATCTTCACATTCTTCAACTGGTTCCTCAAATTCATTTTCCTGTTTATGTTCTTTCCTTCAAACAGTTTGGTTAGGGCATCAAACATAGCTTTAGGTGTCTTTAGGGAGGACAGTTGTGGTATGAGGTGATCCTTGATTGATTAAGCAATAATCCTCTTTGCCATAACCAAATTCTTCTTATGTAAGGCCTTAGCCTCAACTCCCTCTGGAACTGGAACCTCCTCATTGATGTAGGATTCCAACTCATTTTCTTCCAGGACCAGGGAGATCATATACTTCCAGGCTCAGAAGTTATCAGCTCCCTCAAGATTTTCATCAAGCTTGGTATGATGAGACATCTTTACGAAGAACCTCAAATGGAAATACAAAAGATGTAGATCTTATCAGGTCAAGATGTCGAATCTGGATTTGGAGCTGAGATTCTACAGTGCTGGTTCAGGAGAAGATTAGGGTTTGGATTTTTCGGAGTTCTGTCCAACCAAATGCTTTGATCCTGATCTCTAAACTTCGATTTTGAGGAGGAGATCAATCCAAGCCCGGGATCACTGAAAAATTCCACTTCTGTGGAAAGCCCTAGTTTTCGGCAGTAGTGTCGGGTCCAAAACTGAAAAAGCTCAGAATTGGATTCTGCTTTGACAGAAATATTTGCCCTAGGGAGGAGAATTAGTCCAACCTTCTTTTGCTGAAAATCTGTGGAGAGAGATCCACAAAGTAGGAAGCCCTAGTTTCCGCAGCTGCACAGTGTCTTCTTCTCAGGTTAGCTCTGATATCATGTTAGATTTTCAACATTAAGCTAGCATTATATTAGGATCTTTAACTGAGAGAATAACAAGCACAACAATCAAACACAAGAGACAATGAACATAGTGTTTTTCCTCGGGGAAACCATAAATGGAGAAAACCTCGTAACTTCCTTAGAGGTAGAATTAGCACCAAAAGTAAAACCCCAAAACAGTAAGATGATCTCTCGACAGCAGTAGCCTCTTTCTTCCTAGCCCCAGTGTCTTCTTCTTCCTCAGCTATGCACTACAATTGAGTGTGATTGAGTGTGTGATAAATAGAGAGACTCACTCTCTATTTATACTAATTCTCGACTTGACAATAACCTACTAGGGCCGAATTCTCTAGGAGAGTCCAATAACCCTAGTGCCCCGAAACTATGAGGACTTTAACCCTTGACCAATAGGAGGGTTACCCACAATGACTTGACATGACTTGTTTACATTATAGAAACTCCCGATCGGAACATCGCGGCATGACATGACTCAATTACATTACAGACACATCCTAGAATAAACATCAGGTTACATTACATAAGAAATACAAGTGAATACATTCTAAAGTTACAATTACATCAACACTTAAGTTGGGCATTGGATTTGGATCAAGTACTAAGGCAGAGCTCTTAGTGCTATGGGGTCTGTTGTTTTTTGCACGGGAGAAGGACCTTTCTTCCATCATGATATTTGGGGACTCGAAAGTGATCATGGATTGGGCAAAGGATGTTCATTCTCTTCAAACTATTGAGCTTCATCACTGGATCATCCAGGTAAAAATTCTCATAAATTTTTTTCGGCAGATTTCTTTTAATTATATTTATTGTGAGTTGAATAATGACGCAGATCTATTATCTAAGCAAGCTTTGGGGGAAGGCATGGAAGCTATTGACTGGGACCTGGCTCAGGATGGATTCAGAATAGAGCATGGCTTTCTAAGTATTGTGTAGTGATGTTCTTGTTCCTTGACTCTGTTGTACAGAGAAGGATTTATGTTTTGATGTGTAAGATTATGATTGTGTTATTATAGTCCTGATTGGTTTTGTAACTATGGATATATGTGGGTCTGATTATCTGGACTGCAGGAAATTTTGTTTGTAAGAAACAACTTTTCTTTTATATAAAGTTGTTTTTTTGTGTGTGAAAAAAAATGGTGAATGCACCAAGAAAGACATATTCTAGCAAAAGTAGAGGTATAAACCTTTTCGGATATAAATTGTGAGGTTTGTACTTGCAAAGGTTTTCATAGAAGTTTGTAATTGGTGTTCTTAATCAATTCAATTGCATCAACCATTACGTGTTACATAATATGTAGTCTATTAAGGACCCCTTTTTTTCGAAGTGTTTTCTAAGTTATAATGTTACATACATTTGTTTAAAGAATATGACATCTCGTCATGTTGTTTATAGTTATATACTTGTATTGATGGTGGTTTTTTTGCTCAAATGTAGGTGAAATTAAAATAAATTAGCAAATGGCTGATTTTGAACATTCATCCTTCAATGTTGAGAGAGATCCAAATCCTCCAAGTTCTCCCTTTCTTTTTTGACCTTTAGTGCTCAAACATTACTAGCATTTGAACAATTGTCCCTTGAATGTTGTGCAATAAAGATTTTAGATTGAGTTTGGATGCACACGACATTATGCTATAATGTGGGCTAAGAGCTACCAAAGAAATGATCAATTTTTATTAACACATATAAATTTAGGTGTAAGTTTTAAATGATTTTGATAACATAAAAACACACTGCATAACACATACCACTTAATTGAAGGACATTTACTAGTTTTTATAAAACACACACACACACATACATGAACATGACCTATACCATCTAGTATTTAAGTTCCCATCTAGTGGAGGAAATTAGAACATGTGCTACATCCTTTATATTTTTAGGAAGAGAAGCAAGAAATTTAGAGATAAAGACATGGTAGTATAAACATGTGTTTTGTTTGGGTTAGATCTGTCTTGTGATTTAACAAAAAAGAATTTGATTCATGGTTAAATTGGTTCCTAGCGAATGATGAATACAAGCAATATGTGTTAGTGGTAGTATGATTCAAGACTCTTGCATCATAATCTTCATTGCATGTTTTAGTGATGTGCATTGTGGTTATAATGTTTTTTTTAATATATATCAAAACATGTGTTTTTACCAATGTTATGGGTTGGTATTCCACACAAACCTTTATGAGTTGAAGTGCTATAAAAAAAAATGTGGGTATCTTATCAATAGTCTCACTTTGGAATTATTCTTAAAGAATCATATCCACATGCAGTTGATATTGAGCATGATCCCTCATGAATGCTTGTGCATTGTTACAAGTCTACATACAATGTCTTGGGTTGAATTTCTCGAAATGGTATGAGTACTTTGTCAAATGCCTTATCGAGCATTTTTGTTGAGAACCCATATGCATGGGTAATTGGTATTGAGTCCAATGCCCCACAACATTCGTGCATTGTTACAACTCTATATAATATTGCTCCATGGGTTAAATTTCTATCAGTGATATGATACCTTGTCAAATGTCTTTCCTTGACATTTTGGTTAAAGACTCATATCCACAATTAATCAACATGAATTTTATCTCTTTCACCATTCATGCATTGTTACAACTCCATATTACTCCATATACAATACTATGGATTGAATTTGTATAACAACATAAGTATCCTATTGAATACCTCCCTTGAACTCATATATGAATTGAAACCCTTCCTTCCAATAGGGCTTCTTCGTGGTTGGTTAAAAGTCTCCAAAAATCTCTCCAATGGATTCAATGGACTCGATGCATAAATTCAATATAACACATGACTATAAATTATTTTTTTTTAAATTGATAATTTATTATTGTATTCGGTTACACATGTGCAAGTTAAGCATATACACATCTCTTGTATAGTCTAGTTTGAAACTAGAAAGCCATGTTTACCTTACTAAAAGAATCGTCTACAAACAACCCCGTCGTTATGTAGCATGGGGAAATCAATTAATAAAAGATCAAATTTTGATCATAAAAAATTACAATTATACAAATTCTAAAGTTAGAATTTTCTCTCTTTTAAATTGGAACAACTATATATTAAAATTTCAAATATCTCAACTTAAAATTTCAAAATTTTCATCCGAAAACCTTTAAACATTATAAAACGTGGAGAAGTTTATTACATGTTTAACTCATTCTTCGAGTAAAACAGATATTTTGAAAGAAACGACATATTGGTGCATTGAACCGGGTTACAAGTTTTGTTCTATGCAGAAACGACATATTTTGAAAGGAACGACATATTTGTCTAAATGTAGTCATTACGCAGTAGAAGATTGATTTATTCAAGGGAGCTGTGTTAGCAAGTTGAAACTTTCAATGTTTCGATCCCTATTCTGGGATCATCATTATCGAGAGTTTCAACTTGCTAACGCAGCTCCCTTGAATAAATGAAACGACATATTGATGCATTGGACTGGATTCGAATAGCGGATAAGATGGCTTCTTCGAAGTGGAAGTCTAACCTTGCAAATTTGACTTTGGTTTTGGTACATAATAAATGGAATAGTGTACAATTTAATTTAATTTTAGTACATTCATCAATGGAATGGTTTACAATTTTAATGTAAAGGAATTTTATATGATTTTAATTCTTAATTACTCTTTCACTTGCACCCTATCCAAAACCTTACCTTGACCAACTTCTTCCCTTGTAATCAATCCTAGTCAAGCTGCTACTATGGATAATGAAACCACCTTGTAGTTTAGCCTCATGCCAAGGAGATGACTAATTTTCATTTATATATAAATTTAATTTCATTTTAAAATAATTTTTTTTTCTTATTTTCACAAAACCATGTAAAAAATAATGTTTAGAAGAATCATCACATGATATGTAGTGGAGGTGTGTTATCCAATGCAATTTCATGTAGAATTTTTGTGGAATAAGTCTTATAGAAGATTGTTGTTAAATTCACAAAGTTGTCATCTATTTTGCAAAGGTGATGGTAGTGAAGGAACTTAACTTGCTTGAACCTTACTTAACCATATGTTAGATGTTAGCTAAGTAAGAGCAAGGACTTTTGCATTCCATGAAAATGGAAAGCAAAGCTTGCCATGATAGCGAATTATATTAATATTAATAGAGTTTGATGTTGTTCCATGGAATGCATGATGTGATATTTGGTAATCCATATATATGTGAGATTATAAAGCATTTTTCAATGAATAGTAAATGAGTACAAACTTGTTAAAGATGACTAAACTTATTCATTTATATTGTAGACTGATCTAGCACTCTTAGCACTTGTTTCAAATATTGGAATGCATAGATTAATCAAAGCTTCAAGTTAGTTTATTATGTTAGTCTTATTTACCAAGAAAGATGAGAGAGTGACACTCTTCAATTAGGTAGGCAAGAACCCAAAGACCTTGATGTACACAGTTTCAGTGTGATAAGAAAAGTTAGAACCATAGAAGTAGTGGGACATGTTATTGATGCACTTTTTTGGGTTGTTCAGAAAACCACATAGGATGCCTCCCATCCATCCAAACCATGTAATATAGCACTCCATTGAATTGTAACAAAGAATCCTTAAATCAAATGAGGCAATATATACACCTTCGTTGTTGGAAAATGGGGAGATCAAGCAACAAATTTAGGAGTTCTTATTCAAGGGAAACAATCAACTCAACTCACCACCATGTGGCTCAATAGTTGATTTTTGTACCTAGGAAAGTGATCCCCTAGTTACTTTTGCCTAAGTCATAAAAAGGGGAAAATTAAAGTGACCCTTGCAATTAATAACTTGAGATGAGTTTTAATTTTCACTTTAGAGAATAAAGTGGCTTTTTAATAAATTTAAGTGAGGTGAGTGAAATTAATTTTGGAGAGAATTAAAAGTGCATTTAATCTCATTTATTCATCTAATTCATTTTGGGCCCTTGGATTAGATGTATATTCAGCTTCCTCATTTAGACACCAAAAAGGCAAGGGAAGGCATTAGAGTCTCTTTTTTATTTTTTCCATGAGAGTTGGAGAGCAGAGAAGGAGAAAAATTGTAGGCATAGAGAGAAGAGCAGAGGGAAGGTTTCCCAAGAACGTACAACAACACTGGATATTTTTTCGTACAACACGCATCCCGAGGAAAATTCTTGGCACAGATTTCGAGGTTTATGCTACAACATTAATTGCGGTTCTATACAGCAGTGACATGAATTTCGAGGCAGTTTTTTGGGCACAAATTTTGAGGCAACACGTACAAATTTTTTGGGCACAGAATTTGAGGCAGATCGTATAGTATGTACGGTACGCACAATATAGCATGTGGTGGCACAGAAATTGAGGTTTGTATAGTCCGTACGGTACACCAGTGGCCACTAAAATCGAGGTAGTCCATACAGTCAATTTGACATGATTTTCAAGGCAGCTAGTTGGTAGAAATTTTGACTGTAAAATTTCGGAATTCAGTCAATTTGCTGAGCACTGTGGTTGAGACAATTGTATCTTTGTTTTTTCATGTACTTTAATTTTATTGCAGAAAATAAAATTATCTCTCTCAAGAACAGGTTTTCCCTGTAGGTTGGGGTTTTTGCCTTGTTTATTTGACCAAACATTTCTAAGTCTGGCTTTTCATGTGTGACTGTGTTTTTATTATTGCTCATTTGAAGTTGTAAAATTCTTCATGTGTTTTAGTCAAATTGTTTATGAGAAAATTATCTAATTTGCAGCAAAAAGTAAATTGGGTTGGGCATTAAACAATGATGAGAAAATGGTGGAATGAGATAAAGATTTATATCAACAATTGTTTTCTTTCAAACAAGGATAAGTTAAAGTATAAGGCTTAGCTAATAAAGTTATGTTGTTTGACAATTTAGTTAATAAAGTGTAACAATGTAACATGGCAGAAGAACTACCTCATCGATGACATAAAAACCCATTGTGTAAAGGAACTTCAGTGTAACCAATGATATATCTTTTACACGAACCCGTTAAGTTCATTGCTTATCATGTTTTCAAGTTGTCTTGATTATCTAGAAAACTAACATCGTATTAGAGTTGAAATATCAAAGGACTTTCCATTAAATTTGGTGTTATTTTTGAAAAACAATAGAGTATTAATTAAAACAATAAAATGATAATATTTCATAAGATTGTTAGGTTGGTGTAAACTTGAATAGTTGTGAAAAAAAATTGTTATCTTTAAATTTAAATACCGTTTTATAATATGTTTTCTTTTTGTGAGTGGATTGTTGATAAACTCTATATTTATTTATGAGTTATTGATTTGACCTTGTGTCTTTAAAAAAAAAAATTTATTCTATATACCATCCATAGAATTAAAGAAAAAGACAAACCTATTAGTGATTTTCTTTTTAATGAAAGAAACAAAAAAACAGAATACTATTCAATAAAAAAATAAAAATTGAACCAAGTTAAATTACTGGTGAAATTACAGCTATAAAAATGAAATAAAGCAATTTCTATAAATACAAAAGATAAAAAGTTGTAGAAATGGAACCAAATAAGATTACTGGTGAAATTACAACTATAAAGATGAAATAGATGAAGTTTAGAGCACAAAATTACAAAATTCAATTTTCAAATTTTCCAATAATTCTGTGAACCCTAGAATATTAAATCAAATCAATCAATGCAAACAGACTTCAAATAAATCAATGGATACAGACTTTGAACCCCAAAAATGAAAAGCCTAAACAAACAAATAAAGCACATCCAAGACAAACTTGTAATGCAAACCAAACTGAAAATAAAAATGCATTCGGTTGATATTCTAAGCCCATGATGCCATAAAACTCCACACGGAAAATACCCAAAATTATAAATATTTGATCGAAAACCGGAAACATTTATAAACTTCTTGAGCAATATTTGATTTTTTCTGCTTCAAATAGAAATTGGCTCATTGACATCCCACCGCTGAACGCTAATTTTAAAATTTTGAAAATGAGGTTGATGATTATGAAACTTCCGCTGCTAATTGATAGCGCTGAGAAGGTACTGGCTCCAGTTTTACATTTCTTTCTATTCGTTTTACAGATTAACTTAGTATAATATAAAACAGATTTGCTTCACTTTTCAGAAATCCGACTTTAGCTCAGTTGGTAGAGCGGAGGACTGTAGTGGGACACAAAATCCTAGTTGTAATCCTTAGGTCGCTGGTTCGAATCTGGCAAGTCGGAGATTCGGATTTATTTTTGTAGTTTTGAGTGTCGCTGACTGGTTCGAATCTGCAAGTCAGAAAATTGGATAACTCAAATTAGGCCGCTGTTTCGAATCCGGCAAGACGGAAAATTGAATCCATTGTGCAGTTTCTTTGTTCTTAACTCAAATTAGATTTATGGTTTTGGTAAAAATAACCGTAAATCCATTTATTTTGGTACCCAACAACCTTCTTGGTCCTTGTCCTGCAATTTGATGGGAGTGGGAGTGGGCTGTAACCCCTTTGATTTTTCTAGAATGGTGGGCTACATATTTTAGGACATCAATTTGATGGGAGTAAGCTAATTCAAGCTCATTGAAGGTCTTAGTAGGGCGATAAGAGCAGCCAAAGCTGAAGGTCGGTTTGCTGGGATTCAGATAGCTCCGAATTTAAACGTTACTCATCTACTTTTCATGGATGATGTTCTGATCTTCTGCTCTGGCTCTAGAAGAGAAACTAGAGTTCTCCAGGAGATTTTGGATCTTTTCACAAAGGCCACTGGAATGGAGATAAACAATGGCAAATCTTCTTTGACCACACATATGTTAAGACCGGAAGAGGAGGCTGAACTGAGAAGGTTTTTTCCCTTCAATACAGCAGGCCTGGACGTAGGGCTAAAGTACCTCGGCTTCTCTCTGAAAGAAAATTTGTATCGGAAACAGGATTGGTTATGGCTGGTCGGGAAGGTAGAGAAGAGACTTATGGTCTGGATTCATAAGTGGATGTCAAGAGCAGGAAGATTAGTCTTAGTCAAAGCAGTTTTAGAAGCAATTCCGGTTTATTGGATGTCTTTATCCTGGATTCCGAAAGGGATTCTAGAAAGGATAAGGAGAGTATGTTTCAGATTCCTATGGAGTGGCAAAAAGGAAGTTCAGGTAACTCCCTGGGTTAATTGGAAAAGGATTGCAGTCCCAAAAGGTTTTGGAGGGTGGGGTCTCAAGGACATCTTTTTGTTTTCTAAAGCCCTGGCTGCCAAAGGAGGATGGAGGCTGGTGAAATCCAATAGTTTGTGGACGCGGGTGATCAAACAAAAATATCTCATAGGAATAAACATAACAGATTGGATCAGAAAATCCCAGGAAAGCTCACACTGGGGGCTCGGTGATTTGGAAAGCGATTGTAAAATATTTTCACTTGATCGAAAGCAATCTTGCTTGGGATGTCGGCAATGGGGAAAAGGTTCTGATTGGTAGGGACCCATGGCTAGGTAGCACCCATCAGCATATTCTCCCAAACGATGTGGTTGAAGCTTTAGGTCAAAATGGGCTAACCACTTTAAATCACCTCGCTGATCCAAGGCCTGCTGAACCGTGGAATCAACATTGGAGAAGGGCAAACTCTTTGGGGCTGGGGGATCGGGAGACTGCTTTTATGGAACTGTATATAAGGGAACTGGTTCGAGCAAATATATTACTTACTGATCAAGAAGATACTTTGGTATGGGAGGCTGATCCGAGAGGGCTTTACACACCAAAGGCTGGCTACCTGTGTCTTAGTGCAGGAGTGGAACAAAGGGAAGAAGTCTGGTGGTGGAGGCCTCTGTGGAGGTTGAAATGTCCAGCAAAAACAAAATTGTTTATGTGGTGTGTCCTAAACAGCAAGGTACCTACCTGGGATGTATTGCAGAAACGATCCTTTTAGGGACCTGGCTGGTGTGTGCTATGTAAAAGGGAGTTGGAATCCACTAGCCATTTGTTCCTCTCTTGCTCTTTCACGACAGCAGTTTGGAGGGAAGTATCATCACTAGTTGGCTTCAATTGCCAGTGGGAAGGGGCATCAGTGGAAGCTGCGTGGGACTCTTGGTGGCGGAGGATAACACAAAAGAAACATAAGATCTTACCACTGCTGGTCATTTGGGGGATCTGGTTGGCTCGCAATAAGGCTATTTTTGAGGACATTCCTAGCATCCCTGTAATCATAGGAGCACTGTCAGTGGGTTATTATAAATCCTTTCCGGAACATATAAGGGTGGCTAGAGAACGCATGATCTTAGAAGTGGAAATAGACAGAACGTCTCCGTGGGCATACTTCGATGGAGCATCACAATATAATTCCTGTGGAGGAGGTGCAGTACTGTTTTTAATAGAATCACACTCTTTTGTTTTGTCTATGGGACTCGGGGGGGGGGGCGGGGCACAAACAATTTCTCAAAGCTAATGAGCCTCAAGCTCCCGCTGATCTTTTCTTTAGAAAAGGGGTGCAACACTCTGAATTTTATGGGCGACTCATTGAATGTAATCAATTGGATCAACCAAACACAAGAATGCAGGCAGTTGAGACTAGCACATACTCTATCTTCTATCAGACTACTTCTCCAACGCTTTGACTCTTTTTCTTGCCGGCATGTATACAGGGAAAATAACAAGGAAGTGGACAAAGCCTCCAAGGAAGGGCTTTGGCTGGCAGCGGGTACTTGGACAGTGAAAGAAATTACCGAAGGCAGAACTCAGGAGTTCTATCATAGGCCATTTATAGAAGTATTCTGATTACTGTCTTGCACACTTTAAATTTTGGAACAGCTGAAAATATTTGCAGAATTATAAACTGTATAATGTTTATTTGCAGCATAATATTGTATATTTTGGACACTATGGACTGGTAGATATGCACCGATTTGGCATATGTGTATGATCCAGTAGAATTACTTTGATAGAAGTCTCTCATAGTCTCACTATAGATAACAGGTTTTGGTTTTTTGAAATTCACGATAAGTGAATCTACAGAATGTAATTTTGATCTCGAAAGATGAATGAAATTACGTTTTTTTCCTTGGGAAAAAAAAACTAAGAATGTTTGTGGAAAATAATATTGATGGAATAAATATATTTTTTCAGGTTGCACATTGATAATTGTAAGAAAGCAGCAAAATAGAAGAATAAAATCTAGTATGAAAAATGATATATGAAAAAAATATAATATTTGTTAACAAATAAGAAAAGAAAGTTGTTAATTCAATAAATAAACGGAATAGCAAATTCTAATTCTATTCAAAAGTAATCATAGGTTCTAGAGTGAAGTATCAAATTCCAAAATAGAAGTTGCCGATAATATATTTTCAAAGAATATGAGAATATATCAGGTCGAAAAAACGTATATATTTATATATCCGGTGAAGTTGTCATTGATGTATATTCAACCATGACAATTACAACTTTTAGGTGCGCAATTCCGCAAAATGTATTACTTCTAAATGAAAGACAAAGAAGAAATTGTTTGTTGCAGATGTTCTGGAGTATTTCAACAATTGATGTTGATTTAGTTGAGAGAAGACACACGTCTTTTCCTGAGATGGCCAAAACATTCATTACAGACAATAAAGAATATGCTTATGTATCAGGTCGAACAAACTTATATATTTATGTATCTAGTGAAGTTGCTGATGGTGTACTTTCAACCATCACAATTACAACTTTTAGGCGTGCATTTCCAGAGAACGTCTCTGTTCTAACTAAAAGAGTAAGAAGTAATTGTTTGTTGCAGATCCTCTGGACTATTTCAATAATTGATGTTGATTCAGTTGATAGAAGACACAAGTCTTTTGCTGAGATGCCCATGAGTTGGTTTGCAACATCATCAAAAGCGATCACACTATGAAGATATCCAGTTACATATTCCAAGTCAACCTTTAGGATGTATCGGTAGTCACATTCAGGAAACTCCCCATCACATTTACCACAATGCCAAATGTCTCCAACTTTGTCAGCAATATTTTTCATGCATTGTATACCATCAACAGAAAGAGGGCATGCAAGGAAATGAAGTCATTCATGTTAGCATTTGTAATGATTGCAACAACAGAATACCAAACAACCTTTTCAGATGCTTGAAGAGTTTATATCTCATTGATGGTAATGACTTTCCGACCAACAGAACGAGAGGCACTGAATTTGCGGCTGTAACGTCCCCAACCCTCCGACCAACGAAGAGGATGCTACTGATGCTTCTATCTACCTAGGAAACTAGCCCCATGAACATATAATGATAAAAATTGAAATGCATTGAAGTAAAACATGCATAGATGCATAATTATTTATCATACAACGGAAGCAAACTACATCCCATTCAATCATTTAGCATGTTCATCATTTTCATTAAACAACAATTACAATTATAGAGATGAAATAGACAAGAATACTTATCTTTAGAAAAACTCGTCCCGCAACCATCTATTTCGCTGCAACATTCCACCCAACCATAGGCCAGTGTGCCCATCAATCGCTCAGCAACACTTCCACCCCCGAGCTGGGCATGATTCCACAAGGAATAAGGGGAAACTAGCAGGCTCACACATAGCCAAGGATACACAAAACTCATCCAAGCCAACATAGTTGGGTTTATCAGGCTAACAGGGAGCTAGAAATGTTGGTTGCTAAGCTAGTGGGCTCACTGAAGAGCTAAGGACACCTGCACCAGAGCTAGCCTGACTTCTAAGACATACACACACACCCAACACAAGGAATCATCCCCTTCTCTGTTGTACAATCCCTCAGGCCATGACTTCCCTTCCAGTGCTATTTAGGGGGTCTATAGAAGAAAGTCAGCCCTCTAGCTCTTCCCATGAGGCCCCTACACACACTAGGTTTGTCAAGAGCGCTCAGGCTCCACTTCCACTCCAAAATAGTCCAAGGAACAACCACTGTGCACACACACATCCCAACACAACAATTCACAACTCTGGGATTTAAAGAAAACACCACAGAACAAAACCGGAATGGCAATTGGGTAATACACATCTCAGACTGAGCAATTCGACTCCAGAGTCGTTCTTGGCCCTATCATGGCCAAAATGACTCAACAAAAATCCACAGCAACCCAAAATTCATGGGGAAACCAGTAGAAATTTCTCAGCTGTGTGAGGAAAGGAATGCAACCTGTGTGAAGGTGGATTCACATACCCAGACCCACAAGTGAAGAGAAACTACACAGCAAAATCCAAAAGCGAAATTCACACATAGGAAACTTCCATCCGTTGGAGAGAGAGAGCCCAACGTAGATGTCTGATGTTGAGAAAAATGTCCAGGATTCCAAAATTGTGAATGAGAACCCCCAACAGTTAAATCGTGAAGGTAAAATAGCTCTATAGCTCTCTGCGTGAGGAAAAATGGGATCGTGGTCTCCTCTCCTCCTACCCACGTGAGGATGAACGTGCTCCTTAGTGGAGTGTGCGTGTGGGCAAGGACTGATAGTCCTGCCACACACCATTGCCCGTGCAATAACTACCCCCAACCTAACTCTAGAGGATTTAATTTGGTAGTTGAGACAAGGATAAGACAAAAATGTTATTGAATGAGACAAGGGATAAATGGTGAGTAAGAAAAAAGATAGGTGACAACTAAATAGGTTTATCAATTAACACTTGGCTATTCCCCAATGGCTCCCAAGGGTTAGACACCCCCCCCTCCATATCCTTAGAAAATCATTCCCTTTTCATTATGGTTGCATTGACATAGCTGGTTGTGGTTATTTTAATTAAAATGCATATTTACATGATGCCAAAAATTATAATGTGTCGGATAGCATGATATACCATTAGCAACGATTTTAATTGCTGAAACATAAAACATTAAATCGATGGTGGGGCTTTTGCCTTTAGCTCCACACCACGATTAATTACAATATATACATCATATACATTTTTAATGCAAGCGGGGTCAAAATCGGGGTGTTACAGCGGCTCAAAGACGATGATGCTGAACGAAATTCATTGTCATTCAGCCATTTCTGGAGAAGTGATGTTTTTTCAATATTTGGGTTTATAAATATAGTAGAGTTGGAGATAGTGCCAACACATTTTCCATTAAAATATGTAACACGACCTCCCTTGATCACTACCAATGGAGGAGTAGGTAAACTGCAAAGGCTGGCAAGCGCAACTCCTTGAATTTGACAATGCTCTCCCCAAAGTGTTATGTCAATTTATAGCCTGACATGTCACGGAGTCCAATGGTTCGCCTAAAAGTTTCAACACCATCTCGTTTTTGTATCGTGGATGTAGGTGAAACTGAATGACAAGTCCAACAAGGTCAACCATGGAATTTATTTGTATAGTTTGGATCTCCTTAATAGTTTTAAAGTTAAAGCAACATAAAGTTATTAAGGGATATTCATCTAAGCATGGTTGAAAGGTTGAGGTGGAACCTAGAAAAATCTCATTATGGCTTTTCAAATGGTTGAAAATTGGGTTGGATTCTTTAACTATGCCATTTGATACGATGTACACTATTCCTATTTCTATTTGGTCATACCAAGAGAGTGCCAATTCATTGAATGCAGATATATGTATTTCATCATGTGAAGCATTAACAAGGTCAAATCCAAACACTTTTCCAGACCCTCATTGGTTTCCATATTCATGTATGTTTGTCTTGGCAATAACTCGGCCTTGAATGTTACAAACTTTTCTAGAAGAGGAGAGTGATGTGAATGGGATAATCAATCCAACGAAGCTAGGTTTTTCATTTATTGAGCTAGTGTTGACTGGAACGGAGCAACTTCTTTCTGAAGGAGAAGCTACAGGTAAGTGGTAAGGTGCAGTATCTCCAATAATTGTCGCATCCACTGTGACAACCTCGAGTGCAACCAATGCAATAGTCCTGTGAAATGAAGTATGTTAGACATGAATGGGAGGCAAAAACATTGGATGCATGAACAGTGTGAAACTGATTGAGAGAAAAAGAAAGAGGAAATTAAACATACGTTACATTACGTACAACGTTGCATGAACATTAGGTAATTTTGATTATAGTTCCTTGTTTTAGTTGTTCATGTTCTACAAGATCACTATATATAACTGGAAGCAGTAGCTCATGCTTGTGAAGGCCATCCGAGATAGGGATTCGAAACCGAATAGATGATGAGTTGAGTGAGTTCACTTGGTTTAATGTGGAGACCTGTACCAGCGGGCAAAGGTTGACAGCACCATGTAGCGATAGTAAAATAGAATCTTCAGTTACCATAGTCTCCATAACGTGATGGTTATTTTTTCCTGTGAAATGAAACAGAGAATGAAAAAATTTAAAAAAAAAATTGGAATGTAACATAATCATTTGACTAGAATAAAATGGATATATAAAAACAAAATTCTTCATATTAACATATTTCATTATTCTGGTTGTTGTTATTCATTAACATATTTCATTACTCTGGTTTGTATCTGTTTCAACTATAAACGTATTGAGCAAAAATCTTATGTGTTGAAATACAAACATGTCCATGTTCCTATTGCCGATATTCGACATTCGGAATCTGGAAATGTATGTCCTATGTTTTCCAATAAGGAACATGCTATCTTCTGATTTCCAATTTTGCAACATATCCATAAATCCTATGTGTTCAAATACGAACATCTCGATGTTCCTATTTCAGATTTCTGACATTTTGAAATCCGAAAATCTATGTCCTATGTTTTCCAATAAGGAACACCAAATGCTCCGATCTTCAATTCCCCAATTTAGGATTTGCGAAGAAGGAACACCATATTTTCTGATTTTGCGACATTTTGGATTGCAGAAATCCTATGTCCTATGTTTTCCAATAACCAACATTTCGGATCCCGAAAATATTATGTGTGAAAATAACGAACATGTTAGGTCCCTATTTTTGATTTTGCGACATATACAGAAATCCTGTGTTCAAATAAGAAGAAGTTCGTGTTCCTATTGCCAATTTCTGACATTTCGGAAATCAGAAATCTATGTCCTATGTTTTCCAATAAGGAAGATGTTATCTTCTGATTTCCGATTGTGCAACATATCAAGAAATCCTATGTGTTCAAATACGAACATGTCGGTGTTCCTACTTGTGACATTTCGGAATTCGAAAAACTATGTCCTATGTTTTTCAATAAGGAAGACCATATGTTATGATTTTCAATTTCCCAATTTAGGATTTGCGAATAAGGAACAACATATTTTTTTATTTTGCAACATTTCGGATTGCATAAATCCTATGTCCTATGTTTTCCAATAAAGAACTTAAATGTATGTTACATTATGTACAATGTTGCATGAACATTGTGTTATAGCTCAAAATGACACGTCTCTGCATGTGATCACTTTCCCATGATTTTGTCGCATGTCGACACTTCCATGACGACACTTCATGAAAGACATTGAAAAAACACCTAACTTTGAGGACTCATATATTGAGTTTTGTAACTCCGTTTTACCTCATCTCTACACCGTTGGAAAGGTATTTGTGTTAGATAAAACTTTTCAGAAGACACCAAAGTCTTGAAATGCCTAGAAGTACCCTAAAAATGATATTTTTTTATGTATACGCGAGTTGCCTTAAGGAAACCCGCATATTGTACACAACTTGCTATATATAATACTCGTGTATGCCCTAAATACGTGACTATTTGCATTGCAACCCGCATATACCTCCTGCATACGTGACTGTTGTCTCCACAACCCGCGTATTCCTCCTAAAAATGTCAGAAAAATACGTTTTTCGAAATTCAGGTAGTTTGGGTAGTTATGCAATTGACTCCTTCAGTTGTAACTACTTTGTCTTCGACCCTATCTCTTTAGAAGCATATAAATAGAGGTAGGGAGGTCCATGAGAGGGGACTTGAATCTTTCCATTGTTATGCTGGAGGAATTGGAACTCTCTTTTCCCACACCTTTGCCCTAGAAGCTTTCTTCTTGTGTCGCAGAGCTTGGAGGCTGAGTTCCTTGGAGAAGAGAAACAGCAGAACCATATCAAGGTTTCATGAGGTGCCGAACTTGAAGAGAAGGTATATTTGTACTTGTTTTCAAGATTAATAAAGATGTGATTTCCTTCTTCTTCCCAAATCATTGTTCAATGTGTGATTGAATTTATATTTATGATCAGATGTTTATGTTAATCATAATAGTTTCTCATATTGCTTTGATTGTCATTGCTTTCTATGTGGTCATAATGGTTTGAGGAAGGTATAATTCATTTTGCAAGTCTCTTGGAGCAAGAGGAGCAAGAGGAGCAAGAAGAGGATTGAAGGGATGCTTGGATCAACCTTCATTTGGCTAAGGTATGAACCATTCTAATCTTTGAAACTTGCTTATATATACTTGCAGAACCATTTGCATCCACCTTTCAACCCCAGTATGTTGATGGCCTCTTAAACCCTAGCCATAGGAAACTTTCCTTTATAATAGAACTGGTGACTCCACTAGGGATAGCCTTGTCTATTTGGGGTTTCTTTGTGTTTCTTTCAGCCTTTTGTAAAGTTTCAGGTCCTTCTTGCCACTTAGGAACACCTTCTAAGTCTGATAGAACACCTCCCATGCCTTCGTAAGGAAAAATTTCACCTTTTTTATGTTTTTTCCCACTCATACGTGAGTTGCCGACTAAACAATCGCGTGTTCGGTTTGTACACGCGACTTGCTATACTGTCAACACACGTATGATATGCGACCTGTCAGTAGTACAACTCGTGTGTGCCCCTAAAAAAATGTTTTTTCCTCATTTTTGTGGTTTTTTCTGTTGTTGTGGGATGTTTGGTAGTTTTTTTGGGGTTCTCTGTAGGTGCATGACTCCAGGGAGTTAGTGTCATCCTTTTTGGGTGTTCTTTATCTATGTGGTAAGTCCTTTTGTAGCATTAGGTTTTTCTCTTTGCTCATCCCCCCACCCCCTTTGCTTGGCATGATTTTTGGCTTATGTTTATGGTCAACCTCTGTTAGTGATCTTTGTCTGAGTTCAAAAGCTTGTTGGTGTTTGTTTCCTTCTTCTTTTGTTGGTTAAATTCACCATGCCAAAATAGTTGACTTGTCTCTTATGCAAGCCTCCCTTCCAAGTAGGGTTTATACCGACTTTAGGGCATTCTAGAATCTGTTTGGTGGTTGTATAGCAGAGTTCCTTTTGCTTTGTTCTTGTTATCTACATACTTTAGTTTGTAGGTAGTTTTCTTTTTCATTTATAAAAGAAAAATAAAAAGAACATATAGTTGTTTAATATGCATGTAGATTAGGGTTTTGTCTTTAATGCACTGCATATCATTATTTTTGAAAAAATAAAAAATAAATTGTTCTTTTGTGGCTTTCAAGTTTCTATTTGAAAGAGAGAGAGAATAGTTTTTGTTTTTTGCATTTCATTTCTCTTTGCTTAGTCATTTTGTTTTAACTTTGAGTCAAGACACCACATAAGTTTCGTGCCATTTACACTCTAACTAAAAACAACCTTTTAAAATGAACGATATAATTAAAAATTATTAGTAAGTTTTATTTTATAGGCTCCTACACCAACTAGCTTAGGCTAGACTTGTGGATTAGGGATTTTTAACTCTCCACAAGTATTAAATTTCAGACGTAGCTGGCCAATCACTAGGTAAATCCTCTTCTATGTTGATTGTATTTGGGAAGCTTCTCTCAAACGGGAGTTAAGCATGAGGCCACGTGGAGACTTGGACTGAGGAGATAACCCTTTGATTCCTTGTCAAAGCATAGACCAAGGTTTTTGTGCATCTGGGGATTCTGTCTTAGACAGGGTTTCGGGCTTTGCTACCCTGCCCATGCGTACGAACCAGGCTTGCGACTGTCCCCCCATACTATCAATATAGTTGAGGTATCCTTTAGTCTCTTTGACATCTAGGGTTCATACATAGGTACACTAGAAGGCTATTTCTGGTTGACCTTGGAAGGGCTTGGAAGGTAACCCCAGTAGAAGGTGTGGGAGGGCAGTGGGTGATTCCTCCGCTTGAGCCTAATAACAACTACAGGGACGCCAAGTAATTGTCTATCAACTTTCTTCTGGAAAGCATATCTTATACCTGTTTGTCTGCTTGACTTTAGGAATTTTTAGTGAGTGCTGTGTGGTTTATCTGTATTTAGTTTTCCTTCAGGTGTGTGCTTTGTACTTTTGGTTTCCTGTCAACCTCAGACTTTGTCTCCTAGTTTGAAACTATGGCTAGCACCCCTTTGAACACCAACCAAGAGATCCCCATGCTAGGAACTCCTTGTACTGTTCCTCTCATGGGGAATGTTGGTGTTCCCTTGATGGCCACCCTGAATCTACCTGGATTCACCTTAGGGCTACCGGTGTGGTTGTTTTCCACTCCAACTGTCCTGAATGCCCCTGATGCTTCACAAGTAAGCTCCTTATATCAAGGGCATCAAAACATTGCTTCCCCTTCACATGTAGTTGATTCTCCTCTTCCTTCTACCTCATGCGGTGAAGTACTGATACTATTAACTGACAGTCTAAAAGGACTAAAAGAAGGAGGAATAGGGTGGGAATAAGAAGAAGGCACATAAGAAAGGGAGCACCCATTCAACCTCTGCAGGTCAAGTTGAACCTCACCACCCAGCCTCTAAAGTTCATGTTGGGGGCACATATCCAACCTCTGCAGGTCATGTTGGATCTAAGCACTCAACCTCTGCAAGTCAAGTTGATCTTCACCATCCAGCCTCTGTTCATCATTCTAGTGGGATCCTTCCAAACTTTTCAGGTCACGTTGGATCCAGTCACTCGACCTTTGTAGTTCATGTTGAGGGCATCCGTTCAACCTCTAATGTTCAAGTTGAACCTCCCCATCCAACCTCTGCAATTCATGTTGGATCCATCCACCCAGCCTCTGAAGTTCATGCTGGGGGCACACACTCAACTGTTGCAAAGCATCATTAGAGGAAATTTGGGGTCTAAAATGGGCCTTATAAGAAAATGCGCCAATAATAAATTTTGTGAGTTGGAATTCAAGAACCAATAGAATTTCAATAAAATGAGTCAACCATAATGGTTGAATTGACATATTTGTCATAAAAGAAAACTACTTTTTTTGTTCATATTGACGACATATCTCCTTGTGTTTTTACTAAAATTTCAAGCGGGAGAGCTCATTGGATGTGGAATTTAATTTTGCATCCAACGAGTACCCACACTGCATACTTTTGACATACCCTGCTCCCCCAAAAATAAGAAATACCTGAAAAAACATGATGATGATGTCATCATCACATTTTTTCAGGCATTTCTTGTTTTTTGGGTAGCGGGGTCCGTTAAAAGTATGCAGTGTGGGTACTTGTTGGATGCAAAATTAAATTTTCCATCCAACGAGCTCTCTCGCTCAGAATTTGAGTAAAAACACAGGGAGATATGTCGAAAATACAAACACAAAAAGTAGTTTTTTTTCATTCTTCCTCCAAAATTAATAACTATTATTTTATTATTTTAACTATTATTTTATTATTTTCCTTAGGAAGCCCATTTTAGACCTCAAATTTCCTCTAATGGTTGATCCTAACCATTCAGCCTCTGGTGTTCATGCTGGTGGTGCCCATCCAACCTCTGCAGGTCATGTTGGACCCAGTCTCTCAGCCTCTACAAGTCATGCTGGGGGCAGTCTCTCAGCCTCTGGAGTTCGTGTTGAGGACAAAATGTTAGCCATTGCGAGTCATGTTGACACTGTT
Organism: Pseudotsuga menziesii; assembly: GCA_001517045.1. NCBI lineage: Eukaryota > Viridiplantae > Streptophyta > Pinopsida > Pinales > Pinaceae > Pseudotsuga > Pseudotsuga menziesii. Next base: position 71,648 of record LPNX010949337.1, on the reverse strand, counting down.
GAAAATACTACCCGTTCAAAACACAAGCCCAAGTTTCCTTGTAAGCTTTGTGAGGGAGACCACCTTACTTATAAATGCCCTTCTATCGAGGAGGTGCGAAGAGTTTGGTTTCATGGTCATCCTGTTTTTGAACATTCTGAATTTTTTCAACAACCAACCTCTCTTAGTCATGTTAGACCCAGTCACCCAACCTTTGGTGGTCATGTTGGGGGAAAACTCTTAGCCTCTGTAGGTCATGCCGAGAGAAAAAAGTCAGCCACTGCTAGTCATGTTGACACCGTTGAGAAAACTGGTCGTTTGAAGTGCAAACTTAAGTTCCCTTGTAAGCTATGTGAGGGAGATCATTGTACTCACCAGTGCCCTGCTATCGTAGAGGTGAGAAGAGTGTGGTCCAAGACTTAATAATTTCCTTCTCCTGAACAACCTATAGTTTCTCAACAACCTACTCAACCTTTGGTTGATCAAGCAATTGAACCAATATTATCTTTGGTTGATCCCACTCTTCGTTCGGAGAGTGATCCTGATGTGATTGAACCAATGTCATCTTTGGTCAATCCCACTCTCCCTTCGGAAAGTGACTTTCACGAAGCGGTTGAATCGATTTCAGTATCGATCAATCCCACTCTACTTTTGGAGAGTGAAGTGTCTGCTAGTCACATTTTCTTCACTGCCAGTTCATAACTTACTGAACAAGGGGGCACTGAACTCGTTTCAGATCAACCCCCCCAAGCTCTCGGATAGCTTCCTTTGATTGGGATACCTAGTTGAGTCGCACCTTCCTTCTGACACACCTTTCCAGATAAAGGTCAAAGTTGAACCATACATGATTACTTGTTGTATTGTTGATGAAGGAGCCTTAGTTAGTATCTTGTCTGCTCGTGCTTGGCGAGGCATGGGATCTCCCAGCCTTGTGTCGACTACTAGTCAGTTACTGGCGTTTGATAGAAGAAATTGTATAGCCTTGGGAATTCTTGCTCAAACACCTGTTACTTTGGGTGGGAAGAATGTCTTAGTTGACTTGATGGTGATAGAAGACCCCTTGGACTTCAATATGCTCCTTGGACGTGATTATGTCTATTCCATGCAAGTTGTGGTGTCAACATTCTTTCATGTGATGTACTTTAATCATGGCGAAGAAATTGTCACTATCGATCAGTTGGATTTTCTTGATCCGTCTCCTGACCCAACTATATACCAGGTCTTTCCTTTATTGATTCCCAGTGTTTCTATAGACACTACCCCTCCAGGGGTGAGCTATGTGGCCTCATGTCCTTTGCATTCAATTTCTATTGAGAAGTAGCCTCTATTTTCATGCTTACCTTCTCAGGACTTGGTCCCAGCAGTTGACCAGGTGAGTTATCCTATACAGACTATGGATCCTTCTCTCCACTATGTCGATCCATTTGAAAGTTTAGACATGTACCCTATCTCGGATGATCTCCTTCCTTCGGATGAAATCTTCCTCGAGTCTTTGATACAATATGATCTTCTATTGGATGCTGGTTCAGTTGTGACTAACTCTAACCCTGATTTGCCTAGCAAGCCTGACCTTTATTCTTATGTTGGTCTTGTTGAGTCTTTTGACTCTTCATTTGAACAACAAGTCAGTGATCCTGATGAGTTTGATTTTTCTTATGAATTTTTCAACTCGGGTGATACTGAGTTTGTTCCTGCGGACTCTACCTCCCTTATTGATTTTTGCTCTCCTTCTGAGGTTGATCTTACTAATTATAAATCCTCAAGCCTTAGTTTTGTAAAATCTTCTTCAGTTGATTCTGCCTTGACTTTACCGTTTATAGAAGATAGCAAAGTCACATGTGTTTCTGCCAAAGTGACCTGTATCAGAACCTTTCTTTTGAATATGATCCTGGTGTTGTTGTTTCTTGAAGACATGATTCTTAGTTGGATTCACAACTATTTACTGGCCTTGTCTTGTTGTTCAAGCTGTAACTGCATTTTCATGTGCCTTGCTCGTGTTTATGAGCCTGATGTCGGCTTCCACGCTTTTAGCTTGTTATACAAGCCCTCATCTTTGTTCTCATCACTGCTAAGCCTTGTATCATTTTGCCTTTGCAACTTGACACCTTTTACCTTGAGGAGACGTTCCCCGAGTGTCTTTATCTTGCTCATGTTCCTTGCATTATGCATAGGTTTGTTCCTTGCACTTGGAACTAGTTTCTCTTGCCTATGACACTCATCTCCTCGCATTTAGAGCATTCTTTTTTCTCTCCTTCGAGCTCATTAAAAATAGGGAGGCCACGAGTTGACTTTTCCGGACTCGTTAAAACTTCACGGGAAAGATATTGAGTTTCTTTAGGCCCATGTATGACTCCTCAAAATAGACTTGACTACCGAGTAAACTTGTCTGTTCAGGCTCGTTAAGAATATGTGAATGGGCATCCACATTGGTGGTAGGTTGTCACTTTCTCGGACCATGTGGAATAATACGAGAAAGGAACACTCTCTTTTCTTTGGAATTGAGAAGAGTATTCTCAGGCATAGGTTTATCACTTTTATGGACCTGAGGGACTAAACTTACGGAAAAGGAACACCCGGTATGAGCTTAGTTTTCTCTTTTTCATGCTATAGACCTAAACATGAAATAGATTCTAAGTGTACTTTATGTCTTTGTCATGCTCGCTAAACCCTAAAGAACAAAGCATCAAGTTTACTGTTGTAAGCCCCATTTCTCGTAATCAAATGGATCTTTTCGAGTGATCTTACCTTCCTTCACACTCGTAAAACTCAGGCTATATGCTGCTTTTGAAGGAGTGTTGGGTAGGTGGTAGTTTAACCTTTTTCGGACCTCCCCGACTAAGTACGAAAAAGGTGCGCCTTACTTCTTCGGAAGCCACGAGAGTTCTTCTATGGTTTGTTTTATACTTTTATGGCCTCAGGAGACTAAATTGGACGAAAAAGTTCCCCCCTTGAGTCTTCTTTGGAGTTTTCAGACTCTCTAAACTATGAAAACACCGACGAGCATGTACTAGTTCGGGCTCGTAAAATCCACGAATCAATGCTTTATCAAGCATTCTTCTGTCTCTTCTTCGAGCTTTCCAAAAATGAAGAAGGTCCTGAGTTTGCTTTCTTGGACTCGTTAAACCTTTACAAGAAAGAGGGGAAGGGAAGTTCATTCACATGTTTTTTACATCATGGCAGCAAGTCTTGTTTCCTTGAACAAAGCACTAGTTTTGTGTCTATCAATAGTTGGGTCCTAGTATTTTGACCTTCTCCCAATTCGGAGTTTCTTACTCCTCTAATTGGATTCTTTTCCAATTATATGGGGAATCTGTCACTGTCTCCTACATTGCAGATTTGTATCGTTGGTCCTTTCGTGTCAAAAGTTGCCTAAGTCATTGTTTGTGTCGTGCTCACTATTCAAGGATTAAACCTTTGTCGGCCATTCTACAGTTGCCTTGACCTTTTGTGTCAGCCATTCCCTGGTATCAGTTCATTACATCATGTCTTCGATGGTCCTTGTCATGAAATTCAATACCAATTCCAGATCCAATTAGTCTTTGACTTACCTCATGTTGGATGATGAAGGATTCCTTAATGCCTTCCTTCCAACGGATCTCTTCTTATCGACTGTGACACCTCTTGCTCTGGGAATGAGATTTAGAGTTCTATGACAGTACCGTGGGGATTACAGTCATCAGTGGCAATTTCCCTCGCTATTGGGTAATGGGAATACCTTATTGTTTCCTATTCGATGGATTCTTCAAGTGTTCGACTTCAAGTCCTTGTATTCACATTTGTTAGAATGTACAAGGTACCTTGGGGACCATTTTCATTAATGGTGGTTGAGAAACTATAGGTTGTTCAAGAGAAGGAAATTCTTGAGTCTCGGACCACACTCTTCGCACCTCTGCGATAGTAGAGTACTGGTGAGTAAGATGATCTCCCTTACATAGCTTACAAGGGAACTAAGTTTGCACTTCAAACGACCTGTTTTCTCAATGGTGTCAACATAAGTTTGCACTTCAAACCTAAAGTATGTTGATAACAAGAACAAACAAAAAGGAACTCTGCTATACAACCACCAAACAGACTCTAGAATGCCCTAAAGTTGGTATAAACCCTACTTGGAAGGGAGGCTTGCATAAGAGGCAAGTCAACTATTTTGGCATGGTGAATTCAACCAACAAAAGAAGAAGGAAACAAACACCAACAAGCTTCTGATCTTAGACAAAGATCACTAACAGAGGTTGACCATAAACATAAGCCAAAAATCATGCCAAGCAAAGGGGGTGGGGGGATGAGCAAAGAGAAAAACCTAATGCTACAAAAGACTTACTACATAGATAAAGAACACCCAAAATGGATGAAACTAACTCCCTGGAGGCATGCACGTGTAGAGGACCCCAAAAGACCTACCAAACAGCCCACAATAGCAGAAAAAACCATAAAAATGAGGAAAAGACACTGTTTTAGGGGCACACGCTGGTTGTACTACTGACAGGTCGGGTATCATACGCGGGTTGACAGTATAGCAAGCTGCGTGTACAAGAACACACGGGTTGTATTACTGACAGGTCGCATATCATACGCAGGTTGACAGTATAGCAAGTCACGTGTACAAACCAGACATGTGACTGTTCAGTCGGCAACTCGCGTATGGGTGGGAAAAAACATAAAAAAAGTGAAAAACTACCTTAGGAAGGTAGGGGAGGTGTTCTATCAGACTCAGAAGGTGTTCCTAAGTGGCAAGAAGGACCTGAAACGTTACAAAAGGATGAAAGAAATACAGAGAAACCACAAACAGACAGGGCTATCCCCAGTGGAGTTGCCGGTTCTATTGTAAAGGAAAGTTTCCTATGGCTAGGGTTTAAGAGGCCATCAACGTACTAGGGTTGAAAGGTGGATGCAAATGGTTCTGCAAGTATATATAAGCAAGCTTCAAATATTAGAATGGTTCATACCTTAGCCAAACGAAGATTGATCCAAGCAGCCCTTCAATCCTCTTCTTGCTCCTCTTGCTCCTCTTGCTCCAAGAGACCTGCAAAATGAATTATACCTTCCTCAAACCATTATGACCACATATAAAGCAATGATAATCAAAGCAATATGAGAAACTATTATGATTAACATAAACATCTGATCATAAATATAAATTCAATCACACACTGAACAATGATTTGGGAAGAAGAAGGACATCACATCTTTATTAATCTTGAAAACAAGTACAAATATACCCTCTCTTCAAGTTTGGCACCCGGTTCTACTATTTAGGAGTGACTTTTAGAGTTGTAACAACTTCAATGGGAATATGATGACAACCTCCACAATAAAGTACCATTAATCAAAAGGCATTAATAACCAATTACATTAACCATCCCACCAAAACAAACAAATAAACTTCAATGAAAACAAAAATGGTTAATGTAAAGTTTATGATATGTTAATAAAACATAAAATAACAACTATAAAAAGTCCATTGTTGAGTGCTAGGGATCATGTAAATGCTTGAAAAATACATTTTATGGGCTAGGTTGTACGAACAACTAATATTAATTGTAAATAGCCTTGATAGGATTAACCGTTAACAACCACCTTTGTAGATGAAGCTTATTAATCATGTCTTATACATGAGTATTGTTCATATGACTTAATAAAATTTACTCCGAATAACTATTTTCCCTACCCTTTGTTTCAATGTTATCTTTAATGTTTGTAGTCACCCAATAAGATATCCATTTGGCAGTGTAACATCATGACTCCAAGGGTGATAGGCTCAATGCAATATATAAATATGAATAAAAAGGGGTGAGGGTTCTCAATATATATATTTTTTGGTGTGTGTGTTTCTACTAATATTCAATTATCAATGTGTAGTTCTTCAGGGAAATAACATTATCTACGTGTCTAATATATTTCTATAGGCGTGTTTCCATATTGTAATGCGGATTCGACTGTGGGCTACTTTGACGGTGTTGAGCAGAAGGGTATGTGTGGGGCAGGGATGCATTTAAAGATTTATCATCTTATGGAGGTTAAAGGTTGGTTACGAGCTCGAATTGGGTCTAATACTAGCGCAGAGCTTATGGGCTTGCTAGGTATCCTCCTCTTGGCCAAGAATTTTGATCTGGGATCAATTCTCATTTTGGGAGACTCGCAGGTCCTAATTGACTGGGCTCCGAAAGAGAGCACCTGATTATCACTTACTCTATCCCACTAGCTTGAGAGGGTAATATCTCTTATGAATAGTCAGCCTGGTGTTACCTTTCAGCATATATTCCGAGAATTCAATACCACGGCGGATGCTCTCTCGAAGAAGGGAATCAGAGAGATGGATGGACATCTCTTCTTCAAAGTGTGGTCATTTGGGTCATTGTCACCGAGGGAGTCTTTGAATATCTTTTAATGTGGAGTTGTTTTTACATACCTTCTAGCACTTTCTAACAGCTTTTTGGGCATGATAGCGGCTTTACAGACCTTTTGTGATATGGTTTGTTAGAGTAACATCAGTTTTTGGCTAGTGTCAGTAACGGTAGGCCCATCTCTAGTTTTTGTGGAACCATAAGATACAGGTATTATGTTTTTGGGCATGTAAAGAGATAAAGACGCTATGATCTCTCTTGAATGTACCGTCTCAACTTTTAATTTTTAATAAAGTTGTTTTTTTTACCGTGAAAAAAAAACATATTAATCTTATATTTTATTAAACTAAACTATACTAAATAATTATTAAAATAAAACTATATTATTTATCATCCAAATAATATATAATAATGATTATTACACATCATACATGATTATTGATTGATTAATATTATAAAAATTTAAAATAAACTATAATACAATTATTTTTGTCTAAATAATTCATTTAATTTAAATCAAATTAAGTTTGATCCTTAATAGGCTTTACATAAGAATCCTTAAATAATTATAAGTGTTTTTATTGATGACTATATACAGGAAAACATTTTAAATAGTCATAAAATTGAACATAGTAAAATATACTTAAACATAAATATGTTTTTAAATTTTGCCAATATTGAATATTACAATTATATTAAAAAAAATCATAACATAACAAACTACTCATACAATACAAATTAGAAGAAAATTAAACTCTATTGAAGGAAGGCAACCCAAAAAGCATCATTTACAACCCACATAACATGCATATGCATACTCAACTTACAACATTCATAATAAAGGATTCCTTAGAACATCCTAAAAATGAATTTATGTTACTCTAAAATATCATATTTTATTATAAATAAGCACTGCAAAAATATGCACCGGGTCACTTTGTTATTTTAATTAATCTAAAAAATAAAAAAATATCATAATAAATGCCATATTGTTTTTAGGAGTGACTTTTAGAGTTGCAACAATTTCAATGGGAATATGATGACAACCTCCACAATAAAGCACCATTAATCGAAAGGCATTAATAACCAATTACATTAACCATCCCACCAAAACAAACAAATAAACTTCAATGAAAACACAAATGGTTAATGTAAGGTTTATGTTTTTTTTTTCAGAGGAAAAAATACCTGTCTTTGATATTCATAAGAATCGAAAAGACATCTTAAACAATATACAAGCATATGACTGTACAGTCCTGCCCCCACCCATTCAGCTAAAATAAGTGAAAAGCACAACAGTCAGCCAACAAAGGAAATACAAACACAAAGTCTGATCATTGCAGACTTTTCTCATCATCCCTGAATACTCAGGTCAGAAATTCCGAAAATCTGATGTGCCCTGCAAACATACATTCCACGGGAGCAACACAACTAGCTGAAAGTCTCACAAAATAGACAATGAAAAGCATAATACATGGCCAAAAAAACCAAATGCTGAAAAGAGCATATAAAATGCCATCAAAATGGTGATAAGTGGCCATCAAAAAAGTGTAAAGTGGCCATCTCCAATGATCTTTCCATCCATAGATTCCGAGAAATGGCCTAAACCCATTTCCAAATTAAGTGCCTTTTTTGATAGACCATCAGCTAGCATATTGTGTTCCCAAAAAATATGATTAAAGGTCACCGGTGGAACAAGTTGTAGCATAGAAAATATCTCATTGCACCAATGTTTCAATGATGGTAACTCTAGTGCAGAAAGTTTTTTTACCCAAGAGATAATCACCATTGAATCACCCAGAATCAATTGAATAGGCAGACCCATCAACATGCTAACTCTGAGAACAGACCAAAGAGCCAGCAGTTCAGCTCGGGTATTGGTGCTGTTCCCACAACCCACAGAAAAACTGAAAAAATGGGTTTCACTCAGATAGATCACAAACCCAACTCCTCCCTTATGCAATTGTGCTGCACCATCAAAGTATCCAACAGGAAAAATATGCACAGGCTTAGGACCAATCTGCCTACAAGGTTTTTTTAATTGAGGCACAGGGTGCAAGGCAAGGTAACTCTCAATCTTGGATATGATAAGGGAGGCAACAGGTATTCCATTTTAAAAAATACAATGGTTACGAAGGAGCCACAGGAACCAGAAAACCACGACCGGGGTGTATCGGAAAGACGCAGATCGGGCTGTGGTATTAAACCAATGAGTTAAAAAAGACAGTACAGAGTTGTGTGGTGTGAAAGGGAAGCCCAGACTGGACGAAAAGTGTGTGAAGATATCTACAGAGAAAGGACACAGTAAGAATAGATGTCCACAGCCCTCATCTTGTCTTTTGCATAACATGCATCTACTTGGGCCATAGAAACCACGAGATTGCAGATGATCCCAGGTGAGAATTCTGCCCTTACCAACAGCCAGGTGAAGCAAATTAACTTCAGCGGTAACTTCATGGACCACAACAAAGACAATACCCGGTTCTGTTCCTCATAATCATTGTTATGTAGTAGACTATCATAACCACGTGCAGCGCTGATAGGACCCACGTAATTATCGAAAGACCACTGGAGAGAATCATTCTCCGCATGTAAGGTTTATGTTATGTTAATAAAACATAAAAGAGCAACTATAAAAAGTCCATTGTTGAGTGCTAGGGATCATGTAAATGCTTGAAAAAGACATTTTATGGACTAGGTTGTAGGAACAACTAATATTAATTTTAAATAGCCTTGATAGGATTAACCGTTAGCCTTGATAGAATAGATAATTACTACTGTTAAAGTTACAAAATACTGAAAATCATAATTTTTAGTAACAGGTTTAACCGGATTTTAATCAGAATTTCCGTTTTAGTTGTCTTTTATCCTACTCGCGTTTGGAACCTCAAAATTTATAAGCGCATGATGATGATTGACGGTTACTATGCCAGACTATAAGCGCATGTTGCCAGATTGTAAGCTGATTTCAAAGATCGCATCGAAAATTGTGCAAGGTGTGAGCGTATTTCAAAACAGATTCCAAAGACTAATGAACAAAACTGAAATTTGAAATCATAGATGGAAAATTCACGAGCGTCATTTACTTAGCGGATTTCAAATCAATTAGAGGATTCCAAAGAGCAATAAACAAAAACGAAATTTGAAAACATCGATGGCTAATTCAAGAGCGGCATTTGGTAGCATTGCTGGGAGAAGAAAAGATATTCAGATAGAGAGGACCCTAGCAGATTTGAGGGTTTGGGAGAAGAAAAGATAGACAAATACAGAGGAGCAGAGCAGATTTGAGGGTTTGGGAGAAGAAAAGATACAGAGGAGCCGAGTAGATAAGAGGGCCGAGAAGATCTGAAAAGATAGCAGAGTGGCGTTGGATATTTTTTGTGGTTTGATTTATAATTTTGTAATTTTGTCTTTTATATTTAGCATGGCCATGCTTATTTGGTTTTTACCTTTCGTTCTGTGCTGATTTTTTTTTCTTGTTTTTGTTTTTACCTATTTTATTTTCGTTTTGGATTTTGTTGTTGTTTTGTTTTTACTTCTTTCATCTTCTTTTTGGATTTTGCTGTGTTCATTTCTGTTTTGAGTCCGGTTTGTTTGGGATCAAGAGGAAGGAGGAAGGAATAAAATTCCAGAAGATGTTGGCATCACCGGGTGGCCTTGTGGCATCGAGAGGGAGGATGCAGGGTTTAAATTCCAGAAGAAGTTGGCATCAGTGGGTGGCTAACTACGAAGGCAGAGAAGGTTTGTGCACTTTTGATTTATGTTTTTTATGTTTAAATTTCTAGATGAAACTTTAATCTATATTGCATTATTTATCATGTTCTGTTTTGTTTGGTGTGCAGATCCGGAGCTACAAGACCAATAATTAGGTGCAATAGGTGTGGAAATTGCAGATGCTGCGGAATTTCCGGATTGGAGGTGGGTTTTTAGATTTAAACGGTTTATTCTATTGACAATTAAATACTCTTTTCGGTTATAGAATTGCATGTGAGGGTTTTTTTTTCCCTAAATTTTTGTTGATGTATCAGATAGATATGTGTTACATTTGTGTTTGAACATCAAAATCCAATTCCCTGTGAGGGTTTAGATTTTTTAAAAATCTGTGCAAAATCCAATTCCCTGTGAGGGTTTGGATTTTTTAAAAATCTGTGCAAAATCCAATTCCCTGTGAGGGTTTGGATTTTTTTAAAATCTTCAGAGTTGCTGGAACTTGTGATGCGGCTACGATCTCTGCCAAAGGATCTGCTCCTAAAGTGATGACACTTAATCTTTATGCCATCTCTAGTTACCCAAAAAAGATACGAGCTCGCGGGGCAAAGAAAGTGCCTTACAAAAGAGATAGATCCATCGTATATTAAGAGCTTAGCGTTTTACCTTTTTATGGAGTTGTGTCTTCTCTTTCTTATCTCTCTGGTTACCATCCATAAAGTAGTTAGAAAGTCCAGGGCAAATGGGAGTATAAGGTCCAGGATTGGTGCAATAATTCAGTATGATCACCAGAAGGGAGTATTGGATGAGGTGGGAAAAATACCTTAGCCGCCGATAGTACCGATGCCACAAATTGATGATGCTAATGTGCTACTCAAACAGTAAAACTAAGAATCATAGTCGCCGGGAGGGGAAGGGGACGATCCAATAGTCGATCATAGGCAGCTGGTCATAACAAGGAGGTTTATAGCCAGTCTCATTGACAGGAGATCAATAGGCGGGTGATACTGCCATCTATGCTTGTATTTAGTCAACTAACTATGTATATCAATCTATACCTAGGACCGAATTTACTGGGGAATTGGATTTGAGTAAATAAGGTCAACTGGTGCAATAATTCAGTATGATCACCAGAAGGCTAAAGGCAAGAATAAAAAGCCATTGCCTAGCCTTTATGATGAATGAGGAAGAGGAATAACAACAATTCCAACTATCCACATTGCAAACACTTGGATGTTAGTTGGAAAATATTTGGTTGGTCACGCGTCGTATTGGCAATTATTATTCTTTTTCTTATTAAGTCCTCGCAACAATAAGAGTATTTAGACTGGCGCTATTCCTCTATGTATGAGCGGAAAAAAGCTAATAGAAGAATCCATAGTAGTTCATCTTCGTCTCAGGATCTTCCGGCTAACCAAGCCAAATTCGATCATTTTGAGCAATCATTTTTTTAGTCTCACTGTCTCGGTTTAGAATAGATTATTGCTCGAATAATCCTCCGGATAATTAGCTAAATTTTCCTCCGAACATTAAATGCATTGTATATTTTTGATATGAACTGGAAGCCAATGTGAGGGGAGTTTACAGGGTTTTAATTTCTCGGTACTGTATTAGTGCAATAAGTAGGCGTGTTAGCATAAAGCCATCTTAACTTTATCACTGGGAAGGGAGTTCACATGGTTTTAATTTCATGGTACTGTTTCAGTCCAATAAGCAGGTTTGTTAGCATAAATCCACTTTAATTTTATATCTCTTAATCCTGTGGTGTTTTAATAATGTTAGAGTTTATAAGCAGGTGTTACCATAAATTTAGTTACTGGGATCTCTGAACCTTGTGGGTTTTTTAATAATCCTAGAGTTCAGAAGTAAGTGCTAGCATAAATTCATCTCAGGTCCAAAGCTCTGAACCATTTGGGAATTTTTTATAATGCCAGAGTTCCTATGCCCACCTCAAGCCCAAATATCTGAAGCTTGCAGGTGTTTTCAGCAAGCCCAAATATCTGAACCTTGTAGGTGTTTTCAGCAAGCCCAAATCTCTGAAGCTTGTAGGTGTTTTCTATGAACTTTGGTGTTTTTAATAACAGTGAGAGTTATATCTGTGTTAGGTTTTTATATCTGAACATTGTGAGTGTTTTTAATAATGATGAGAGTTCCAACTAGCACTTAAAAAGCTAAATAAATGAAGGGGATGCTGCTTGTTTAAAAAGCTAAATAAATGAAGGGGATGCTGCTTGTTTAAAAAGCTAAATAAATGAAGGGGATGCTGCTTGTTTGACTGCTTAAGCTTTTTAACTGCTTCAATCTAGTAAACTGTTGCTTCTAGGCAATAAAAGGTCCATGCTAGCTAGCTACCTTGTAATTTCTGCCTACTGCATCTCATATACGCAAATACGTCCTGTCAGATATGTATTAGGTTTTTATCTACCTTGTAAGTGTTTTTAATAACGGTGAGATCAGACCTGTATTAAGTTTTTATCTCTGAAACTTGTAGGTGTTTTTTATAATGATGAGGTGCTTTTTATAGACTTCACATATGTATTAGGTTTTCATTTTTTGTCATTTTATTCAATTCCATTATAAATATAGCAACATGTGGGATTTTACTCATTTAGGTATGGGATTTTGTTATTTCCATAATTCATATCTTCCAAGACAACAATGTTTAGGATAGATAATCGGACTGGAGGATCAAGCACTGGATTAAATGGGTCTCCGTAGGTATTGGATTAACTAGGTCTACGAAAGATAAATAATGAAACCCACTAAATTTTAATTATCCTTTTTCTAATCTCCTTAAAGAAGAAGATTAGCAGCAGGGTAGGGCCCCAGGGATGGAATTTGACGGGTAAATGCCCGTCATGGGCCGATTTACCCGTCAAATACAGTTAAGATTTTTGAGAAACTGTCAAAATCTGGCTTAGAATATAAAAAAGCTTTCAAATTTTGGTAGTTACCGGCAAATTTGATGGGTGTCCGCCATTTGAAATTCCAACCCTTAGGCTTTTGTACATAATGTGTTAGGAAGAAGATTAGCAGCAGGTTGTTTTTTTTTACATAATGTGAACAGGGTACCTGGTCTTCTGTACTTATTGTGAACAAGGTACACATCTGTAGCCTCCATCTTCTACTTGGATTCACTTTTTGAGGTTGAGGTAGTCTGTGTGTACACACCTCCATCGTCAAATAAGCCAACTTTACTCCTAACTTGATGGGATGGGTAAGGCATCATTCAATCCTATTAGCTAATATTAACTCCAACTTCTTTGCATGCTGGACGGAGGCCCTTTTATGAAATAATATGATAATATTAGTGCAAACAATTTAACATTCGGGGGGTCTTTCACATGCCCTTTGGGGATATTATGTTAAACCATGCGCAATAAACTAACTTTGTAATAGATGTGGCCTATCATGTGCAGAATCCATGTAGTGAATCTCTGGCCATGAGTCCATCCACTCG
>LPNX010949337.1:24751-48836 GCA_001517045.1 Pseudotsuga menziesii | reverse complement strand
ATATAATTCCTTCTCATTTCATTCCTGCAACTCATAGCTTCTTGATCATGTTCTTGAGGAGCCTGCTGTGAAACCGAATCCACCCCCAACTTTAGAGAGATTGCAAGGTGCAAACTGGGTGCAGGCAGCTCCGATCCTCCACTAATAGTTGCAGCAGGTATTAAGGGATACCACCTGTTTATTGATAGCGTGGGAGATGCCAATAAATCATTCCATGGTAGCTCAACCCATCCCACCACTTTGGACGCTGTGAACATATTTCCCACTATTTTAACTTTGTTGCTCCTCTGCCTCAATTCAAACCTAATAAATTGCTTTTGGAGTTCACAAATAATTACATTCACGTCGTCAATAATCCCTCCGCACTCCACGCAGAAAGTTTGTTTCCACTTAGGGTCTGGCGTTGCCAGTATTTGCCTTGTATTCATAGCAATCTTATTCCCTTGGCCATTGCCAGTCGAAAAATAATAACGAACAAACAGACTGTCTCTGCCTGCAGCGTCAGGCTTAATTATAACATTTCGAGCTTTCAAAATATCTAAATTCACCACCATACGCCTTTTCTTTCCATGGGCCTCCATTATACTCGTGCTTGAAACCAGTTTAATGGATATTCACTTGCAAAATCTTGAGGCAGAAACTTTCATAGTAAAGCACAAAAATGCCCCAAACCTGTCTTGTGCATAAATAATCCAGATCATACGATGGTATATATACATATATCAGGGAATGATCTGATCTTATCTACAAAATCTCAAAAGTGCCATGGGGTCCTCTTGGCTTCAACTTTTGTAAATAACATATAGTAAAAGATACATTGGAAACTAAAAGTTGATTTGATTGCAATAAACTATGGCCTAATTTCGTTAATGCAGAGTGCTTCGCAGCCATTTGATTGATGGAGAACCAAGCGTGAGTGTAGTATGTGTTCACAAATTTTGTGGGCTCTGACAATAATATGTCAGCTTTATTTTAATGTGATAACGTGATCGGAATTTGGATAACGTCTCAAGCTTTTGCACAATTTGGTAGCTGGGAGTTGGCAAATCATGTGAAGTTTGGATTTCCAGCGTTTATTTTGTTAGAATCTTATGATTGAAATTAAAATTTTATTTATATTTATTTATATTGTTCACATTGTATTTTATCATACAAATGGATTGGATTCAGCTTTTTTAAAGCTTCTGAATCACTCAAATATGCAACAATATATTGTGACAATTTTAATTATTAATTAGCTGATGGTCTTAACGTATTACCTTATGCGAAACAATTGGATGCCAGATGGCAACTCTCGCGTTGTGAACTTTCTGCCACTAACGTATTACCTTATGCGAAACAATTGGATGCCAGATGGCAACTCTCGCGTTGTGAACTTTCTGCCACTATCGTCAATTCGTTTTGATTACCCACTCGGCATTGCATTTTATGAAGCAATGATTTACCTCTACCTCTTCACGAACATCACATCTTATCACCACTCGCAGTAACATAACACAGAAAGCATAACATTTTCAAAATAAATAGGAAAACACGTTTTCCAAGTTCAAAGTTCAAATGTGGCTGACATGAGTGACACTCTATACAACACGTCTCGTCTCATTGATGCTGTTTTATTTTATATAAACTGAGTGCCGTAGAAAATCATAAACAGATAAGTGCAGATATTGAAGTCTGTCACCTGACAATTCTAACTACCAAGCTTTTCATACAAGCTTTTCTTACATTAATTTACACACTACCCACTGTGAACGCCATTGTGAACACAGTCACGAAAAGCAGCAGGGAAAGAGAGAATCCAGAAAAGGTTGCAACAGCGCCTGACTGAGACAAATCAACAACTTTTACTTGATCAATCACAGGACCGCACAGAGAACTCTTATCTCTAATCCTTGTATTATAATACAAACTGTAGAATGCAATGCGGGTCCAACTGTGTCGTGTTGAGCTTCTTGAAGACTCAAGAGGAGAGTATCGCTCCCACTAAGTAAGGTACACGTGTTATTCCTTCCATATATAAGCAGCCTTCATCGTATGTGGTTCAGAGAATGCCTCAGCTTTCTACAGGAAGGAGAGCCGTTTAGCCCGTGTATATTGACAAAAAGGACCTTCTCACTGGTTAGAGTAAAACAACGGTTTGGCATTGAGGTCCATGTTTAACCAACTTGAGAATGCTAGGCCTTGCAAAAGTGCTTGGAAGAGCTCACCTTAGCATTAAAGGAGTAAAAAGAGAAGTGTTTAGCCAGGAACAAAGTTTGAAGGAGTTTGATAATGAAAAAATTCATTATCCCTTTAAATTTAACCTTGTGTGGCTGGAGGATGATGGATTTTGCGCGATGGTGCGTAATTTCTGGAGCAGTAGTGAAGATGGTGTGGGGGATAAAAAATGAACAATTTGGTTACAAAACTTCATAAATTAAAACTGGAGGTATCAAAATGGGAAAAGGAAAAACAAAGGTCAAATGCGGCAGGTTTATTAAGGATTGAAGAGGAGATTTAATCGGTGTCGAAAGGCACTGATGGAGCCTTCTTTACGAATCAAAGGAAGACGAGGCTTATTGAACTCGAGACTAAAAAACATGATTTGATTTGGGTGAAGGAAGAAACATCGAAACAGAAGAGCCGCGCTATTTGGATGCATTCAGTTGATTGTAACTCAATTTTTTATCATAATTTTGCATATGCTCGTAGACAAAACAATTCTGTCTAGGAATTGTCAAACACCCCGGGTGAAATAATTTATGGTGATATAGGGCTGAAGGGTTTGGCGATTGATCATTATTATGGTATTTATTATAACGTTACTAATCCGGATCTGCTGGGGCAATTAAAGGTAATTAAATTGTTCCCTCGTTTCTTTGAAGCCGAGGACTGTGAAAAAATAGGTGGAAGGGTATCTTTGGAGGAGGTGAAGACCACACTGGAAAATTTTGCCAAAGACAAAAGTCTTGTTCCGGATGGATGGACCGTGGAGTTCTATCGGCACTTTTTTGATTCGCTGGGGCTGGAGATGGTGGAAGCTATCGATGAAACGAGGAGGGGTGCTATTCCGGGTTATTTAAACTCAACATATCTCACTATTATTCCTAGGAAAGATAAGCCAAAGAATTTTCATGACTTCCGACCGATTGCTCTATGTAATATTTTATACAAGGTTATTTCAAAAGTCATTGCGAGTCGACTTAAGCCATATTTGGACAAACACATTTCTGAAAACCAATTTGGTTTTTTATCAGATAGAAGATTCAAGATGCAGTAGGATCAGCTTAAGAGTGTTTGCGCTCTTTAAAGTTATCAAAGAAAAAAGCTTTCATCCTTAAGCTAGACTTGGTTAAAGCTTATGACAGACTTGATTGGTCTTTTCTAAGGCTCATCCTTGTTCAAATTGGTTTTTCTCGGGAGTTATGCGTGTGGATTATGGGATGTGTTTCGTCAGTCAAGTATGAGATTTTGATCAATGGATCGCCACCATCTTTTTTCTCCAATTGCAGAGGTTTACATCAAGGGTGCCCACTCTCTCCTTCTTTATTCATCTTAGCAATTGAAGGACTAAGCTTGCTGCTAAAAAACGCAAAAGACTCAGAGAGATTGAAGGGGTTAAATTTGCAGGTATTATTAACATTACACATCTTCTTCTTGTTGATGATATTTTGTTATTTGGTAATGGTTCTGTGGAGGAATGGGATGCTTTCCATTCCTTACTGGCACTCTTTAGTGAATCTTCAAGACTAGAGGTTAGTTGTGGAAAGACTTGTTGCATTACAACAAATTTGACTGAGTAGAATTGTGAGGCATTGCAACAAGTGACACATTACCAGATGATAGATTATTTGGAAGGTTTTAAATATTTAGGATATTACCTAAAGCCTTCTCAGTATACTTTGAAGGACTGGAATTGGCTGGTTAAGAAGGTGGTTTGGAAAGTTAAGTTATGGTCTGGTCGATATCTTAGTTTAGGTGGCATATTGGTGCTAATAAGGGTTGTTCTGCAGGGTATCCCGGTTTTCTGGTTTTCCCTAGACAAGGTGTCGAAATCTATGATTAAGATCCTCATGAGGTATTTTTTTTTTTCAGTTTTTATGGACGGGTAAAGCTTCAGGGGGGGAATTTCATCTGTGTGCGTGGGAGATCATTTCTAAGCCAATTATGCTGGGTGGATGGGGGATCAAATTCCTTTCTAGATTCAATGCAGCCCTTTGTGCTACTAGCTTGTGGAGAGGCTTATTTAACAAAGGGTTGTGGGGTAAGATTATAAAGGCAAAATACATGAAGTGACTTTCATCGGATCTCTGGTTCAGGAATGTTGAAAAGAGGAGGACATTTCTCTACCATTTGGATCAGTTTTATGGATTGTTTTCTGGTGAGAAATGATGTTATTGCCTGGGCGGTGGGGAGGGGGATCCTTGTTAATATTGGGTTAGATTCGGTTATTGGGCTGGATGAAAATTTTTCATTGTCAAGGAATATGCTTTCACTATTACATCAGAGGAATCTGGTTGTGCTACAACATATATAGAAGGTGAACAATGATGGTATATATCACTGGTGCACGATGGAAGAGTTACAACTGGGAGGTGATTTAGGGGTTGAATGGAACAAGTATATCGAAAGGCTCATTCAAGCGGGTGTGTTTATATTGGATTGTCCAGATAAGCTTGTATGGAAATGTAATAAGACTGATGGTAATGTTAACGCAAAGTTGGATTATGAACACCTATTGATGATTGATGTTGAACCTGTGGAGAGGTGGTCGATTTCGTGGGTGTGGAATGCGGCAGCCCTCTAAAAATCAAACTTTTTGGTTGGCTGTGTCTGAAATATCACATTCTAACATGAGATAATTTACAAATAAGAGGATATTCAGGACCAAATCGCTGCTGCCTTTGTCGAAAATAAGCTAAAAGTATTGATCATCTTTTTAGCAGGTGTTTTTTTCTTCAGAGTAGTATTGATGAATATTGGAAACCACTTTAAGTTCCTAGTTAGTTGTGACAGAGGAAATTTTAAGGTGGATCTCTTCAATTGGATCACTAAGGAAAAACAACTTCGAGACCTCCCTCTATTCATTTTTTAGGGTGTTTGGAAAATTCAGAACAAAGTTTTGTTTGAAGTTCAATGGAGCTGTCTGATCAGGGTATCTGCTAGCATTATTGGTGAATTTGGTGATTGGATTAATCCATTGAAGATTCAAGAGTGTCGTGTTTTACAACAACCCTTTTTTCTCTGAAGGATGGTCCATAGGATATTTCGATGGGGCTGAGCAAAATGGAGTTTGTGGTGCTGGTTATATTATTAGAATAAACAACTAGCAAATCATAAAGGGCTGGATGAAGGCTGGTATTGGGTCAAACACAAGAGCGGAAGTGTTGGCTTTATGGGCATTCCTTTCAGTTGCAGGTAGAAGAGGGGTAACGCGAATTGTTGTTGCGGGGGACTCAAAGATTGTTATTGGGTGGGAAAAAGGGGAATCATATTTGTAGAATATCCTTTTGGAACATTGGTTCGCGAAGACCAGACTGCTGATATCATCATTTTCAGACCTCTGTTTCCAGCATGTCTTTTGTGAACTCAATACTGAAGCAGATCTTTTATCGAAGGTTGGTACAAGGATGATGGACTGAATTTTCCACTCTAAGGTATGGAGGGATGACAAGCTGGTTTGTAATTTCTCTTGGCCCTTTGTTTAGTTAGCTGGTAGTTAATGTAGGGCTCTGCTCTGCGAAAGTATGCACTCTGTTGCTTGCAGGTTATAGGTTTGGTTGACTGTAATAGTTTATTAAATGATGGATATGAAAGGAACTATAATGACATTAGATGGGAGAATTGGATTTTTTTATGTTTTATATGTTGAATTGTAAATCTGGAAAATGTTGAGGCAATATATGTAATTGGTTTATACTTCATTAATATATAAGATGAACTTTTTTCTTGTGAAAAAAAAACAAAGTGGACCATAAATCAGCCTTTAGTGTTCTGGTAAGGTCATTTGTCCATGTGCTTTCTTAATTCTTTTTGTTTATTTTAGAGCAGCTTGAGCCTAAGGGTTGCATTACAAAAAGTGGACTTTAGAAGTGCGAGTATCTATTACACCAAAATCACACAGAATTTGTGCTTAGTCTCATCCTCTTTGAAGCTCATGTTAATATGGATTGGCAAGACAACAAGAAGAGTGGAATAATTTGCGAACTATAGTGTGAACCAAGACTCTATACCATCCATGGGAGATTTTTGAAAACATTGACATTATTAAATCTTTGTGATTTGTGGTTTTTACTGTGTCGAAGATGGGCATTCTACAACCCAATAGGGGGAGATGTGTAAGTATTTCCGTGCTCATCCTATAGCTCACACATGTCCTTTATAAAAAATAACATGTAGGCTCAATTTAGATTTAAAATATTTTTTAGAACAACATATATAAGACTACAAATTAAAACCATAAACATTAGGTTCACATTTCCTCAACATTTCCACTCTAAAAAAAGAGTTTGCAATTTCAGAGATTTGAAGTGCTTGATAGATCCTTTTTAAAATGGATCTATGGTGGCTGAAAAAAACCATAAAATATTTTCAAATTATTATTCCCTTCCTATACTTTCCCAGGGGAAGTCCAGATGCATTGACATGATATTAGTTTGTTTTTTCAACTACAGATTGCTTTAATGTTTTCCAATGTTTTGCAAAAAGATTAATATTAGATGTAATATTTTGAAAATTAAAATAAATTTATGAATTTTTAAAATTCAATATTCTGATTTTCTTATTGTTTTAAAACAGTCCTGATAGAACATAAATCCCTACGGGAGTGGTTTTATTTTTTAAAATTTAAAAGGAAATAGATTTCTTAAATAAAATTTCTTAAAAATGACCAGTTATAGTTGTTGCTGGTACATGTTATATTACAGGTATATCTACCACTCAGTAGGAAGGTCTCATTGCCTCCATTAAAGAAGTATTATGGAAAGGGATAGGTTTGTACACAGTCATGGAATGTGAACGTTTCAAAAACCAGACATAGACTGAAAACCAAAACGTGAAGACAACTACTTTGAGGTGATTGATTATCTTATTCCCTCCAAGATTTTGCACTTAGCCTGAAAGCTTGACTTTGTTGCTTGTGCTAGCGCTATACTGTTACTACAAGGAGAGAGGTTGTTCTGTGCCTGTATGATCTCTGGACGAATAAGGTAAAACAACACTCTATCAAGCTATGGAAACTCACTATGTGCAGTGCATAGATTTGTTACTCCTAAACCAATAGCATTTCACAGGTAGCTTATGCCTTTGTATACCAAGTTGTTTCCAAGTGTGGACAACAGTACTGAACGAAGTCACCGAAAGTGGAGCGATGTAGGGTTTGGCTCTGTTTCTCTGTCGATATCCTCTCAGAGGCCATCCGTAGTTTTCCTAGCTGTCCTATACCTCTTTGGGTAACGATGCCAGGAGCCCTGTCTCTTGACCTATCGGTCTTCCTGGTTCTATTCTCTTTTGACCCTGTACCAATTTTCCTTTTCTTCTGTCTTCTGTTTCCATGGGTTTTTGGTTCCCTTTGTCCCATAGGGCTTGTGATGACCATTGAGGCTGGCAACTTGGAGTCCCTCCCCGTCCAGGGGACTAGTACCAACCAAGGAAAAATAAGTGGGAAGTATTATCGTTGTCGGGTTTTATGCCACCTCTGATCGAGCCTTTTTGGTTTACCACCCTGCATGGGTTTCACGTCGCTCCTGTGCTTGATTTCTTGCTTTTTTTGATTGCACGCTTTGGGTTGACTTTAGGTTTTGGTTCCGGGGTTCTGGGGTCTGGTCTATCCTCCTTGCGTGTATCGCGGTTCCAGTCTTTTGTATTATTTTCTGTCCATTCGGGTTGACCTGCTTATTTTGGAGGGTTTGTCGAGGGATGGGTTCTTGCCCTTGACTCTTCCCATGACTCTCCTCGCGTACCTCGGCCGGTTGGGGTTTGACCTGGGGTTACTTGGCCGGGGATTTTATTAAGCCTTTTGGATTCCATCCTGCTCCCTTCTCAGGGCCCTGTAACTCTCATGGCTTCCCGCTCGCTGCTTTTGTTTTTCTATTGGGATAGGGTTCTCCAGTTTCCCTTCTCTGACCACTCGGTGGGTTGACTTGTGGGTGGCTACATTATGGCAGATTCGGGGGTATCAAAGCGCTTCCATCGCAAAAGACATGCTAAGGGTATTAAGGCTCTGGCTGGTAAGTTCCGCTTTGTGCTTGGTCACGATGTTTATATGGATAGAGTTTCTTCGCTCTGTTCTCGGGCCCTGGTTGGAAGGCTCGAATATTGTAGGATGGGCAAGCAAGCTTGGATTGAATGGGCTAGTGCGCACTGGAAACCTCTGTTGACTTATATCCCCATGATCAGCTTGCTATCAAATGGTTGGATAGTCTTCGTCTTTCTCGAAGCACAACATGCCACGCTCATACTTGAGTCTATTTGGCGCATGGGCTCTGGTTCTCTGGTACTTGACCATTGGCATGCCCACTTCGACCCTCTCAGAGAAAGAGTTACGAAGCGCCATTAATGGGTACTTCTGCCTCATTTTCCATTCCCCCTTTGGCACAAGAATATCCTCAAAGGAATTGCGAACACTGTTGGTCGGTTTGTGGCTGTGGACACTGACTTCCACCTCTCCTTCGATAAAAGGCTTGCTCGGGTGCTGGTGGAAATTGATGTCACTAAAGGACTGCTGACATAGTTGGAAATTCTCTATAGTGAGTGTCTTTTGGTTCGAAAGCTCGACTACTTGCATGTACCGTTCCGATGTAGCATATGTCGTGATGTCGGACACCTTCGGAGGACCTGTTTATTTCGGGCGGTAGAGCCATCGTCCACTAGTCCGGAAAGCTCTCCTGACACGTGTGCACATGCTCCTTTATCGGATCCGGTTCAGCCGAAAACATGTATTTTCTCTTTGTCTCCTTCTTTGTTTGATGATGTTTCTGATTCCTTTCTTGAGGCGGTAGATGAGTTAGACCCTTCTGTTGTGGCCGTGAGCCCCTCTGTTGATGTGGAGTCTCATTGCCCTCTGCAGATCCCTCAGGTTGGTCTTTCCTCCCCTGTAGCGGATTGCTCTCATCAGCCTGATTCTCGTTTGCCCCCCTCAGTCTCAGAGATTTCCTCTCCTCATGAGGATGTACCATCATTTTCCTCCTTGGTGGATTTCCCTCCACTCACTTCCACTTCTCCTCCCATTACACTTCCACTCTCCCCACGAAGTCCTACCTCTTCTCCCTCATTCTCAGACCCTTCACTACAAAAGTCTCTTGCTATCTTCTCTGCTACTATTCCTAACTCACCTTCAACTCTTCACCTTAACTCCATACGGTTTGCTAATTTCACTGTCAGGAAAAAGAGGAGAAAGAAACAAGATTTACCTGGTACACTCTTTTCTTCCTCTCCTCCTTATATTCCCCTTTCGACCCGAATTAAAGAAGCGGCTAGGGGGAACTCTTCTCGGGGACTTAGAGCAATGTCTCCTTGCCCTATGGTTCCCCCATGAAAATACTTTCACTTAATGTAAGAGGTCTTGGAGGCAAGACCAAGCAAAATAGCCTCCGTACCCTTTTCCTTTCGGTTCAACCTGACATGATTCTTCTCTAGGAAACTATGTGCAGTTCCTTCCCTGCCCTCTATGCTTTTTCGAAACTCTTACCCAAGTGGGAATTTTGTGCCACCTGTGCTTCAGGGCTCTCGAGTGGGTTACTTACGGCTTGAAATCCCCTTAAGGTCAGATGTAGAGCCTATGAGACCATGGCTGGCATCCTTGTAAAGGTTGTATTTCGTGGTATGAATATTTCGCTGAATGTTATTAACTGCTATGGACGGTACAGGAATAGGGTTCCTTTCTGGGGTCATAAAGCCATATTGGACCCTCTTGCCCCACATTTCAAACACTTTTTTGTCTCAGTGGGACTTTTGGATATTGGCTCTCTAAACTCTGGGCCAACCTGGAGGAACGTGAGAGTGGGTGATGAGAGTATTTGTAAAAGATTGGACCGTTTCCTGCTCTCATCAGCTTTGATCCCTTCTCTTAAGTGTCACAGGACTTCGATCCACCATGTTGATATCTCTAATCATATGCCTATTTGCCTTGAATGGAATAAATCTATGGGTTCTTTCAATTATCCTTTCAAATTCAACTGATCTTGGCTCTCGTATCATGATTTTAATCAGTGGATGGCTACGAGATGGCCTGATATTATCTCTCAGTCTTCTCTAAATGATCTAGACTCCCCATTCCAAAAGTTGAAGACTCTGAAAGGGGAGGTTAAGGCTTGGACCCATGAGAAAGAAAAGTTGATGAAGGCTGACTCCCTGAAGTTGGATAAGGATATTGAATCTCTCCTTATAGGCTCCTTCTCGGGTTGCTTCTATCTGGAGGATCAGTTAGCCTTGAACCAACTTTGTGCTATGAAAAAGAAGCTTCAGGATCATCTCTTACTTACCTGGCAGCTCAAGATCCGTACTAAGTGGGCTCGGTATGGTGACTCTAATACTAAATTCTTCCATATTATTGCCTCTGACAGAAGGAACCACAACAATATATGGTCTTTGGTTGATGAGGAGGGTCACACTATTAAGGATGAGCATGCACTTAAGGAGCTCGGTTAAAGACATTATGCTCACATTTTCTGTGATGATAAACAATCCTGTATATTAACTCAGCTTTAGGTGGTCTCGCTTTATCCCACTACGATCTCTCAGGATATTGCTAATAGCATCATTGCACCTGTCTCCTTGGTTGAGATTGAGAAGGCTTTGAAATCTTTCAAGAAGGATCGGAGCCCAGGCCCAGATGGCTGGCCTGTTGAATTTTACCTTCACTTCTTTGACCTTATTGGCTCTAAGTTGTTAAATGCGGTAGAGTTCACACAGACTTTAGGGTATATTTCTCCCTCACTCAACTCCACCTTCCTAGCCCCGATTCCTAAGAAGGATAAACCTACCTCTTTTGCGGACTTTAGACCCATTTCACTCTGTAATTTACTTTATAAGCTTATTGCTAAGGTTATAGCTACCAGACTTAAACCTTCCCTGGAATCGCATATCTCCATTGAGCAATGATGGGTTCTTAAAAAATAGACAGATAGTGGAGCCTATTGGTATCACACAAGAGACTCTCCACTCTGTCAAGACCAAGAACACCTCAACACTCATACTCAAACTGGACTTGGTAAAGGCATTTGATCGAGTTAACTGGTCTTATATTAGGCTCATTTTGATTCAGATTGGAATACCTCTCATGGGTGTCAATTGGATTATGGCTTGTCTTACATCTACAAACTTTGCTATCCTTGTTAATGGCACTCCTTCCCCGTTCTTTGCTGCCTCTCAGGGTATCAGACAAGGCTGTCCTCTTTCCCCTTTGCTTTTCATCCTTGTTATTGAAGGCCTAAGTCTCTTGATATCTGATGCTAGAGAGCACGGCCTCATCATAGGTATTAAAATTTCACCCACTCTCACCCTCACTCACTTACTTTTTGTTGATGATGTGATCTTGCTTGGTACTGGTACCTTGCTAGAGTGGTCCGCATTTGATGTTATCCTCAGTACTTTCTGCAAGGCTTCGGGGATTTGTATAAGTGTTGACAAATCCTGCTTCCTATTTAATAATGTTGACTTGGATGTTCTGGGAGATATTGCAAGAGTACTTCCTTATAAAATGGAACCCATTGTTTCTGGTTTTAAATACCTGGGTATTTCCTCAAGCCTCTGGGATATTTGGTCAGTGATTGGACTTGGTTAGTTCAAAAATATGAGAAAAAGGATCCATAATTGGACAAATAAGTTCCTGTCTCTGGGTGGTCATTTGGTTCTTTTCCAAGTAGTCCTATCTAGCCTCCCTGTATACTGGCTGGGATTGGCTTCGATCCCTGTCTTTGTCCTGAACAAACTCAGAAGCATCACTTTTGCTTTTCTTTGGGGATCATCAAGGACTCATCACAGGTATCACTTATCACACTAGCAACATTTATCTTGGCCTAAGGCTTATGGTGGTTGGGGTATTAAAAATCTACAATGGTTTAGCATAGCACTGAGATTAAAAAAAATTTGGATGGTTTTACATAGTAATGGACTGTGGCATCAGGTTCTATGTATGAAGTATATGAAAAATCTCTTGGTGGCTGACTGGCTCAAAGGAAACACAAGTAATTCCCATGGAGTCTCATTGATCTGGAGAGGATTCCTGCAAACTATGCCTTGGATGAGGATTTGCTTATCTTGGCTTGTTGGTAATGGGCATGATATCATTCTGGGTATCGACCCTATTGTTGGCACTCAAGCTAATTATACTCTGCCTGTGGAGCTCAGAGAGTACTTAAAAGATCTGGATATTGTATCTCTTGCTCAAGCTTACAACTCTCTGCCTGATGCTCGTCATTATTGGTTCTCGACGGAGGACTTGTACCTTGATGGTGACTGGAAGCATGCTTGGGATGGTTATATGCGGGGATTAGAGTTAGGGAGAATCAGGCTTCATGCACAGCCAGATACACTTGTTTGGAACTTTAATAGGGCTTTGGGTTCTGCTTCTGCTAAAATTGTTTATGATTATATAGTTCGTTCCTCACAGCCTCCGGTTGCTAACAGTCGACATTCATTGATTTGGTTGGGAACTCTTCCCACCAAAATTTGCTGTTTCATATGGTTGGTGATGGATAACCGGATATTAACTTGGGAAAACCTCCAGAGAAAGGGGTGGATTGGGCCAGGCCTCTGCACTCTCTGTGGTGCCGGAGAAGATAGTGTTCAGCATATATTCATGACATGCTCTGTCTAGAGGGAGGTCATCTGCCATCTCAACGATAAATACCAATTCATTCCTCCTCAACAGTGCGATAATCTAAACAATTTTATGAGGAATTGGACACTAAGGTTCTCAAAGTATTCGGTTACATGCTTTCTCATTTTCTTTGCTATGTGGATCATATGGAAAGCAAGAAACTCTTCTATTTTCGAAGGAAAAAAGCCAACTGTTTTATACATTGTTTTTCAGATTGATAAGCTTCTCCTATTGTATCAGCCTCCTGGTAAAAAGACTAAAAAGTCTTAGGTTATTGGTATTAGTCCACCACTTGTTTATCCTTGTGGTTATTTTGATGGGGCTTCAGCCTGCAACACTGGAGGAGCAGGTATCTGTATTTACCTGGATAAGACTCATTCCTTTGAGTTTGCTTTGGGGATAGGAACATGTACCAACACTAAGGCTGAATTGATTGGACTATGGGCACTCCTACATATTGCTTAGGTCATGGGGCTCCCCACATTGAACATCTATGGGGATTCATCTGTTATTATTAATTGGGTTAAATGCACCAATTCCCTTTCACCCCCGGAGCTCAGCCATTGGTACATGGATATCAGAAATCTGTGCACTCACTTCACCAATTTGTCCTTCTCCCATATCTATCGTGAACATAATCAGATTGCAGACTGTCAATCGAAGGCTTCCTTGAGATTGGCTCCAGGTTCTTGTATCTTCTCTAAATTTTTCGAAGGCCTATTGGTCTTTCATGACACTCTTATGCTCTTTTGAGCTTGGTGCTGGAGTTTATACTCCCATTTTCATTAGCACCCATTTACTGTTTTGGAGCGAGCACCTTCTGATTGTTGTTACAGAGAGAAATTCCTATGGCTTGGGGTACCACAATAGACAACTTGACTCCATAAATCAATCCTTTCCAATATGCAATAGAAATCAAATATCTAACACTAAAGGATCAGACCTCGTACCTTATTTCGGATGGTTGAAGTAGATCCCCGTTGAGCTTTCCAACTTCAGCTTGAACTGATGAATCACTTCCTCAACAACAAGTAAAAAAGACAAGCATACTATATATATTGGTGTTAGATCTATTCTAGCATATATATAATCAACAATGTATAAGCATTTGAAGTCATCCATGGATAAAATATTCATTCAAACATACATTATTGGACAGGAAAATATATTTCTATTAATATAAAATCAGAGATTACAATGGATACAACCTCTGTCAGCACGTCTACGAATCGGAGAAACTGAATCCCCCACTTGGGCCTCCACCACCTCAATCCTCCATCTCTCGATAGCAAGCTCACGAGCAAAAGGCAAGCTTGGGAAGAACACAAAAGTGCTCCAAGGGACAAAGGGATGCAGACTCAATCACAAGTTCTAGCAACAATGGATTATAGTTTCTTTGCTCTCAATTCTCTTATATGCCTTCAACGTATCAAAGAGTTCCTTATATAGCTTTTCAAAGGGGTAATGAAAGGTCGAATCCGAGCGATCTCAAGGCATATGGAAGGCCAGGAGTCAAGTGAGTTGGATCCATGTCAAGGAAAACTCCAAAAGGATTTGGATTTTGTACACATCTCGATGTATGCGGTTTTAGGGGTCAAACCCGTGTATATACGCGATTAGGGGTTTAAAAGTTGTGTGTATCATCTTTCACATGTTTATAGAGATGGTCTAGGAAATATCAAAGGAGAAAAAATGGTCCAAGGGGTCCAAGGAGTCTGCAGAGGGACAGGGGAAGGCCATACCAGAGTGATTCACCTGAAGTGGTAAAGTCAGCTATAACAGATGCCCCCTAATGTGTGAGGTCAGAGGGGTCATACGATGGCCGAAATACATTATAAGTCCATCCTAGAAGTGGAGTGATGAAGGATCCCAAATGGAAGACCAGCCACCCAATCAACATAGTACAATGATACAACTCTACACATAACTGCAAATACATATAGCAGTCCTGGATACATAAGAGTACAATGGCCATGAATAGGCATGATACAAAATATCACATAAGTGGTCATCGCCACATACAATATACATAGATCAGAATATCCATGATGAAGATATACAAAGGATCATGATCTCCAAAATAGCTGGAAATGTCTGACATATACTGGAATCAAGTCACGAGAGCTGAAATCTCATGAACACTGGCACGATCAAGGAGGTAGCATATAAGAGATGCCACCAATCTGGAAGGTCTTCTACACAAACCGCTATGAGTACATGTCCTACTATGTGAATAGAGGTGTCGAGGTCGAACATAGTAGTCCATCGTCTGATTACCAGTCATTGATGTATACCGTTAACAGACACGAGATCACCCACCGATAATGAAAATGGGAATCAAAGTACTAGAGTGCAAACTAACAAGTGTGAATAAATGTGTTGAGGTCGAACACTTGAGAGGATCCATCGATCAGGGGATATTGATGTATTCCAAAAAACTGTCGATGGTGAGAAAACCTGCCACTGATAACTGTAAGTCTCAAGGCACTCAAAATGACTCTAGATTCCAATCCCAGAATAAATGATCTGAATTCGATGGGATGAAATCCGCTGGAAGGAGGGCATTAAGGCATCCCCTATCATCCAACACAAGGTACTCAGGAAAGCTGTATAATGTGGAAGGACTCGATCATAATGTGCACGAACCAGTAACTGTACCGAGAATGGCTGACATGCAAAGTCAAGATAATTGAGGAATGGCCGACTTAGGTTTCAACTTCCTTCGAACAAGAGCATAACGATGAATGGTGACTGAATAAAGGCAGCATAGATTCGATATACAAAACTAGGACATCTCTGCGACACAGGAGGCATCGACAGAGGCTCCATGGGGACTGGAAGCTTAACCAGTCGGTGGAGATAAACTCAGATAAACGAGTACAACTCCTAAAGTCAAACTATAAACCCAACCAACGGATGTGATATACAGTGCTCTGTTCGAAGGCGACACGACTCGACAGCTACCAAAAGATAACATCTTTCCTTGTCCGGCTTTTTGGTTTTTTGATTTTTTTAGACTTTTTCAAATATTTAAAAAGCTTGAAAAAGAATAAAACTGCTTTATAGTTACAGACTAGGAGGAGACGAGTGTCATATGGGAAAACAAACTAGTTCCAAGCAGTGGAACATACCTATACTTAATGCAATGATACATGTGTAGGATAGCGACACTCGGGGGAAAATCCCCTCCCGATAAAAATAGGGAATCAAGATGTAAAGGATATATAAAATGGCTCTGCATGGCTAGACATGAGACAAGCTCGGGCTGTATGGCTAAAACTCAATGTCAGGGAAGCCGACGTAAGGCTCAATAAGGCAGGCAAATCTCATGATAATGCAATTACAACTTGACATAAGGGAGTCCTGAGGGAAATAGGCCAACAAAATATCAAGAGGAGTATGAGGCTCTTGCAAAATGTCATGGCAATACTATACAACGGACTCCCACACCCTAAGGGACAAAATGTCAGCATGGGCACCAAATGTAAATAAGGCGCTAACTAGGGTACCCATGTAAGGTCAAGCTCTACCACTCATATCATGCCACTTCTAAAATAGCAAGAAGGTTCCATGACATAATCAAGTGGGTTCGTACCTAAGGCTATAATGAAACGGTCATAAGGTCATGCAAAATGCAAATTGTGATAAAACCTAACCTATATGCCAGTTTAGACATGATACCTGAAATCGGCACAAACGGGTCAATCCAATGGCTGAAACGACACTCAAAAAGGTCTTCTACATCATAAATTAGTCCAAAATCGGTCAAAAGGATTAGAAACGGTCCAAACTATAGGAAAGGGGGTAAAAATTTTCAAAAATTTGAAAAATTTCTATAAATAGTAAAAAATTCAAAACATTATAAAACATTTGAAATTTTTACCCATTTGAGCTCATAACTTCAATAGCGAATTCCAGGAGATCCAGCTGGCGGAATCCACAACCGTTTTTTCCAGGTACTTACCCATGCTTTACTCTTTCATTTTGATGCAAATTTTGTCAAATTCCATGGTGTACTTGATTTTCTAGGCCATTCTAAAATAGGCGCTATGGTCCATGCGAAAATCGAGGGTTTTTCCATGTATAGGGATGGATATACGTGGAAAATGCCCCCAAAGCCATGTACATACATGACTGTTTGGCAAACAGTCGCATATGCCACCGCGCTTAAGATTTTTTAAGTGTTCTAATGGACAAACTTCAAATTTTTTGTGCAGGATGGTCCTAGAATGGAGAGAACGTGAACATGGTGATGTAGAAAAGGCACTAAGGGCATATCTAATGGCTCAACAAGCGTTACGTGCATGTGGGATTTCTAAATTTTAGTGTCTTGGTGGCTTAAGGGCCAAACCAGGACTATTGCATATGTTAGTGGACTACTGGGATCCAGACTCAGAGTCGTTCCAGATAGACGGGATGTCCCTCACCATAGAAGTGGAGGACATATACTTTATTACTGGACTTTCCCGACAGGAGGAAGTAGTGAACCTACGTTCTCGCAGGGCCGGAGGTGGCCTAACTATAGATGAGTACATTGTGGTGTACTACTATTCGGACACGGAGAAGGTGGGGATTCAGATTCCAACTAACTCCATACAGGTGCTGGGCCTAAAGGCCATCCTACTGATACTGGGCAGGATAGCAGGCTTGGCTTCACTCCACCAGGCCTCACGGCCTCTGATGTTCTATGCAGTGGAGTGCATGAGACCCACGGTATACGATTGGAGCACTGCGCTACTGGGCAACATGAAACACCAGCTCAGTGAGTGCAAGATGGGCAGAGTGTGAAACTTCGGTTTCAGCAGCATACTGAGCACGTTTTTCTTCGAGCGTGTTCCAAGATTGAGCCCTAGAGTTAACGTTCCTCTACACGGGGTTCGAGATCCGACCCAACGGTGTTGGGCGGATGTGATGCACAGATTGGGTGGAGGTAGGGTGTCCAACCCCTATCCAGCTGATTTCTTTCCATGGTGGCGATGATAGATAGTTGCCATCGACGGCTACCCCTATGTGGGGATAGATTTCTGGGGGGACCCGGACATGCCGCTACCACCAGGATCGGCATACGGTGACATAGGTAACGAATCTCGACCCTCTTGTTAAAATTTTTGAGTTATTTAATTTTTTTTTTGTTTTTTTTATTATTATGTTGAATCAAAAGACATGTTTTTGGGTGACAACATGTAGTGACATCTACCATATGCATGCAGATGTGGGACCACGACGGCTTGAAGGCTTCCCTCATCATAGACATAGGGGAAGAGGAGACGATATCACGAGTGTGGATACGAAGCGGACTCTCCAAAGCATTCATACCAACTTCATAGGCTGACACACAAAGTACCCATGGCACAAGTCGAGGACTTGTTTGAGGCCATGCAGTGCCAGGTGGTGGGTGTACCACGAGCATGGGTGCGGCTATTTCGACGGCTAGCTAGAGCCGTAGTGACATTCTACGATCACAAACCCCCTCCTCCTCCACAGGCTTAGATACCTGGGAGTGATACATTTTGTATTACCGTGTATTATATCTTGGTGGCTCGAGAGCCCCATATTTGTATTATGACACTATGTATTACCACATTTTGGATGTTTATAAAACTTTTATGATGATCGGTTTATTTATTTACATGTGTAAAAATTTATGTTTGTGATGAGCGTATTGTGTATGAAACAAATGCCAATCTAACACGTAGTTAGCATATGAGTCAACAACTTGATTATTAACTCTTGCCACATGTATGTATGTTATATTGTCAAATTGTCGTTTTAATAATCTCACACGTAAGAATCTTCTTAATAATGTCGGATCTCTACAAACCATTAAGTTGTGACACTACTAACTTGGAATCAAGACGTACCTCAAGAGAGAGAACGCCATGTAAAATGGCATCCCATAGAAGCTCAATAATGACACTATATTCAACAACATTATTGGAAGATGGTCGTAAACATACGCCTCCTGAAGACAATACCTGACCCATAGGAGTATAAATCACCCAAGCAGCAGAGGCTGAGTGTTGAGTGTGACGGCTTGCACCATCCGCGAATCCTATGAAGGTGGAAGATTCCATTGACATCTGCCAAAAGAAAGGGAAACTAATCACAAACCCGATCACCATAAGAAAAAGACCTACCTATGCAAAGCTGTACAATAATATACAATAACCAACCTTGGTTGAAAATCATGCATAGTACTTTTTGAGATAGAGCCCATTTCTAGGCTCCACCAAGGCCGTTCCCTCATAATCCACCAACTCATAAGCGCCCTTCTCTAACACACGTTTGACGACGTAAGGACCATGCCACATGGGGTTAAACTTTCCTGCCCCCAAGGGTTCTTTCGGTTGATCCCACAAAAGGACCAAGTCTCCCTCACTAAACCTACTTGGACGGATAGACTTATCGTACTGGACCTTTACACGACGCTTATTTACTTCTAGAGCTACCAAGGCATCTCGACACTGCTCATCAAGTTGCTCAAGGTGGACCAAATGCTCCTCCAACAGGGAAGTGTCTGGTAAGAGATCTATGGCTAGCTTCAAAGAAGGAATCTCGCACTCAACTAGAAATACTGACTCCACTCCATGTACAAGTTGATATGGAGAAAAACCCATGGCAGTCTTAATAGCGGTTCTATACGCCCACAAAGCAGGATATAACATAATCTGCCAATTACTCTTGCTTTGTGCGATGGTTCGTTAGAGAATGGATTTGAGTGATTTGTTCACTACTTCTACTTGTCCATTCGCTTGAGGGTAGTAAGAGGAGGAATGCTCTTGTTTGTACCCTAACTTTGATGCCAACTCTTCCATCATACGATTCTGAAAGTGCGAGCCATGGTCAGTGACAAGCTCTTTCGGAATCCCGAACCGAGTAATATAAAAAAAATTGAGAATAGATATTGTTTGTAATTGATTTGAAGTTACCTATGGAGAAAAAGGAATTAAAGAAAGATCACACATTAACAATTTATAGCCTAAATTTGAGAAATTGAGACATTTTTCAAAAGGAATTGAAATATAAATGAGACGTTGGCATGCTTAACCAAAACTATCCTTGATAATTGGTTCTCCTTTTATCCAAGAAATTGTAGTCAACTAAAAGTAAATCAAACAATGCTTACAAAAATAGGAACTATGATAAGCATTATTAACGATGCCAAAAATAAGGAGCTATAGAGTATATGATTGCAAATGGAATGAGTAGAGGTTGAAGGCTCAAAGGACCGAGAAAGAGAGTGGTGATGGGAAACCAACATAACACTATAGAGAAAGTTGTTAACTAGATGTTGGATCTCTTAATAGGTAGTGTAGACAACAAAGACTAAAATCTAGAGTTATAAGAGATGCATTATTCTTTCCTCAACCCTTAGAATATGCAAGGTATGATTAATTGGAAAATATCCATCACTTGGAATATGCATACCTCCATTTTTCTTGAAAACTTTTCATTGACGAGTATTCCCTGGAAAAAAAATGTAGAGAGCATTTGAAGAGAAAAAAATGCCATGATCAGCATAGAGAGCATTTACTCTTTGTAAATATCCAAGATCGGTTTCGTAAAGAGTATTCACCTCTTGGAAATACCATGATTGATGTGTACAACTTGTTAAGAATGAGTGAAACTATGAAATAGTTTGTTTGAATTGTTTAGAACCATGGTGAACAAGCATTTAATGCAATCCATTTCATGCTTCCAACCAAGGATCAAATTTGAAGGGCTGGTCTTAAATTCAGATAGAAGGTTATATATTCATGCTACCCTTCTATTATGAAGGGTTTTTAAAATATTCACATTTCAAATGACATTAACAAATTGATTTTACACTTCATAAAAAAACATGTGCTAAAAAATATTGCATTTCAATTAAATTTATAATACTAAAAATAAATAAAAATGAAACTAGTGGCCCCTTTTGATCTTCTGTTTTGTGCCAAAGTGTATATAAATGCAAATCCAGACAAAAAATTCCGCAGAGAAAAACATCTATACAAACAGTTCAAATTAAACTTTGGATCCACGTATTTTTTTTTTTAAATTACACTGCTGATGGCAAATTCCTAGCACTGAAAAAAAAACTCGAACAATTCCAAGGTTCAATCCAATGTAAGCACTGAATTTTGGTTGAAACTAACGAGAACAGATCCCCATATGAACACACAGTCAGTGTTAATTGTACAGTACACAACCTTTGATTGCATATATTTTTTCCCATGCCTGCTGCAACTGCAATGTAATTAAACAAAAGAAAAAGAAGGGAAAATCATGACAAATTGCAATGCAATTAAGCAAAAGAGAATAGTTCTATTTTAACCTACAAACAATTCAAATTCAACTTTGGATCCACGTAATTTTTTTTAAATTGCACTGCTAATGGAAAATTGCCAGCACTGAAAAAAACTCGGACAGTTCCAACTTCCAAGGTTCAATCCAATGTAAGCACTAAATTTTGGCTGAAACTAACGAGAATAGTTCCCCATATGAACACACAGTCAAGATGAATGAACGGTACACAACCTTCGACTGCATATATTTTTTCCCATGCCTGTTGCAATTGCAATGTAATTAAACAAAAGAAAAAGAAGGGAAAATCATGACAAATCGCAATGTAATTAAGCAAAAGAGAATAGTTCTATATTAACCTACAAATAGTTCAAATTCAACTTTGGATCCACATATTTTTTTTTAAATTACACTGCCAATGGAAAATTGCAAGCACTAAAAAAAACTCTGACAGTTCCAAGGTCCAATCCAATGTAAGCACTGAATTTTTTTTTTGAAAAAAAAAAATCACACTAGTAAACGAATGTGGGAAAAATAAATTGCATCAATAGTTTTTTTGGAAAAAATAAATCGTATTATTAGGGTTTGGTCTAGATCAACTGCAGCGGGGAGATGTGCGCCCTACCACACTACCATGTTTATGGTTTTTTCACTGTTTCCCGAGGATGAACTAATTAGAGGACTTGGCCATATAAACTAAAGGGTCTGTGAGCCCCACGTCTAAACAATGGAAATATAATAAAGGGTCTGTGAACCCTAGCTATAAACAGTGGAAATCAAACATCATAAAACAAATTTTATAGTAAATAAAAACCAATAATGCCAAAAAATGAACCGAGACCAATAATATATATGGAGAAAAACTTGCATCATTGTACTTTTTCCATACTTATAGATAAAATAAATATTATTGTTTTCCTTAAAAAAGAAAAAACTACAAAGTCTGGAATAAAACTTGTGAAATATTATGTAACCCATCCAATCCTTATGCATCCAGAGCAAAATTACGTGTCAGATATCTTCAATGCATCAACAAAAGGAAGTGTTGTAGCTGCAATCCACCCCATCTCCAAACAGATAGACACAATGCATATGCAAATTTAGTGAGAGAGTTGACTCTCTGAGAAAACATAATTGATCCACAACTATATCTGCCCAACAACAATGTAAGAGACCAGCTGTAGAATTGTCTTCAAATATGAACCATCAAAAGACAAGGATGGATTACCTCGGAACAACTGTATATTATACTATGAATCACATTCTTCAAAACTATATCTTAAATCATGCTAGATATGAATCGAGTTTCCTAGTGGAAGAGGCTTTCTAGCTTTTGTTTGTTTCCATACATCATAAATAGCATTCCAATCTACCTCATTCAAAGTATGAGGTGCAGAGAGAGAGAGAGAAACATTAACATATCCATTGTTTCTAACGAAAGTCTTGATCTGCCCTAATTTTTTATCCGACTTAATTTTGAGAATCCTCTTTCACATACTGCTGTGCTATCTGGAATAACAAGAATAATTTTCCATAGCTGCATTAAACATGGATATCCTTCAAACCACTCATGTTCACCTCCACATCGATCCCATGCTCTAAACATATGCTTTTTTGGGTATGATTTATAAATACTAAAAATAAATTCATCCATTTCACTGGAACATTTAACATGGTCCACGATAGGTGAGTCCCCAACACTAAATTTCTCACATAAACATGTTAACCATCTTCTTGTTTGAGAGTCTCTATCATCCGTATCCTCATAATAATTACGAGGACTAAAAAACTTAGTTGCATTAAATATAGGTAAATCCATGAACCTCACATTTAGAGAGTCAATAACCTTCATTACAAAAAAGTTCCCAACATAATGCAATCATCTAGTGCAGGGATGATTTTAAGGAACCATACTTATTTAAAAGTGTGTAAATGTTGGCAAATATTACCAATTCTTAAAATGCCAACTATAAAATGATTGGCGATATTTTTCAAAAAAAAAAAAATTCCAAGGATTTTATATCGTTTATATAATAATTTGGCGATTTTTGGGGTTAAAAGTTTTTACCCCATCAAAATTTGGCGATGTTTGTGACTTATTTGCATATCTGTTTTCTGAAGCCACTGACTGATGTATTTTAACTATGGCCCAACTGCACATCTTGAGCTGAAACTGTTTCTCATCCATTTTGCGAAAATCCCATGCGCATATCCTCCTTAGATGTGGGTTTTTCCTAGATTTCTTATTCATAACTTGTTTTGCAATCGTTTTCCATACATTCAGTTTATATCTCATTGCAAATTTGGCACTGGAAACATTTTAAATGCAATTATATTTCTCTGTGACTGTTTGTAATGCAACTTATCCATGATCTGTATGCATCTTCTGCTCTGAAATTACTCCCAATGCATTTTGGTTACATTTCATATGGCTATCTTGCACTGGAACTATTTTTCCTATGTTCCATGTGCTATCTTTCTGGAACTGATCTTATGGAGTTTGTCTGTGACTCTGTCTAAGTGAAGAAAACATATGTACCTGGATAAGAATTTTAGCTTGGCTCTTGTGAATAGCTGTTTTTAATCTTCTTATTGTGGTTTCTGTTGCAAATTATCACTAACCATGGCTTTTTTGTCCAGTAATGTTTATTGGTCAAGGTGATAAATGAACAATATGAACCCGGTAGCAGACATTGTTAGGTTTCCAAACCGACGATGATGATGAGATATAAAAGGTGTGATAACCTTAGATGAGTTATAGGGCAAGGCCAGGTCTTGAAAGCTCTATACGATCACGGTTAGTCTAAGTTGCTTCTGTGAGCAAATGTAAAATCTGTGACTACTTTTTCTGGTACTTGTTGTTGGAATCTTTTTCCATAAGCATCAGAAGGCAAGTTGGCTTTTAATAGCAAAATTTCTAAATTGGTTAGTTAGTATCCACAAATCATCAGTGTTATTCTTATATAACATTTGAGAATTCTCATACAATGTAGCTAAAAT
>LPNX010949337.1:0-24434 GCA_001517045.1 Pseudotsuga menziesii | reverse complement strand
TATGTTGGAACTTATGAACTTGACTTTTTGGAAATTTAAGAAGTTTCTGTTCCTGGAGGAATCTATAGTCCAATTTAGTGTTTGAAATCGGAATTTAGTACGTTAAATTGAAGAACAAGTCACTTATGGAAATAGAATATGAGTAGGAAATATTACATTACATCCCACAACAATGGAGCTAAACTAAATTGAGGACTTCTAGTGTCGTTGCAATTACTATAGTAGCATATTTTAATGTTGACTTTTAGTTCCCAATTACAAAAGAAAGAGAGAGAACCTCTTACTAAAAACCAAAAAGTCTCTTAGAAGCATGAGATATTGTTTAAGCAATGAATCTAGCCACAATTCGAAAAAATAGGTCAGAAAACTGGCTCTGAGGCATTGTTTCTTTCTCTGCAGGGTGATGGAGATCAAACTTCCAGTGTGGAATTGACAACAGGTATGTTGGAACTTATGAACTTGACTTTTTGGAAATTTAAGAAGTTTCTGTTCCTGGAGGAATCTATAGTCCAATTTAGTGTTTGAAATCGGAATTTAGTACGTTAAATTGAAGAACAAGTCACTTATGGAAATAGAATATGAGTAGGAAATATTACATTACATCCCACAACAATGGAGCTAAACTAAATTGAGGACTTCTAGTGTCGTTGCAATTACTATAGTAGCATATTTTAATGTTGACTTTTAGTTCCCAATTACAAAAGAAAGAGAGAGAACCTCTTACTAAAAACCAAAAAGTCTCTTAGAAGCATGAGATATTGTTTAAGCAATGAATCTAGCCACAATTCGAAAAAATAGGTCAGAAAACTGGCTCTGAGGCATTGTTTCTTTCTCTGCAGGGTGATGGAGATCAAACTTCCAGTGTGGAATTGACAACAGGTATGTTGGAACTTATGAACTTGACTTTTTGGAAATTTAAGAAGTTTCTGTTCCTGGAGGAATCTATAGTCCAATTTAGTGTTTGAAATCGGAATTTAGTACGTTAAATTGAAGAACAAGTCACTTATGGAAATAGAATATGAGTAGGAAATATTACATTACATCCCACAACAATGGAGCTAAACTAAATTGAGGACTTCTAGTGTCGTTGCAATTACTATAGTAGCATATTTTAATGTTGACTTTTAGTTCCCAATTACAAAAGAAAGAGAGAGAACCTCTTACTAAAAACCAAAAAGTCTCTTAGAAGCATGAGATATTGTTTAAGCAATGAATCTAGCCACAATTCGAAAAAATAGGTCAGAAAACTGGCTCTGAGGCATTGTTTCTTTCTCTGCAGGGTGATGGAGATCAAACTTCCAGTGTGGAATTGACAACAGGTATGTTGGAACTTATGAACTTGACTTTTTGGAAATTTAAGAAGTTTCTGTTCCTGGAGGAATCTATAGTCCAATTTAGTGTTTGAAATCGGAATTTAGTACGTTAAGATGCACTATAGGTGCCTTTGGTTTCCTGTGACCGAAGGATTTACAGATAATTTATACAATGTTGGACTTATTCAACCTGCCAAGGGGTGAAAAGGGTCAGGCTATCTGTGAAAGACATTGGACCTTTCTCAATAGAAAGACATAAATAATTACCTATTAAAGGTATAGGGAAACCTAAGCAACCGTTGAGAATTTGAGCCTATCCTCTTAGGTTGGTTCTGAGGTTAGTTTATCCTGGACAGTCTTGCGAACCTGTTGCATTTGAGGGATATTTGTAACTGGTCTTGATTCTATGTAACCATCAAGTTCAAACTATAGCCATCTTTAGTTTGTAGTTTTGTTAGGCCATTACTCCTGTGTCTTTTCTGTTGTGCTCTGAATCTTTAGTAGAGCAGAGGCAAAGGGTAAGAAATTCAACTCAATGCCAGTTAAACTAGTATGTGGTAACAGAACAAGACTTTAGTGAATCTGTCTAGTGTCAATAAATTGTTATTGGACACTGTTTGCAGAATAAGAAAAATCAAGAAATATGGTCATATTTTGTTTTTGCCATTTCTTACGCTTCACTGATATGTGGTTCGGACGACGATGCTTCATCTAGATAGCAATCATGCACTATGCGATAACATTGGGTGCATAGCTTGTTGTGGTGTATATATTAGTTGAATAGCTAATGCCTACCTAGAGGTATTTCTTGTTTTACAAGGGATAAAAGAAAATTCAGATTGGAATGCCAATGAATTAATACTAACTTGAGGGGGTTGGAACTTATAGTGTAGGTCTCTTGATTGGAACTATATTTTTGACATGCCTGTTTACCTTGGAAGTTGAGATGTTTTAAATTTTTAACTGGATACTATGTTCTTTTTTATTGAGATGTTCTTTTAAATGATTCTGAAGTTTGCTTTATGTAGGGTTCAACAATCTCTGTCAGACATCAATGTGTGAATCTTATCAACAATTTATTTTAAGCCTTGAGTGTTAGGAGAGTCACTGACTGAACTTTCTTTTGAATCTAGCTCTCAGGCTCTTTCTTGTGGTCTTTTCCATCCCACCTCTTTCTTTTATCTTTCTCAAAATTTTCATGCTTTATACCTTCGTCTACTTCTTTGATGTTTACTTTGTTAGAAATGCTTTATACACTCCCATTGGATGCTCTATTCATGTACATTTTTACGGAATTCTGTCCCATTGGACATCTTTGGCCACCAGTAGACTTTAATATATAAACTAAATAAAAATAATTTTTTGTGCTTTGCAGTGAATAAAGCAATTGGACAGAAATTACACGACTAGTCAATTTCTATTCACTTATGATCTGATATTGTTGCGTAAGCAATTGATCTTGTAAAGATTATATCTTTAAATTTTGCATCACTAATTCTGTCAAGAGAATAGAATTTGCATTGTGATGAAAGGACATGTCTCAAACTTAACCTTTAGAGTATGTCATGATCCTAATTTGTAGTTCATGCATCCTGCACAAGTATTGGATGTTTCCTCAAGGTATGAAGAGGCATATCAACCTAATTTTAGGTCTTAGTAATATTTTCTGGGGGAAAAAGACAAATTTGGTCAATGTTGTCAAAAGGTTTAAATATTGTAGAATAATATATTATGATAATTTTTTCTGGATTCAGTCAGGGTAAACTTTAATGATGAGAATGCAACTAGAGAGTTATATAAATGCATTTTGTTGCCTTGTTTGGCAAATTCCTTAGGATTGCAGTAATGCTAGCATTCTATTTTAGGAAGGCACAAAGATTGGATACCTAGTAGCTGACCTTTCATTGCATTTATGAAGGGGTTTGACCCCCAGAGACTGAATTTGCATGAAAATTGGCCTTGTCTTGCATTTGTAGAAGGTTGTCACAAAAGCATTCGACAAACATGATTTGTTCATGGATAGTTCAGCTTGATGTGGCTGATGTTTAATTGGTATTTTAACCCAAAATTCACATGATGCAAACATAATATCTTTTCATTTTTGTGCACTTATTGCTAATCTGTTTTTTCAAGTTCCATGTCATGTCTCATTAGTTTTTATACAATGGTGTATTCTTGAGGGGGTGTTAAAAAATCCAGTGTAGATATCTGGTCATTTCTGGTGTTTCAGATGATTTATGGGTCAGGAATATGATTTTCTGTTCCATTAGTATA
This sequence comes from Pseudotsuga menziesii, assembly GCA_001517045.1. Taxonomy (NCBI): domain Eukaryota; kingdom Viridiplantae; phylum Streptophyta; class Pinopsida; order Pinales; family Pinaceae; genus Pseudotsuga; species Pseudotsuga menziesii. The sequence goes on along the minus strand of LPNX010949337.1, from coordinate 20,847 downwards.
CCTTGATATATATGTTAAATTGCATCTATTACTATTCCTATTGATGATTTTCTGTAAAATGACCACCAAGCTATGACAAACCCTAACCTGCTAACCTTGATACAGTCCATGGATGTAACTTTAAAACTGAACACGAGGTATGCAATTGTTTGATGAAGGCGCTGCTTTACCCTAGGGAACTTAGGAATGTTGATGATTGCCTTTATTTGAGCTAAGGCATGGTTATCTTTGGTTGTGATTTGTTGCATATAAACTTGGCCACTGATATATGGTCATTTCCAGTGTTTCAGATGATTTATGGGTCATGTATATCATGTTCTGTTCCAGTAATATATATGATATAAATGTTAAAGTGCATCATCTACTATTCCTGATGTTGATTTTGCGTGATGACCACCATGCTATCACAAATCCAAACCCACTAACCATTATATAGTCCATGGATGTAACCTTAAAACATAACATGAGTTATGTAATTGGTTGAGGAAGGGGCTATTGTCCCCTAAGGAACTTATGAATGTTGATGATTGCCTATAGCTAAGCTAGGGCATGGTTATCTTTGAGGTTGTGATTGTCGCATTTAAACTTGGCCACTGATATCCGGTCATTTCCAGTGTTTCAGATGATTTATGAGACACATATATGATGTCCTGTTCCAGTAGTATACCTTGGTATATATGTTAAAGTGCATATAGTACTATTCCTATTGTTGATTTTGTGTGATGACCACCGTGCTATCACAAACCCAAATTTGTCTTCATATAGTCCATTGATGTAACCTAAAACAGAACATGAGGTATGCAATTGCTTGTGGAAGATGTTGTTGTCCTCTAGAGAACTTAAGAATGTACGTGATTGCTTATATCTGAGCCAGGGCATATGGTTACATGTGAACTTGGTCACTGTTGTTATCCATAGTTGTTTCTCTGTATGTCCTTGACATGATACTATTGTGCCACTTGAAAAAATTACATGTAGAAGTTTGGCCACTTCAAGTTTTGTATCCATTCTTGTTTGTAGATAAAATAAGATAGGATAATTTTATTAATGTCCAACAAATGACCACAAAAGTAGGTCAATGCGTTTGTAAGGTACCAAGATGCCGATACAAAGTGGGAGCACTAAAGTAGCTCCTAGAAATTGAAATGTAGAAAGAAAAGTAATACCAAAACCTAGATATCGAACACTACAGATGGAGAGCCAATCTAGGAGAGAGATGCATAGATAAAGTAGATCTAGGGCATGTGAAACAAAAAAGCATATGTTTGTCTTGTTACATCGAAGCCATCTCTCTTAACATTTGAGGCCGATTAGAGGAAGTGCAAAATAAAACCTTGTCTAGAGGAAGAGTTGGAAGAGGAGGTTGACTAAGGAATGTCTCTGCCTGGAGTGATGTGCCCGGTGTGCTCTAGAAGAAATTGGTTGACAACTAGTACGAGGTTGAGATTGTTTATGTCGATGGGGTTGGACAGAAGATGAGGAAATCCTTTTTTCATTTAAATATGTTTGAAGTCGAAAGAAGTGTCCCCACCTATTTGCCTCTTGGTACCCCTCAAAGATGGGAGCACTAGAAAAAAGGAAGTGATCTACTACATGGAGACTTTTCTAGTAGATGAACGTGATGCTTCATCAAACTATTGCTTCACTCATTTTCTTTTCTAGGCTGATGTTGGATCTGGGATGCCACTTGCTTGGTATTAGAAACTGGTAGATTTCTGTTGGTTTCATTTGTCTTCCATATATTATGTGGAGAGATATACTCAACCTTTGTTTTCTTTATGAAGCTTCCTGACTTTTCTCTTTCTCCATATAATTCTTGCCTTGCGGTGACAAACTCACAGTAGACTCACATTAGGGCCAGATGCATTAGTCGCACCAACGGACCTCAAAATGCAACAGTTTGGTGACCATCTTAATATGCAATGCCCCAAAACAACAGTGGCCTCCTGCTATGGTATCTGCATATTTAAATTTAAATACCTAAGTACAATGATAAAGCTCTATAACATAGAACACAAACATTAAAGCTCTCTGATCTATGATAATATGAAAAAACTGATGGTCATAGTCAAGACATGAAGGTTGCACATTGAAGTATAATAGAAGAACTTAGTTTCACACCCATTTCTACCATTGCGTATATCACATTGCCTGTCTGTGTGTATGCTATTAATATAAGTAATTGATAAGGAGAGCAATTTGCCAATGACATAAATAGTATGTGAGACCAAAAGAGATCGTAATGCATAGCTTGTGACCTAAAAGTTTGTTTTATAATGATCAGAACCTTGGAAATTAATTAATTAATGCTAAATGATTTTCTATATAAAGATCATGTCCACCATCTATTTCTGAGATTGTCACTGTAACTAATTTATAGCAAACAAAGCCCAATAGGACTATCCCAAAGCTCACCTCTTATCATGGGTAGTGGGGCATGCTCACTGAGTTTTGATACTGGGTCATCATTATAGTAGGCGCTGCAATTTGTGCAATGTTTACTAAATAAGGGAGGCGACTCGACTTGCCAGTGAGAACCAGGTTGTCGAGTGTGTGGGGTGGACGGGCGTGCTCTGTAAGTGAACGCGGAGTGGAGACTTTGACCCATGAAACCCTCTTATCTCCTTTGAAACCAGGTTTTACCAGCCATCTCACCATGAATACCAAACCCCAACAAAATCCAACTGACGGAGGAGGATAGGATCTTGCTGAAAATGGGGACCAATAGTAGGATTTAGGTGCACCAGCTTAGCAATGGGCTGTATGTTTCCGGATGGCCGGATAAATACAAAGACAAGAAGCCGACGATGAGCTCCACCGCTGTGTCGTACACAAGAGGGGACATCAAGAAGTCTGGTGATATGAAATATCTGGGTAAGAACAGCCCCAATGTGGACAGTTGGTTTTCTAGTTCAACTGAGCAAGGCATGGGATTGGGAGGTGGCTGGCAGCTGGCTTGGCAATGGCAAAAGTCCGATGAACCCAATATGAGCGGTAACTTGAAGAGAGTTTTAGAGAAGGCTTGGGATGTTTTAGAGTAGGCTTCTGGACATAATTTGGAGGAAGTTTAAAGTTCAATGGTGTCTTTTAGTGCTTTTCAATGTGCTCATGTTCTCTGGCTTCTCCACTCAAGAGTTAGAAATCATAATGCAGAATGTATTTTCCAAACCTCTCAATGGGTGTACTTGAAAGTGCAGGTCAATTGATTTGTATCCATGAGTGCATGAATATACAGTTTCTGAAGGAGTTTGTCCCAGGTGTCGATCTCCAACTCATCACAAAATATGGGACCTCGGTGTGTACTCCAAAGTGCAGGTCTGTTGATTTGCCTCAGCCACAGTTTGAGTAAACAATTTCTAAAGTAGTTTATTTCAGGAGCTGATGTTCAACTCATCACAAGATCCGTGAAGTTTTAATAAATCTTTACAGTACTGCTTGTAGAGGTAAAATTGTTTCCAGCCCTTCTGGTGACTTAGTTGAGTGTTAGAATATTGATCCTCCCTTTTGTGATAGGATTTAAGCACTGTTTTCTTGAAAATCGATTCTTACTGTTGAGAATGGTTTTACTTCTACAAGCCAAGGCCTTCCTATTACATTTGGTAGCTAGAAAATATCTGATTACTTATGGGACTTTCACTATTGATCCTCCCTTTCGTGACAGGATTTAAGCACCTTTTTCTTCAAAATCTATTCTTACTGTTGAGAATAATTTGACTGAGGCCTTCCTATTACATTTGGTAGCTAGAAGATCTCTCATTACTTTGGTATGGGATTTCTATGGGTCTTCTCTATAAGGATTCTCTCCTGATTTGGTTGGGTATATTTTGCTTCCCATTTTAGTTATTTTTTTAGTATAAAATCAGTTTCCTTATTACTTTTAGCTCAAGTTGATTCATACCTGTTTCTGCCAATGAAAGTTCATATGGATGGATTATTTTATTCTCCAATAGGTGGTTGCAATGTGTTTATGTACCCTCTCAGTCTGCCTCAACTTGTTCTTAGAGGTGCTCGAGCCCCATATCCTGTAAATATATAGCATTACTGATGTGATGAATGTTTGGAATAAGGAGCTGATTATTTCCAATCTCAAATCTCTGCCAGAGCAAGGAGACAGATCCTTACCTAGGTGCAGGTGATGCCATATGGAAGCCCAAGAGAACATGTTGAAAGATGTTTGAAATGTGCCTATTTATCAAGGTAGTAGCATTGGCAGTTGCCCAGAATGTGTCAATATCCAAGCTAGTAACAAGAGACCCAAGCCAGCTCCCGAGGAGCTTCATTTCTCTTGGCTCAATCAACCATCCTATCTCCATTGGCTAACATAATAACAATATATGACAAGTGATCAATCAACAAGACATTTGCCTGATGTGTACTTGTGGTGTGAGACAAACAACAGAATTTGATCATGATGTTAATGTCTTTCACCCAGTGGGGCAAGGAAGTCAAGGGGGTCCTTCCTCGAGGAGAGTAGGGAAAGGAAATGAAGGACAGTTTGTCTTGAGGGGGTGGGTGAAGGGAAGGGAAAAGGCAAACAAGCAAGAAGGCAACAATCCAAATAAATAGAGGAGAAGCTCATCTTAAGGGGCTAGGAAGAATAGAGAAATGCTAGATGAACTTGTTATCACTCAAAATGCATTTCTTAAAAAAACATCTTGGCGATCTTGTTGATGGTTCGTGGATTCATTATCGGATGGACTTGTCAAAATTCTTCATTTGACATCGACAGTTTGTGGATACATTAGTAGATATTGGCATTGATGGTTTGTGGATACATCTTGATCAGGATCAACTTACCATTTTTGAGTTCATCATTTGGCATTGATCATTCAGGATTGCTAAAGTCAGTGTTAGTACATTTTTGTGGTTCTTGTATTGCTCAAGGGTTGAGGATTGGACAGGTTCTTGGCAGGTGGTTTTCGTAGCACGTGCATTCAAAGGACATATCATGCCTATTTTAGTGCATAGATGGACATGCTCCCAACATAGGCATTTTTAGTAGGTTCCTCTACTTCTATTTTTGGCAGGTCACCCCATGCATCTGAATGACATTCAATGTTTGGAGTATGCATGGGAGGATGATGATAGTTAGATTCTTGAATTGGCTATTTTTAGAAAGTTTATAGTTTTAGAAATTTTTCCTTTTCAGCAGCTGGAGACGTTTTTGGGCACCTAAATTGATGGTTTCCTAAATGGGCACTTTCATACTGTCAAGATTTACAATCATAAAATTTATAGTTTTAGAAATTTTATCTCTCTTGAAATCTGATGGTAGATTTGGATAACCCTTTTTGATATGTGCATATGGTTCTGTGTTTGTGGCAATCTGAGACAGTCAAGGTCTTGGTCAAAATTGGTCAAGCCTAGGTCTAAAAATTGAATTTATGCAGTTTTGGAGATACTTACAATTTTTGATAAATTTGGTGGTGATCAAGGATTGTGTAATCTTGGTCTACTTTTAGCCTTGAGGTTTTCAGAATTTGGTTATATTTTGAGTACCATTTATCTTGAACAACATTGGGGTCAAGTTTCAATTCATTTTGAGAAATTGGAAGGGAAAATTAGGGTTGTTGCACCTTCTAGAAGCTTCTATGGTGGGTTCCACTTGATCTATGTTTATCTCTAGGAGTGCACTCTACTTAGGGCAGCTATTCTTGGAGTTGACCTTTTAGTGTAGTTGAGTGGAGTTCAATGATGTTGATTCTCAGTTCATGCACATGAACATGTGATTTTTAGAGTTGCTTGACCTTGAAGGTAACCTATTCATGGAAAGTTGGCTGCACCAAATGATGAAGACTCTTCCTCTGCATTCAAGAATTTGTTGGATCTATTTTTGACTTGGAGAGGAGTGTGCCCTTCAGTTTTGGCAAAAGCTCTCCTGAGACTGTCACTTCAGTTCATAATCAATTCACTTCAGTAGACTTTCCTTTCAGTTCTAACTTCTCCCTATAGTGCAGTTGATTTATTTCTCCTCAGTTCAGTTAGAATTTAGTTTAGATACATGTCTCTTGGAGAAGACTCAACCTATCATATTCAAAGTGATTCACACATCAAACAAGTCCTATTTTTGCAAGGTGTCTTTTACTCCAAGCCATTCATGCTATACTCATCTTGAAATGCCGGAATTTTGAAAACTGTTAAGTTTGTTGAATTTTGATGGGATGTGAAATTCTATTCTCTTCATATGAGGTCCAATGAGGTTTGAACCCCTCTCAAACATCTTGGAACAAATAATAATAATATAAAAAGTAACTAAAATGGTATTATTTTACTTAAAGAATTTTATAATATCATTTCAGGTTGGCTTGTGTGTCAAGCATTATTAAATTTGAAGCCTTGGAAAGTGCACCCTAGATGAAGTTTGACTTTTTGTTCATGCATTCAATTTATTCTTGAGGAGGAGGGTGCTCCACTTCGCCTATGCTTCATGGATCCTTGTGCTATTTCCAGGTGTAGAAGGAGGGTGCTCCACTTGGAATATGCATGGTGGATTCCAGTACTATTTCTAGGTTAAGAATCTTGTACTTGGGACTAGGGCATTATGGTGTATGGAATCCAGAGAATTATCAATATCCATTTACCATGTGGAAAAAGGTGGGTTTCGTGAGAAACTCCAAAATTCACAATCCCAAATTTTGTAGGAAGGTTGAAGTTAATGTGGAGGGCACATCATGTAAGAGTACCAAAGGTATGTAATTGACAAGTTTGATACAATAACCAATGAGGGGAAGTGCCCCTGGTACTCTATTGACACCAAATCAAGAGGTGAATTTTGACATTCTAATTATATTTCCGGGAAAAGCTTGTATGGAGATGAGACTTATGCATGATTAAGTTATTTTCCTTCTTTGCTCTGTATGTTGAATTGAATTTATATAGCTTTGAATAATAGGTCAAGAGAATTTCCTGAATTGTAATCTTAATTTGGAGACATGAGAAAATACAAAATTAGGTGGTTCCAAGAACAAATCTGCATTTCTGAAGAATGCCACAACAACCTTGCTTCACACAATTGGTGAATCTGAGAAGGTGGCATTTGTTGCTCATATCAATAGCTACATTATTGATGATCCAGTGATGAAAATATACCTTCCAATTGATCCTATGACAAATTATCTCTTTGATATAATGAAAGCTGGCATTCTTCTATGGTATGAATACTCAATTAACTAATAATTACAGCCTTGTTGCAATTATAGGATAGCTGCATTTCATTAAGTTTTGACTGTACTTGGATCTTGTGGTTTGTTCATACAACTAGCTATTGTCATATTTCTGAGAATGAAGACAATTATTGTTTCTATTTGTGGGCATGATGCAGTAAATTGATCAATGTCGTTGTTCCTGGCCCCATTGATGATCGAGCAATAAATATGAAATCAAAGCTTAATCCATTGGAAATCAATGAAAATCATACAATTTGCCTCAATTCTTCAAAGGCCATTGAATGCACAGTAGTAAATATTGGAACACGGGGCTTAGTTGAAGGGCGGGTAAGTGAAATATTCTGTATAATTGTATATAGGTTGTTAAATTACATATTGTATCTGAGGACTTATATGATGGGATGGTAGGTCAAATAAGCTGTATAGTTGATCCCACCTTTACATATTACCACTTCCATACTATGTTAGCTTAATTCAACAGCTAAGTGTTCTGAGTTATATGTCCCAATATTGAAAGATTTAAGGCTGTTGTAACTGGCATAAATATATTTATGCTACATGTCTAACTCTCTCTATTTGGCTGTGGGATTTACCTGATGGTTTCATGGCCTAGATCGTTAAATTACCTATTTCATAACTCACAGAGGCCCAACCAAAGATATGTGGGATTCAAACTGTGGAAGCACATAACTCAGCCACTAAGACATCAAACACAGACAAATAAGCACTGTGAAAATCAACCAAAAACATCCCACGTGTCCGTTGGATTGATAGGCTATAAATGATGGCACCATGCTATCATCATCCAACTGTTTCAAAAATTCCATACATGGTATTGGTTGAGTATACAGAGCACGGAAAACAATACTTAGTATGTTGTAGATCATTTAATGTTGCTGTGTATGTTTGATCGTGGTTAAATTTTGAGCAACTCAAAATCTAACCGTCATCAAGCATACACAACACCATGCTAAGTATTACTTTCCTTTTATCACCACCATCTATCAAATCATTTCACTTTTCAACTTGACTCAATTACCATTTGGAATCCGTCCTTGTTTTTAATACACTACAAAACCAGGTATGACGGAGTTGAGATATATTCATTCTCATACATGAAAATTCGACATTGATTGTGTAGTGAGCATAATAATGATTGAAAATGTTAGTTCAAGGGTTGAAAGTCAAAGTGTTAAGGAGATCGTTGAAGAAAGTGGTTGAAATATTAATAACCTAGAGAAGAGGAAATATCGAGCATTGATGGCATAAGGTGGTGACTGTGAGAATCAGATTCGAGACAGTGAAATCTATGAAAACAAAGAAAAAATCAGTACCAGGGGATGGCAGATTAGGGGGAGAAGTAGGGTCTCTGTTATGAGTCCTCAAGAACTGTGAGATTTCTTTGGTTAAACATGAAGGATTTGATTTGGTTTGTGTTGGAGATTCACCCTTTCTTATGTATCAGTTTGTGTCTTCTTCACTATTTTACTCCATTGCACTTTAGAATTTTATATTTGACATCTCGCATAATATAAAACTCAATCACTATTTGGTTGTTCTTTTCTGCAAAGTATTTGTAGAATTGAATGGATGTTAAGGGTTGATTTTACTATTAGTAACCAACTCCTTTTGATGGATTCTACCTCAAATACAAATTATTGTTGAGTTGTTGAATTCTTCGATGCTTAAATCAATTTTTTTGTCACTTTAATCATCTTCATAATTACCTGATATTTGATTGCATGTGCATCTGATGCCTCCATATAAATAAATCCATGTATTTTTCCCTGTTATGTTGCATTTCCCAGGATAGTTTGAAATCCATGTATTTTTCCCTGTTATGTTGCATTTCCTAGGATAGTTTGGAAACAATATGAAAGGTAATACTCAAGTAGATTATTAATAATCTTTAAAGTAGATTCTTAATAATACATTGATAAATTTGAAAAAGGTAAAGGGTTTCTCTATCAATATATAATCTTTCTATATGGTTGCAATTTCTAAAGATTCATTTAACTGAGAAAGTCGGTTGTGAACATTATAACTTTACGCTCTTTAGAAAGTAGGTACATTCTGGTTCTCTAATTGATAGGGACATGGAGTCTGTTTTCTAACTCATACAATGTCTGGACCTACCTTTTGAGGACTTTATAAATGGAGAGGCCCTTCTATTTTGGAAATTAATTTAATTGACATGTTTCTGCATTTTATCTAATCACACAATGTGTATATTGTATTTGCAGCCTCATCTTGTCCTTGGCTTGATATCTCAAATTATCAAGGTATGTTCTGATGAGCTTTAGTTCTAATAGTGCATGGTAAGAGCTGCAATATGACATGATTCATTTCAATCATAATACTTATATAGGCATGTCAAAAATCCAATCTATTGTGCTGAAAATCTACTTTCAAGCATGGCAGTCTTAAATTCCGCCAATTACCATTCCTTGCTTGTCCCACTTGTTACATTTTCAAAGATAAGTTTAAACAACATATGCTTCTTCACTTGCAAATTCAACTTCTAGAAGACCTAAGTTTGAAGAAAACACCAGCACTTGGAAGTCCATCAACATGTTGTGAATGCTGACTAGCATCGGAGAAGATATTAAAGAGACATGTATATTGATTACTATGAGGAGAAATAATAACAATGCTTCTTTTTATGGCATTTGCTGCACCTCTAATAATTTAAGTAGCCATAGCTTAATTTGTAGCAGAGAAATCAGAAAGCACAATATAGCTATGAATCATATTGAAAAAAAATGCAGTCATGTGTTGTATCTAGGGAAGGAAGAATTTGAGGAGTGCTGAATGATTACACTTTATATAGGGAGAAATAATTGTGTCAGGACTATGGTTGTGTTGATTCCATGGAAGAGAAAGTAGAAGCAATATTATACTTTCTCTAATACTGTGTCTGCACTTTGATATTTATTATTTGCTTTCTGTTAATCAACGGGTAGTTTGCAGTTCATTTGGGCTTTATGTACTTCTTTCTCCACCTTCCTCCAGCGGTAGACCTGGGGCATTGGAGGTGTCTGCAATGGCTTCAGATTGGGTTGATTTCTTTAGAGGAATGAAGAAGCCAGTGGCAGCAGTTGTCGTCTTCCTCTCATTTATTGAGAAACATGTGCTGGAATGGGAAATTCCATACTCCATAGCAAGGGTTTCCTTCAACTCTCTGTTATTGGCTTAGTTCTTTTATTTGTGCTAGGGATACTAGGAATCAATGGGATAGATTTATAGTGGCATAGCTAGAAGATGCAGCAGACCTTGATAATGGTATGATGGCACAGCTTTTTCCTCTATTGATGCTAGCTTGTTCCTTTTATGTTGTCAAGACTGGAAATTCCAAGTTGCAGAAGGTAGTTTTTCAATGATAGAGCTCATATGTCTTCAAAAACGTGTAAGATGCTTTTGCTTTGATGCATGTGCCTGGATACTTCTTTAATTGTGTCAGCGATACTTTTCCCTTTTGTCAATTTTTTTCTTCAGCTTTCATCACTTATTATGATAAAGTATACCGAAGGTTGGATCCTCTGAAATAACTGCAGAATTTTAACATTACTTGAAACGAGAACTTTGTTGTTTTCTCCATTAGGAGCAGCATCAATGATGATGCCAAACATTCGAAATCTGTTTGCATTAAATATTGTGGATTGATTTGGAAATTAATGGCCTTAAATAATTGGCGTGCATTATAGAAGTCATATCAAGTGTCAGGTCCTCTGTGGAATGATAAATGATTTGAATAAATTAGAAATCTTGCAGTGGAAACTCATGGTTTGAATGGGGTGAATTATCTATTTTGAATGGCCCTTTCAGATAGGAGATTGAAGGTATTGTAATAGTTTCAGTTTTGTGGAAAGGCTGTACATGCTACTTATTTATATTTAAAAGGTATTGAATTGAAATGGTTAGCTTACATTTGTTGTCTGGATATGGGATTTCACTGACAGTCACAGATCACGAGAGATTTACAAATATATATGCATGCATGATTATATTAACAATTCCAAAAAAACACAGACATGAAGAAACCTTTCTTCATAGGGTATTTCATCAAACCTTTTTTTGGCTCACTTCAATGTTACACTTTTTTTCCTCGCTTACCCGCTAACAACTACCTTAACGACGTATTATTGCACCTTCCTTGGGGCAATTGCTAGTTATAATATTTTTGATAACTTAAAATGAATATAAGTTGGCTGTTGTATAAATGTATAACGTGTTTCCTCGTTTACAGAGCATTAGTGTTACTTTTTGTATAATATGCACCAAGTATTTTGAATCTATACAAAATCCTAAGAGAAGCATTTTGTTTGTCTTTTTGTTTGGCATCATGTCATATACTTATAGACACATCAATACATCATTATTATATGTTGCACATTACATAATTCAAAATTGTTTTAAAGGTTTGGTTTAAAAAATTCTAGACAATTTGTAGGCACTACGACATTGATAAAGATTATTTACATTGAAATAGTTGTTGAATCCAACAAAAATCACAAGCAATATATACCTTAAAGCTAAAAAACAAATAAAATTACGAAAGGGTAAGAAAAATAAATCATTCCAATTAGGGTTTGTAGTGATAACAATGCTAGGGTTTGTAGAAAGCAAAAACACTAAAAGAAAGGAAAAATAAATATAGGGTTCGTAACATTGAAGATGAATGAGTTATATTATTCTCTATTTGTTTAATTGTAATGTAAATATGTGTAGTAAAAAAACAATAAAAAGGGAAATGTGAAACAATCTAGGAAATATTTGATGAGATGAAACATATAAAAAATTTCTCTTCTATTGATATGTGTGCAACTTACTACTACCTCTTAGGAATTATGTTTTTTAATTCTTTATTCTCCTATAATATTTTCTTTGGCAGAGCTCTTTTACAAAAGTCTTCTTTCTCATTGGCATAACAATGGATTAGGGTTTTTTAAACTCACTTTTATAATATAGTTGAAAAGATTTCATTCTTTTTCTTATAATATATGTTGGTGCGTTGTAAAATGGTGAATGCTTCCATCAGGGCAGCGAACGTGTCGGTTCGTAGGTGCAGAGGGCCAAAGAAAGGGCATGAAAGCTGTAAGAATGTCAAAGACAATATCCGGGTGGTTTCGGGAGGTAATTTGACGCTTATTCCTATGTTAGAGAGGGGTCTCCCCTTGAACTATGTTGTTGACTCATCCTCTGTTTGGGCCCTTAGAGGTCGGGCCCTTGAAGATGGTTCCCCATGATCTACACGTCACTAAATGTGAGAGGGTTATGCAGCGAACCCAAAAGAGCTGCGTTAAAAAGGCTTCTTGATAGTCAGCATGTGGATATTTTTTTACTACAAGAAACGATGGTTGAGGCAAATTTTGCATGTGAGTTCTTTTTGAGGATCAAACCAGAGTGGAGAGTGTTTGCTTTAGACTCTGATGGGATTTCTGGAGGTACCTTGGTGGCTTGGAATCCTCAGATTTCCGATATGAAACCTTTCTCTACATGTGTTGGTATCCTACTCTCGAGCCATTGTAAGGGTTTTGACCAGCATATAAATATTATAAATATCTATGGTCCCTGTAGGGATTGTAGGAAGTTCTGGGATCGTTTGCTTCTGTCGGGATGTCTGCAGTTCCATAATTTAATTCTTGCAGAGGATCTTAATCTCACTCTATCCCCTAGCGAAGTTTGGGGAGCTGGTAGATCTCTAGACGTTCTTGCTGATTATTTTATCAAGCTTTTTCGATGATGTTCAGTTAATTGATATAGTTCCAGTGGTCCTCTCGCCCACTTGGTCGAATGGATGAGTTAGTGGTGGGCGGATAGCAAAATGCTTGGACAAGTTGCTAATGGTGGACGGTCTCTGTGAAGTTATAGGGAAATGCAGGACTTGGTCTCTGGCTACTAGCTTCTCGAACCATAGGGTTGTCCTTCTTCAGTTGGATTTTGATGCTTCCTTTCAATATTGTCCTTTTAAATTTAATCCTTCTTGGATGAAAGATGAGGACTTCAACCAGTTGATACGTGAGTAGTGGGGGTTGTTGGTAGAGCATGCCCCTGAGCACTTGCACCCAATGGATTTTTTTTGTGGATTATGAACAATCTAAGACTGGTGGTTATATATTGGGAGCGTAAAAAGAAGAAGGATCTCAATAGTGATCTGGAGTGTATTTAGGTCGAGATACAAGTGTTAACTTCAGCCGTCAATAGGGATTTCTTCTCTAGTTCTCGGAAACGAGCCTTGATAGGGTTGGAAGCTTCCCGACAAAAAAAATTCTTCACAAAGAAGAAACTCTTCGTCAAAAGAGTCAGGCTATCTGGCTTAAGGCTAGAGCTTCCAATACTAAGTATTTACACAATCATGTAAATAAAAGACATCTATCTAACGCGATTTGGGAAGGAAAAGGGAGAGGATGGCTCTATGGTTCATGACAATGTTTCTATTCAACGGGAAACGGAAAAATATTTCCAGACTTCCTATGCTGAGCAGGCTGGCATGTGTATTATGAAACAACTTCAAGTTATCAAAAATTTCCCCTGATTTGTCGAGCATGGAGACTGTGACATTATTGCAGGGACGATATCTGAAGTTGTGGTGTTGAACTAATTGAAGATTTTTAAAAGGGATAAAGGCTTGGGGCCAGATGAGTGGACTACAGAGTTTTTCATCCATTTCTTTGATCTTCTGGGGGGCCAAAGTGACATAGGCTATGGAGGACTCTTGAGGTGGTCAGGTATTATCCCAGAGTCTATTAATAAAAAATTTGTAATTCTTATTCCTAAGATTGATAAGCCCTCTGGTTTTAATGAATATCGTCCCATTGCTTTATGCAATTTATTATAGAAGCTGATTTTGAAGATCATTGTAGACCTTTTGAAGCATGTGCTGAGTAAGGCTATCTCAGCAGATCAATTTGGTATTCTGCCTAGTCGAAAAATTATGGATGTCATGGGCATCATCCAGGAAAGCCTGTATTCGATAAAGATGAAAAAACTTGGTGATTTTATACTCAAGATTGATCTGGAAAAGGCCTATGACAGGCTGGACTGGGATTTTCTTCGCCTTATTATCTTTCAGGTTGGCCTGTCTTTTGAAATTGTTCGTTGGATCATGTCTTGTGTGTCCTTAACGAGTTTTGCAATTTTAGTTAATGGATCTCCATCCCAATTTTTCAAAACTGGTCGTGGGGTGAGACAGGGCTTCCCCTTGTCGCCTTACCTGTTCATTTTATCTAATGAAGGGATCAGCAGCCCATTTTTAAAGGCTAAAGAGGAAGGTCTCATTCATGGAGTGAAGGTCTCGAATGGCCTGTTTCTTAATCTTATTCTATTCGCGGACGACATTATTATTCTTGGCATGGGTTTTGTGGCTGAGTGGAGTCTTATTAAAGAGTCGCTAAACTTATTATGCTCAGTGTCTGGTTTATTCGTTAGCAGTCACAAATTTTTCTTTATACATAATTGCACCAACGAGTTGTTGGTTGACTAGATTGTTGATCTCTTCTCTTAATGGGTGGCGTCTATCGAAGAAGGATTGAATTATTTGGGTTATTATCTTAAACCAAACAGGTATTTGAAGAAAGATTGGAAGTGATTTGTGACGAAGTTTCAAAGGAAGATAGAGGATTGGACCTCTTGGTGGCTCTCTTTGGGCGGGCGACTATTATTGACTACCTCGGTTCTGCAAAGTGTGCTGGTATACTGGTTCTCATTGCTTCGAATTCCGGTAGGAGTCATTTCCTATATCAAAAGGATCATTTTCAATTACTTGTGGTGTGGAAAATCGATGGAACCTAAATTCCACTTAGCTGGCTGGAAGATCTTCTCGAGGCCACTAGTTCTTGGTGGTTGGGGTATTAAACATTTAGGGAACTTTAACAAATATTTATGCCCAAAGAGCTTCTGGCGTGTTATTCATAATGAAGGGTTATGGGGTAGGATTATTAGATGTAAGTATCTACAGAGGCTTCCTATCGTTTCTTGGTTGCTGCTAGTATATCCTTAAATGAGGACAACAATAAGTTTGTTTGGGACTATAATAAGATCAATGGCTCTATCACGACGAATTTGGTTTACCGTGCTCTTGCTGATAGGATTCCTTTTAATCTAAATGAAGCTGTCTTTAAAAAATTATGGCTCGATCTATTACCTTTGAAGATCAAGTGTTTTAGATGGATCTGCATTCACCAAAAAATCCTGACATGGGACTCTCTCCAGAAGCATGGGATCTTGGGGTCAGGGAGATGTTGCCTTTTCCTATCAAACATTGAAACGGTGGATCATGTTTTCGGTAGCTATGGTTTTTTCCAGACCGTGTGGGATTTTGTCTGTAGACACTTCTCTGTTGCTCTAAGATGGGATAAATCCTGTTTGAAGGATAATATTCGTGGCTTCATAAAATATTCAGCTCTTCCAATGGATGTTTTGTTGGCCATCCTTTGGACTGTATGGAGGGCTTGAAATTTATTTATTTTTCAAAATGGTAGGGCAGATCCATTTTTGGCTGGAATGAAGGCTATTGGTTGGCTTCATGCCTATGGATCTTTATTACATAAGGAGTCTAGCAGAATCATTTCTTACCCAATGATTGATCATGAGGGTATTGTTGGCTTCTTTGATGGCGCAGAGCAAGGTGGGATTTGTGGGGTAGGGATGGTGATCAGAATGAGCCATCATCTTTCTTATAGGCTTAATGTTATATTTTTAACATTAAGCTAGCATTATATTAGGATCTTTAACTGAGAGAATAACAAGCACATCAATCAAACACAAGAGACAATGAACACAGTGTTTTTCCTCGGAGGAAACCATAAATGGAGAAAACCTCGCAACTTCCTCAGAGATAGAATTAGCACCAAAAGTAAAACCACAAAACAATAAGATGATCTCCCGACAGCGATAGCCTCTTTCTTCCTAGCCCCAGTGTCTTCTTCTTCCTCAGCTATGCACTACAACTGAGTGTGAGTGAGTGTGTGATAAATAGAGAGGCTCACTCTCTATTTATACTAATTCCCAACTTGACAATAACCCACTAGGGCCGACTTCTCTAAGAAAGTCTAATAACCCTAGTGCCCCGGAACTGCGGGGACTTTAACCCTTGACCAATAGGAGAGTTACCCACAATGATTTGACATGACTTGATTACATTATAGAAAGTCCCGATCGGAACATCGAGGCATGACATGACTCAATTACATTACAGACACATCCCAGAATAAACATCGGGTTGCAATACATAAGAAATACAAGTGAATACATTCTGAAGTTACAATTACATCAACACTCCCTCTTAACTAGGAAGGTATTCTCTTGACACAATTTATCAACACAAGTCTTCTTCTCTGTATCATCTGGATCATCCTCGAGTCCTCTTCATCTTCAAGTCATCTTCGGATCTGGATCATCACTGGATCTGGATTATCACTGGAACATCATCACTAGATCTGGATCATCACTGGAGCATCATCACTGGATCTGGATCATCACTCGATTTGGATCATCACTGCTGGATCATCATCATTGGATCATCACAGGTGCTATCTCATGACTCTTCTCGTCACAGGAAGTTCTATAGAGCCAACCCTTTTTCATGCTGGGTGTAGGCCTAGTCTCCATGTAGGTCTTCTTCAGCGCTTGTATCTGACCCTAATTCAGAATGGCTCGTCCAGCACTTACATCTGACCTTGACTTGTCAGAAAGGCACGCCCATCACTCACATCTGACCATGAGAGGAACTTAATCCCCTCACCATGTCAGAATGGCCTAGCCCTTACATCTGACCATGGAAGGAACTTCATCCTCTCACCATGTCAGAATGGCCCAACCCTTGTATCTGACCTTGACTCGTCAGAATGGCCCATCCCTTACATCTGACCTTGACTCGTCAGAATGGCCCAACCCTTACATCTGACCTTGACTCTTCAGAATGGCCCAGCCCTTACATATGACCTTGACTCGACAGAATGGCTGAACACTCATATCTGATCATGTGAGAACACATCCCACAGTCATATCAGAATGGCCCTCAGTCCTAGACTGATCTTTCCTGGTAACTGACCAGGTGCCTCCATTCTCCCAGAGAATGGAATTAGCCCTTATATATGATTAAGTGGGAACCAATCTCTCAATCACATTAGAATGGCCATGCAATCACATTTGATCATGTAAGACTACATCTCACAGTCATATCAGAAAGGCCCTCAGTCCTAGACCGAGTATTCCTGGTAACTGACCAGGCACCTCCATTCAAAGAATGGAAACAACCCCTATATATGATCATGTAGGAACCAACCCTATAGTCATATCAGAATGGATCAACACTCATATATGACATGGAAGGAACCAATCCTCTCACCATGATAGAATGGCTTAGCCCTTACATCTGACCATGGAAGGAACCAATCCTCTCGCCATGTCAGAATGGCTCACAGACTCATCACTTCCCCTTGGAAGGAACCTCGATCTGGAGAACACCAAGCTTCTCTCTGAAGTACTCAAACTTCAATCTGGATAATGGCTTTGTCAACACATCAACTATCTGTTCGTTTGTTGCAACATATTGGAGCTTCACTGCTCCTCTCTGCACCATATCCCTGATATAGTGATATTTGATCTTGATATGCTTTGACTTATCATGGAACATCAGGTTCTCCGACAGCTTCACACAACTCTGGTTGTCGCAATATATCAAGTAGCATCCAACTGGAGATCAAATAAATCAAATAGTAGCTTCCTTATCCATACTGCCTCACAACTAGCTAAACAAGCTGCGACATACTCTGCTTCAGCTGTACTCAGTGCCACACTTGATTGCTTCCTGCTAAACCAAGAGATCACACCTGATCCCATACTGAAGCAACACCCAAAATTTCTCTTCCTATCAATGGCACTTCCTACACAATCTGAATCAACATAACCCTCTAGGTTAATCTTCTAACTCGCTTCATACTTGAGTCCATAATCAACGGTACCCCTCAGGTACCTCAGAATATGCTTTGCAGCAATCAAGTGAACATGTCTCGGATCTGTCAGGAACTAGCTAAAGGTGTTCACAACAAAGCAAATATCTGGTCTCGTGTTAGTTAGGTACATCAAGAACCCAATCATTTGACGATACATCGCAGCATCAACCGCTTTTGATGAAGCATCACTCAATAGCTTCAGGTTCGAATCCATAGGTGTGGTCATGGCCTTGCAGTCCATCATCCCGAATCTCTTTAGGATCTCTACCGTATATTTCCCTTGTCCTAGGGAAATTCCATTTGCATTCTGCCACACCTCCATGCCTAGAAAATAATGCATCATACCCAAGTCCTTCATTTCGAACTCAGTAGCAATCTTTCTCTTCGTATCAGCAATCAACCCATCCATACCTATTACAAACAGATCATCTACATATAGTAGGAGCATCACTGGGTTGCCATCTTCAACCTTGTAGTAAAGGTTGGAATCTGCTTTACTCTTGGTAAAGCCCAAACTAGATAAAAAGCTGCCAATTCTGCCGTACCATGTCCTGAGTGCCTGTTTCAAACTGTACAGGGATTTCTTCAATCTACATACATGAGACTCCCTGTCATGTGTCTCAAAACCGAGTGGTTGCTCCACATACACTTCCTCTTCCACTACACCATTCAAGAAAGCAGTCTTGACATCCATTTGGTATATCTTCCATTTCATCATTGCAGCTAGAGCAAGTACTGATCTGATGGAAGTGTATCTGGATACAGGTGCAAAAGTTTCTTCATAATCTATTCCTTATTTTTGGGAGAAACCATGAGCAACAAATCTTGCTTTATATTTTTCTATGCTACCGTCTGCAGCATGCCTGATCTTGTAGATCCATTTGAAAGTTACAATAGACTTCCTTTTTGGTCTTGGGACAACATCCTAAACATCATTCTTCATGATCGATTGATACTCTTCGATCATAGCATCCTTCCATTCTTTATGTTCAGCCACTTCTTCATAATTGGAAGGTTCTTTATCAATAAAATCACATAATAATGCTACATAACCAGAGTAGGAGCTGGTTCTCTTTCTTTCTCTGTGATTCTCTTCTCGAGCCCCATATCTTTCTGCACCTTGGATAGCTTCTCGTACCCAAGCAGGTTTCCTCTTATGAGGATTCTTCTCCTGAGGTGGATCTACAGGTTCTTGAGGTTCTTCAAATTCTCGATCTTCTTCTTGAATTTCTTCGTTCATGGTTGTGTCATGAATTCTGGGTGCTTCTGTTGCTTCAGGTTCTTCAGCAGGTCTCTTTCTGGATTTGTTGTAAGCTGAGTCTTCATCAAATGTCACATCCCTGCTGATGTTGATCTTCTTGAATAGTTGGAAAGTATATTCTGTAAGCCTTCGAGCTTTCAGAGTATCCCACAAATATACCCTTCTTTCCTGAAGGATCTGATTTTGTCCTCTTCTCTTTTGGAATGTGTATGTACATTGGACAGCCGAATATTCTGAGATGGATGACTTCTGGTTTCTTGCTGGAAAAGACTTCTTTAGGTGTCTTGTTCTTGATTACTCTATGTGGAGTACGGTTCTATACATACACCGTTGTTCTGGCAACTTCTGCCAATAAATGCACGGGAAGATATTGATCATGAAGCATAGGTCTTGCAGCTTCCATGATTGTTCTGTTTTTCCTTTCTGCAATCCCATTTTGTTGTGGATTATATGGAGTGGAAAACTCCCTCTTAATCCCCGAGTCTTTGCATAACTCTTTGAATTCATTTGATGTGAATTCTCCACCATTATCTGCTCGAAAGGTCTTGATCTTCTTTTCAGTGTGGTTCTCGATCAAGGATTTGAATTCCTTGAACTTGCTGAAAACTTCATCTTTGTTCTTCATGAAGTAAATGCATGTCTTCCTAGAAAGCCATCAATGAAATAAACATAGTATACATACCCTCTTAGTGAACTTGATGACATTGGTCTGCATACATCGGAGTGGATGATTTCCAAGATTCCTTTTGCCTTGCTCTCGCTACTTGGAAATGTCTTCTTTGTATTCTTTCCTTTCGCACATCCTTTGCAGACTCCATCATGTTTTGCTTGAATTTATGGAAGACCTTCAACAGCTTTGCTTGCAAGTGGTAGTGCTCTGTAATGCACATGTGCAAGCCTTCTATGCCAAAGTTCATTTGGCTCTACAGTGTCATGGATCAAGGATTGTTCTGGATGGCCCTTCAATTTGTATAGACATCCCTCTTGTTCCCCAATCACTACTACATCATCGA
Organism: Pseudotsuga menziesii; assembly: GCA_001517045.1. Lineage (NCBI taxonomy): Eukaryota > Viridiplantae > Streptophyta > Pinopsida > Pinales > Pinaceae > Pseudotsuga > Pseudotsuga menziesii. The sequence goes on along the minus strand of LPNX010949337.1, from coordinate 452 downwards.
AGGTATTTATTTTTGGCCACATGAGAACTTGGACATCTACAAATGCAACCCTCATGTCTTTTGCATCTAATGCAGATATGGAGAGGAGGTTCTTCTTGAGTCCCGGTACAAACAATACATCCTTCATCTTCATGGAATTTCTAGAGTCTAGCTTAAAGGAGGATTCCCCACTACCTTTTATTGGATACTGGTAGTCATCTTCGAGCTTCACCTTGTGAGGTGATTCATGTTGTGACAGTCTCACAAAAGACTCTTTGAATCCCATCATATGTTTGGAAGCCCCAATGTCTATAAGCCAATCATTGCTTCCATGTGTGATGTTTCCCGTGAGAGCGGAAATCAAAACATATTCTTCATCACTTGAAGAATCATCACTTTCTTGTTTGTTTCTCTTTGAGGAAGGTTCATCATCTTCTGCAGCATGAGCATGATGTCTTCTGTTGTTGTTTTTC
>LPNX010949312.1:253135-263160 GCA_001517045.1 Pseudotsuga menziesii | reverse complement strand
CATAGAGTGGCTGCTAGAGTGGCTTCCGCTCATCTCCCCAGCAACGCCTAGGCGAACCTGTGAAAATAAGGACATACAAGTTCATGATTAAATATACACATGTGAAACAATTTCATTTGATGTAACTAACAACAAAGAGTACATCATGCCTAATTGTATACTTACGATTCCTCTGTCGACCTCCAGGGCAAGGAATGGCCACAGATCCGCCAGTGCTCTACCTTCAGTGAATCAAAGAACTTTGCTGTAGAGATGCATCTGCATAAATTAAGGCATAGTAAATGATTTTTTGTAAATAACTCAATGTAAGGAACTCCATATATGGATACAAATATAAAGCTCTTACTCAAAAAACCACCCAAAAGTTTACAAAACAAAATGGATTGATGAGTTTTTTGTTTTTGCTTTGAAGGTGATGTGAGCAAGACTATCAAATATGTGGTGTGATCGGGGTTATTTATTTTCATAATGTTGAGTACTCCTTTATTTCTTGTTCAATTTGAGATTATGGTCGTGGTACTTATTTTGGTGAAGCTTCCTAAAATACGAGTTGAATTCTAATCACTAAAGGTTTTTCGGGTTATAGGGAATGTTTTGTGATTTTCGATGGGGTGGAAATGACTTACAAATACTTGGGATTTTTTAATATTTCTTAAATTCCTATGGATATTGAGATTCATGAAGTCCTTCAGATGGTATAGTAAAGGGTAATAACTCATCCACCCATATTTTGGATTACAGTGGTGTTCCTTTCAAATGTATCCATTGCCATGTCTATGGAATTGCTCTTAAATTCCTATAGATATTTATTTAAATTAATTTTTAAAATTATAATTATGTAAATTTTTTCTTCCATTTTTAAAAAATTAAATTACAATTCCAATTTTCCATAATTTAATTTAATGTATAAATTTATATATTTTATTAGTAATATATTTTACTATTATTTTAAAATATTCTAAATTTATAATTTATAATTTTCAAAATGTTGAATATAAATCTATATATTTTTTCTAAAAAATATCAAAAATATAATTTTATTTTAAATTATGGATTTCTATTAATTTTTTAATTTGATATTCTTTAAAAAAATTTAAATCATGAATTTCTATTAATTTTTTAATTTGATATTTTTTTCAAATTTACACACTTATTTATTAATATTTTTTCATTCAAAATAAACGAAAAAAAAATCCCCTTTTTCATCATACTTTTGTTTGATCTTAAAAAAAACTAAAATAAATAAATACACTTTTCATTAAACAAAAATCAAAATATGTCAACTCATAAGTCAAAACATACCTATCATATTTTATTATGAAAAAAAATATTTATAAGAAATATGAATATGAATTAATATAATAATTTAATTACAATTATAATTATAATTTATTTTAATTAAATAGTTAATTGTTTATATGTGTGTGTGTGTGTGTGTGTGTGTGTGTGTGAGAGATCAAAATATTTAAAGTAAAATATATGGGTTGTTTACATAAATGCCTACGTCGATTTAAGGTTCGTGATTGTCTCGCGTCTAGGGTTTGGATTTTTTTCAATCCTCCGTGTATTCTCAGAGGATTGAAAAAAATCGAGCAGCATTTCTACTTGCCCAGCACACGTTTCAAAATTAAATCGGTAGCTTAAACTGCTATCGGTTGATAAAAATATTTATACAAACTATTAATTTAAATTTTAAATTTAACAAATTTGAATTTTTTCAATCCTTCATGTATTCTCGGAGTATTGAAAAAAATCGGGAAACATTTCTGCTTGTCGGGCACATATTTAAAATTTAAACCAGCAACATAAACTCTACCGATTGACAAAATATATATAAAACAAAAAATTAAATTTTAAATAAAAAACAAATTTCAATTTTAAACATATTTTAAATCCTATCGGTAGCATTTCTGCTTGTCGGCACACATTACAAACATACTAGGAAAAAAAAACATCTATAACGATGATTTTTTTCAATTTTAACTTGACATTTTAAAACTTAAAAAAAAAACTAAAATTCCATTTAAATTTCAAAAAACAAGGATTGGGGGTTACCTCTCTGCTCCAACATCATGGTGAAAGGGGGCGTGGCATGCGTGGTAACTCGGTCGAGCTCTCTGGTGGCATAACTGCACGGTCGATGTGTTTGGGATGCAGATGATCAGTCGAGGTACTTGCTCGATCGAGGGATGTTTGTGTAGAAATGGGGCAAATGGCCGCAGGTTCCTGTGGCCCTTTTTATATATTTTTTAAATAGGAACCACGATTGAGGTACTAAGCTCGATCGAGGTTCGTAGCTCAATCGAGGTCGGTACCTCAATTGAGGGCTTGTTAAACCCTCGATCGAGCTCTTGGTAGGCCCTCGATCGAGCTCTTCATACCTCAATCGATACTTTACCAAGAGCTCGATCGAAGGTTTAAAAAAAACTCGATTGAGCCCTTATTAAACCCTCGATCGAGGTATTAAGACCTCGATTAATGGTGCTTTTTTTTGCATTTTTCTGAAAATTTCTTGCCAAAAATTGTAACCCACCTCCATGGATGCACCCACACATCCATATGTCTCCCATGACCACTAACACCCCCTAACCTATAGCCTACAACACCTAGACACCCCCACACACATCAACAGATCTCCCCTTACCACTAACACACCCCTCCCTTATATCACTCCCAAACCAATCCAACTACCTCTACCCCCCACCCCCCTACTACATCCCCTCTACAACACCTAGACACCCCCACATTAATCTAATCCCCCCCACTCCTAAACTCTCTCTATCTCTCTCTCTCTCACATTCACAGGTCCCCCCATACCACTAAGGACCCCCCCTCCCCCCTCCACTCTATCTTTGTCTCTCTCTCACACAAAACAAGAGTGAAATTGTTTCAAGGTAAAAGCATAAAACAGGTGTTAAAAAATAGGAGCATGTTTTTGCGAGGTAAAATAGGAGCATTTTTTTGTGTACTATCCTAATTGGCTTGCATGTTGAGAGCCTTGGAACTAGGCTTGGAAAGGTCAAGATTGCTTGGGATGATTTCTATTTTATGGTTCAAGAGTGATTGACTTCACTCTACCATTGCATCTAAAAGGTCTCTTAAATTTGTGTTGAACCTTGGTTGTGGGATTATAGTGTTATCCTGAAACATAGAGAGGTATGAGACCTTGTTTTATCTGTGTTATAGGGTGAAGCTTGTGTGGCTTGTTACCTTAGCAGTCTGATAAACCCAAATGTAGGATGGTTTGACTGAGTTTTGATGTGAGCATTGGCTTGTCTAAGTAAGTCCAAGGAACCCTCAAGTTATTGGCTTGTTTCCTTAGTAGTAGCCTCTGAAACCCAATTGTTTATTGGCTTGGTTGGACAGTCTATGAAACCTTCTTGTGTTTTGGCTTGACTGTGTATGATATGACATGATTCTGTGGGTGTTGGTGTGAATGAGTAAGACCTGATAATCCTAGTGGTATTTGGCTTGTTTCCTTTATAGCCTCTAAAACCCTATGTATATTGGCCTGGATGGTTCTGAATGTGAAGGTTGGTTAGGCTGAGTAAGTCCTGATAATCCCAACAGTATGTGGCTTGTTTCCTTGGATAGTCTGAGAAACACAACTGTGGGTTGGTTTGACTGATTTTTTATGTGAATGTTGGCTTGGATGAGTAATTCCAAGGAACCCTTATGTTATTGGCTTGTTTTCTTAGCATCTCGTGAAATCCAATCGTATATTGGGTTGGCTAGACAGTTTGATAAACCCAAGTGAAGGTTGGCTTGACTGTGTGTGTGTGCTTTGGTGTAGCTATTTATAAGCTTGTTGCTTCCCTAGTTCCTTGTGGAAATCATGCAAGCTTGGGGCCAGCAGTGTGTTGAGAGATTAATGAACACACTGGCCTATTGTTGGGTGGAATGTTGTAGCGAAATAGCTAGTTGCGGTATACCTTAATCATCAAGATAAGTATTCTTTGTCCTTCCTGGTTATGCAATGTATTTTCTTATGAATGGGTGTGTTGAATATGGAGAATTGATTAGGATGAATGCTTATTTATGCCATGTATTTGTCTATCAATTGATATGTTCATGTTCAATGTTTATTGATGATCAAGTAGAGGTTTACTAGTGTATGAATGTCCCTGTATTTGTGTGTTTATGCCTTGTATGTTTTATGCATTTTACTGCTGTACATGCCTTGTGTTTTTGCAACACATTTTCCTAAGTTCAATGGAGGCTAGAAGCCTGTTATAGGGCCAAAAATGGATCTAAGGTAAGAATCATTGAGTTTATGCCCCTTGGAATCCACCTACGGAAGAGGAAAAGTTGAACAAGACAAAATTGTTGTGTTTCCACACCCCGGGATCCGCCTATGAAAGGCGGGAGGGGAGAGGAGGAAAGGGCAGTTGAAAACAAGGAAGAAGTGTGTTTTCTGATTTTTGAATTTTGAGGTTGGAAGGCAGAAATGCAAAATAATTCTAAGGAAAAAAGATAATTTTCCAATTTTTGAGTTCCGAGGTTGGAAAGGAGGACAGCAGAAGTCAGAAGTGCAAAAAAAGGTTAAGGTCGAAATTTTTCTTTCTGATTTCCAAGTTCCGAATTGTGGAAGGTGGAAAGTGGAAGTGTGGAAGGTAGAAGAGTCATTAAATGTTCCGTCACACTTTGAGTTCTGATTTCCAAACCCCAAAGTGCGAAAGGAGGAAAGCAGAAGTGCGGAAGGTAGAAGAGTATTTAAATGTAGAGTATTTAAATGTTCTGATTTCCGATTTTCAATTTTCGAGGTCGAAAGGGAGGAAAGTGGAAGTGCAAAAGGTGGAAGGAGGAAGGTTGACAATTCACTTTGAGTTTTTGGCTCCAGAGTTTCGAGGTCGGAAAGGAGGGAAGCGAGAGTGCGGAAGGTGGAAGGTGAAGTGTAGAAAGGATAGGTCCAGTGCAGAAATGATCAATCCAGTCACATAAGGGATATGTCAAGGGTGAAACGACTGTTACTGTGGTTTCTAAGCCTAAGAATTAAGGTTGAAGTGTGTGTTAACGTCCATGCCCTGTGCTTTGAATGAGAATATGGGTTCTTGAAGTAAAAGTTTTAATTTATCTAAATTATGGGGTATGGGGATGTTACAGCGTTGGAATACTCTCTCTCTTCTTGTTTATGCTATTTTTAGGAATTTGGTGCATTACATTCAATATGATTTTTATATGCTAAAATTGGTTGAAGATAAGAAGGATTGCCTAATTTAGAGTATATAATTTGAAGAAGAGACATAGTCTGTTTCCTCAAAAAAATTATATACACTCAAATCCTAACATTTGGAAGAGTTGTGATAAATATCTTTTGGATCATGCCTAGAATTTTTGTGCATGTTTTTTTTTTTTAGACTTTTCATTTCTATTAGGATTATAATTAAAATGATGTCGTATGTCCTGAATGATTGAAATTATTATTCATGTGCAAATTTCTAATTCACATCGCATGCTTGACATTAACTAGTATACTACACTTAAACATTGACCCAATATAACCATTCTCATGCTTATATAAACATTGACCCAACATGACCATTCTTATGCTTATTTGAGACATCTTGGATACATCATTCCCATTGGATTTAGAGTAGATACCCTTCCACAACCATGCCACATTTCATTCATCATTGATCCACACTTTCAAGCTAAGCTCATCAAATTTAATCATTGGAATGTGAGAGAATGGTTATCTCTCAGCTGACAAGTGTTAGATTGCATTTAGACAACTTGTTCTCTTAAAACCTTTCTGATTAGTTAGCTTGTACCTCTATTATAACTTTAATATTCTTTTAGGCAATTGAGGGTATTGTTGAATATTTGGTGGCTTAAAATGATGGAAAATCAATCCCTTTTAGTGCTTATGGCAGGTTATAGGTTTATATGACCGCGAATTTAATGAATATATAATTATTTAATGAAGCATCAGATCAACAGTTCATGATCATTGCGACTAGAAAAATTGCACGATAATTAATTCTTATCGATGAGAAAAGAGTCCAAAACCTTAATTTCCATGTGGCATTTGTTGGTGGACTAGAACTTGTGAGGGTGGTATACGTATACCACTTTCCCATTGAGCCAAAACTGCTTACAATGAGAGATACGTGTGTCACGGGCCTAGGCTTTTCTACCATCTCGATCGTCCCATACCGTTCGAAATCCTAGACACGCGCGGCACCGACGTGAGCTTGCTAGCTGGGAAAGGCCATCAACTACAAGTTTCACCTGGACTACGCCTAACCGAAACCAACCTGACCGAACCTTAGCCAGACACCTTAGAGTCGCGCGGATTTTAAAGTGCTCGTTCACCGTAGACGTTGTAACGTGATGCAACGCCACCCAACCATAGCCCGTGCAGTCCTTCGCATGTTCACCCCCGAGCCAACACTTGAACGACCGACGACACACTTACCCGTGCCGCAAGCTAAACCAGAACCAATACTTGAGGAGGTCTTGAGGTGTCGTCCTTGCACACTGAGCTAAGTCCGACCACATGCTTACATACCGATGTGTTCCCATGCCATCCATCAACGTCATTGTCCTGTCTAGTCTTTGCCCTGCACTAGCGTAATGCTCGCCGCATCATTCTCCGATGAGTTCACCATGTTGACACTCGCCGGGATGCAAGCCACTTGACTTAACATCATCCCCTTGGTCCTCCCAGTGATCCAACATGCTGGTACACCGTCCTGACCACCTCCTACTTGAGTTGGCCACCAAGGCTACCAAAATCATATAAATGCGTCGTGCGCTCTTGCTAGCACATCCCAACGCAATCGCAGAGCGCCTTTGCCAAGGGCGCTAAAAATAAGGTCGTAACATTCTCCCCCACTTAAAATTTTTGACGTCCTCGTCAACGTGGCCCCATCAAAATACGATGTAGGAGGGGCTGGTGGTGAAGAGATACTTTCGCGCATTTCCATAGACGAACGTGGCTCTGATACCATTTGTCATGGGCCTAGGCTTTTCTACCATCTCGAGCGTCCCATATCATTCGAAAGCCTAGACACGCGTGGCACCGACGTGAGCTTGCTAGCTGGGCAAGGCCATCAACTACAAGTTTCACCCGGACTACGCCTAACCGAAACCAGCCTGACTGAACCTTAGCCAGACACCTTAGAGTCGCGCGGATTGTAAAGTGTTCGTTCACCGTAGATGTTGCAACGCGATGCAACGCCACCCAACCATAGCCCATGCAGTCCATCGCATGTTCACCCCCGAGCCAACACTTGAACGACCGACGACACACTTACACATGCCGCAAGCTAAACCAAAACCAATACTTGAGGAGGTCTTGAGTTGTCGTCCTTGCACACCGAGCCAAGTCCGACCACATGCTTACATACCGATGTGTTCCCGTGCCATCCATCAATGTAATTGTCCTGTCTAGTCTTTTCCCTGTACTAGCGTAATGCTCGCCGCATCATTCTCCGACGAGTTCACCATGTTGACACTCGCCGGGATGCAAGCCACTTGACTTAACATCATCCCCTTGGTCCTCCCAGTGATCCAACACGCTGGTACACCGTCCTGACCACCTCCTACTCGAGTTGGCCACCAAGGCTACCAAAATCATATAAACGCGTCGTGCGCTCTTGCTAGCACATCCCAACGCAATCGCAGAGCGCCTTTGCCAAGGGCGCTAAAAATAAGGTCGTAACAATGTGGACAACAATGGGATGGAAGGTGATAGTGGGATGTGGAGATGAGACTCTTCGAGATTTGAATTCAGTATTAGAGTTTCCTCCAACTTTTACTACATATCGATAAAAAAAATTCCACGTGGAAAATAATTTAATGTCAAATTTGGGATTAAAGAAATGCCAAAGGATTAAAAAATGGTTTTTACAAAACATACAAGTTTAGAGTTGTATGTGAAAGTTGACCATCATCAATCGCTTCAGGTTTCATCAACTACTGCAAACCAAGCGAAATGGTACTTATGTTATTCCGCCTATGATTTCTAAGTATTTTCCCTATTTTGGGGAAAAAATATTTACTATCAATGAGAACACTTCATTGATAGGGAGGTGGAGAAGGGATTTTCAAGCCTATTTTATCGTATGTAGATACTTATAAACTCATAAATATTGCTTATGAAATATTTTGATATACCTGTGATTTATTTCACACAAGGGATTGAACTTGGCCAAAACCATTGTGTCCCAAACCTATCAATTTTCAAAAATTATCTCTTGGTATGCTCAAAGCTATGTATCAATTAAATGTGTTACAATGTATTTTGACGATTCAATAATTTTGTTCCTTATAGATAGTAATTTCATTGCCTAAATAATCCTTTCCTCAAACCCCATTCCAAATTGTTAGGTACTTCAAAAAGAAACCTTGGTAAAAAATTATAAATATTTGAGTCTAAATGATAGAATAAACCTTTTAAATGGTATGTTACATATCTAAAGATGATGTTATTTCAAAACCTACTCCACTGTATGCACAGTACCTTGCTAAAATAATCCATTTACCCTTGACCAATTTTAGTGTAGCAAAATTAATAATTTATTTACTTACTCTTTCATCATCATCAACCTCTCCACCTCTCAATCATCCACTCTGGCTAGAGTGAACCCAAATGGAGATAAATATAGATTGTCATCCCTTCCATACAGGGTTGGTTTCATTTTCCCAGATTTGATGAAGCTTATCAATGCTTTTATTGGCATTTTATTTTTTTTTGTTTCAAAAATGCCAACACTTGATATGGCTAGAAATCGAGTGAAGCAATACATCATCAAAGTCTACTCCTAAGAAGTAAGTGTCACAAAAGGAGATTTAAAATTGGGTGGAAAGGATAACAACATACATTGAATTGACAATTTATAAACTAATATATAATATGGGTGTGTGCAAGCTGATGAGGGTCTCTTTTGACGTGTTAGATGCAATAGAAAACTGAAAAAATAGGCATCCATCATCTTACATAGATATTTTGAGACACTTACCGAATGAATCTTGTGATGAGTAAAAAACAACAAATGTAGCAAATTGAATGACGTTTCCAAATATATAATTTTTTTCTATTGAAATTTTTCTTAAATATCTAAATTTGGATATTTTATAACGAGCACTTTTTATTTTTGGGACAAATTATAAGGTATATGTTTTTGTGGGTGCAGCATTTGAGTGACTAAATGGTGGAATAAACCTACAAAAACTGGTAGACATATATAGAATATATAGTAATAGTGCACGACTATTTTTCCAATAATAAAAATTATATATATATATATATATATATAAGTGATCAAACCTCGAAAACGGTATGTCAATTGTGGGTGCAGCATTTGAATTTTTTAATGCAATTATTTGGAAATGGGTTTTTTATAGCATGTAGAGGTCAGTGTTCTTTATTGCACCATACAATTTGTTTTCAAAATGGTTGAGAAACAAATATGGACAAAACACTAAAAATGTGTTTTTTGAGTTGAGGAGTGATGACAGGAGATAAATAAGAAAAAAGAGAAAAATTTATATATTCTTGTTAAAATTTATATATTTGGAATTTGCAAAAAAAACTATATCTATTTGTAAAATTTCATAAAAAATGGAGGTGTGTAGCATACTGTAACCAACGGCTAAACACGAGCATATTCAAAATTTGGATATAATGCTCAATTAGCCATGGTTTATCATACTCCAAGGCATAGGCATGTTGAATCCGAAGAAAAGTCCGAAGAAGACACATAGCCATAAGAATTCCACGCCAGCATGGGTGGAGGATTGGTCTTCTCATTTGTAGGGATTACATTTTTGAATTTAAACAAAACAGGAGCACGTTTTATTGAAGAGAAATGGGAGCGTGTTTTATTGAAGCAAAAGGGGTGCATGTTTTATTGAAGCACAACGCGCGCACATTTTTAAATACTACAATGAATGCTTGTTTTGTAAATTATACCAATAATTTTATTATTTTATGTCCCCCCCCACTCCCCTCTTCCCCATAACTCTTACTAACACCCCCTCCTCCTATCCTTACCTCTAATCCCCCCTCCTCCCGTCCC
>LPNX010949312.1:225267-248112 GCA_001517045.1 Pseudotsuga menziesii | reverse complement strand
CACATGCAATCAGAAATTCAACGTATGTTAAAATGACTTTCAAAACCAAGGAACAAATCATGTTCTTCATGAAGCACACATGCCTTTCTACATGATAGTTCCAAGAATGACTTCTTCACTGATAAAGGCAATAATTGGCAACTTTGCTCACAAGAGGTAATGAGATTGAGTGCTAAGGAAAGCATGATTAGCCAACTATCATTGGTAAGTTAGCCCCCCTGAACTTTTATATATGCATTCCATGCAGCCATATCTAGGAGCAATAAACATAATATGCAGTTTCATTCTCATTAAACTACATGTTTTCTTGATTTTGAAATTTGCAGCAATAACTTCGTTAGAAGATAAGTATAACTAAAGACTGTTATCAAACCATATGGTTGGAAATAGGAAAAGCAGTTAGGTTAGATTAGTCCCTACTGCAGAATTGGTAATCTACTGATACTAAATGTATCACGGCAATGTTCCTTTCTAATATTTATCCTTTTGCAATATCCTCTGTTACATTTCATATATCCAACATATCATCCAACTAAGCAGTCGGTTTTGGAGTCACTGTAGTCTCGGCAATGGATATCCACATTGTAACACCTTACAATTTATAACATATAAAATATGGATATCTACTTTGCAGACCATTTAGAGCCACTATTTAGTTGTATTTTGGTTCAGATATGTATCGTACTCGGTGTCATTTTGCTATATTCACCCGTAAAATGCTATATAAATGAGAAAACTTTACATAATTGTGTTTAATGGTTTGGAATCTGGATTTGCATGGTGTTGCAGCTGCAACGTTTTCCCAAAATTCCAAAAAAATTCAGGACCCTCCTTTGCTTGGATTAGTTTGATTTTCTTCTTTGATTTGATCTAATGATTTTCTAGAAAGATTTCTAATGCTTGGATTGATCTACCATTTGTTTTAGATTTTCCTCTAACGCTTGAAACAATCCACTGTTTGATCAAACTTGATTGTTTCCTTTGGATACATTCTCATCTTGATTGAACCGAAATTTGATTTGGTTGATGCTCCCGTCGTTGCGGAAAAATAACAAGTCTTGGCTTCTACGTTTTCTCCGATGCGTTTGTTTCAATCGACTGACTTTGGTTTTTACATCGGCGCAGTTTATTAATACTTTCTCCGAAGTTGCGGATGAAAAATTGTGATCTCTCCCGATTACTGTTTTGATTTTGTGGCCCCGCTTTGTTACTTTCGTCGATCCTTAAGTTATGGGGTTTCTTCCATTGCGGCTACGGAAAGCTCTATCCTTCGAGTCATTGAGTCGTTTTAAACCCCGACGTTGCGGAAGGTCGCGTCCTTTACGTTTCCACCGTTGCGGTTTCTGAATGTATTACCTTTTCGAGGCTTTGGCAGTTTTATCTTCCAGTTCTGGCAGTGTTGCGGAATGGTTTATCCTTTGTTCTTCCGTCATTGTGGCTACGAAAAGCATTACCCTTCCTATCAGTTAATAGTTTCTCCTCCAATAAATACTTTTCCTATGGCGGGATGACTTGTCTTTTGTATCTCCGTTGTTGCGGCTCCCGTTCCGCTTCCGCTCCGATGATTTAAAGTTCCGACGCGTTATTGTTGTTTTCTCGGTTATCCCTGCGGATAGGTTAGCATTTTGGTCATCCGACATTGCGGAAGGAGTTATGATTTTGACTTCCGATCTACTTGTCTTCTGTCGTCCGATGTATTGTTTTCCCACCGTTATGTTGACTATATATAGGTATGGGGTTGGGACATGTTTTATTATCCTATTGTCGTTTCAACTGTCGCAAACTGTCAAAGTCGTTGCTGTCGTTCGCTCACATTCTCCTGGTCCCCCGTTCTCGGTACCCGCGTTCCAGGTGTCTCGAGCTTGGGAGATTGACAGGTCTCTCCACGCTGGTTACACATTGCAGTGCCAGGTAGGCTCGTATTTTCCTTTCCCCGTTCTGTTTGAGCGTTTGGTGGTTTTTTCCCACGGTTAGGTTTGTTGCGGCTGTTTTTCTTCACCCCGTAATTACATGTATATATTGTGGAGGTTGTAGCATAGCTGTCTGTGGGGCGGCGGGGGGCATTTTGACCCGCAGAGTAGTTTTTCCCCACCGCCGTTGTTATACCACCCTACGCTTAGTGAATGAGGGGTTTTGGTGCAGACGACCGTTACGTTGTCTGCACCAATCCACCCTATGTGATGATGTTTTAGGTAGGAGTAGGTTTTCCATGGCCTCTCCCTATGGGGCTTGGACTGTTTGTCCCATTTTGTGTTACCCGCGTCATTTATACCCCAGCCATATTTCGCCATGTTTTTCCGTGCGATCGGTTCGATGCCGGTTTCGATCCCTAGTCGAGTAGGGGTTATATAGCGCCACAGCATATCAAATTTAACCACAGTTTTGCACAGACAGTAGTTTGTTTCTTAAAGACGCATCGTCGAAAGCTTGAATATTTTATTACTGCATAGCACAGCGCAGTGTTTCATGTGAACAATAGATTGCACAAGCGGTTTTCTTTTCTGAAAGCGCACCATAGAAACTAGCATAAGTTCCTCTTTTTTTTCCGTACAGCGCGATGGTTATAGCACCCACAGCAAGCCCAGATTTTCTTCATTTTAATGTAGATGTCATTTCTCACCAGAATTCTGTTAGTTAAGCCATTTCAGCTCATATGCATGCACATATTTGCTTCATTTAATTACTTCTGTCATGTTAAACATAGATGAAGTGAAATGATGCATTCTGATGTCTCAATGTTGCAACTTCTCTGGAAATGGCTTAATGTTTACAATTTCATATATGGCAGGAAGATTTCAAACTCACAATGTCAAAAAGGCAAAAGAAGAAGGCCCATGTGGTCGAGGAGGAGCCCGAAGTGGAAGTCATTACCAAAATAGAATACATATACGAAGACACCAAGTGTATATCTGGTGTGGAGCCCGAGTACCAATGGCGAGAGATTTACAGGCTGATCACACGCTGGGAGGTGCCGGATATGGGCCTGGAAGAAGAGGGCATATATGCCAATATCGAGAGATATTCACTGATGAATATTGCCACCAGACTAGATCTTTTCCCATGCTCTGAAGTAATTTGTTGGATTCTTCCCCGAGTAGACATAACAACGATGATCCTGGAAAATGTTGAAAAACAGGGCTATGCTGCATATAGCCCAGGATATGTAGCTCTAGCCTACCACCTGCCAGAAGCACAAATATTTTTGTCTGGATGATTGGTTGAATAACATTAGAATGGACCTTGTAGAAACCCTTAAAAGAATTCTTCTATCAGGAAAGCATTTCAGAACCAGGGCTACGGGAGAGTATGATACAGCAAGCTTAAGGGCCCCATACAGGTTCATAGCTTTAATGCTCAACAGGATTTTTGGAAGAGCTCATGGCAGGTTCTTCAAATTGGAATGGATGCCAATCATTTTTTATGTTGCAACCCAGGGGAGTATTTTCAACTGGGCCAACATTGTATCAAACAGTTGCTTTTCCTGCTTGGCCTCAGCCTTGGGTGGAGTATCCCAAAAAAGGTATGAATTCTATATGATCTCCATACTTGTCGATTGTATATTGTGCAATCATCCTTTCCCCAGCCTCGGGTGCATCTGGGATAGGGAAAAAATGCATGTCTATTCTGCATATAAACCACTGTGGGCGCACAAGTACCACAGCCATTATCGAGAAGTCTGTGAACACTTCATCATGCCACTGTATACGCTCATTTTCTTGAAAGAGTGTGATTGCATGTCAGAGGAGGCGCTGCAAGTAATGGAAGAATATGCAGACTACTATCTGACTGAGGATGGCCTTTACGTCAGGATGTTTGGAGGTTCAAGAGAACCTTCCCTGCTGCCCAAATATGCCACTGACTACATCATTCACAAGGAGGCGGTTAGGAAGGTCTTCTTGGATGGCATAGGGAGCTTCCTATTTGAGCATACGAAGGCTGCATATCCTCCTTTGCCCTTCAAGTTAGGAAGTTACAGGTTCACCAGAGTGAAGAAAGCTGATGAATTTGTAGAAGAGTTGGAAAGGTTTCATTTTGGCAAGATGCCTTTCCATAGAAGTGACTCCTGCAATAAAGTAGCTGAGCATTGTAAAGAAAACAACGTACATTTTGAATACACCCACCATTGGGATAGGGAAGAATCTGTCTTCCGAAGTGCATTAAACATAACACCGTTGAGGAGAAGGTTTAAGAAGAAGATCACCACCAAAGGTGGGAAGGGAGATGAACAAGCAAAATATGAGGAAGAAGCCAAAAGAAGAAATGAGGAAGCCCAAAGGTTGGCACAAGAAGCTGCAGGGAGAAGAAGAAGAGAAAAGAAAAGCTGTGCAAGAGGCAGCTAGAAAAGCAGAGGAAGACAGAAGAAATGAAAAAGAAGAAAAGAAAAAGAAGCTTGATGAAGAGCTACAGAAACAAGAGGCAGAGAGGCTAAAGCTGACACTGACACAGACAGAACAGTCAGCCTTTGACACAGCTGGAGGGCAGACCCAGGACATGGAGAACCCCGAGATTCAGGACCCAGAAGTACATGCTGCCAGCACATCTGGACAATTTGTGGTGCCTACACTGAAGCTGGTCCCCTTTGTACAGAAAAAAGGGGAAGAGATTCCTGATTTCAATATTGTTTTATATGACAGGGCGACAAAGAGGATAGTGAAGAGAACAGAAAGGAAGATTAAAACGGGAGGTCTACCTGGGAAAATGATAATGGATACACCCGTTGTATTTGGAATAGACCAAGACCCTAGATTCACCATTAGAGTCGGAGTAGCACTGATTCATGCTTCCGAAGATAATGTGGACAAGATTATGACAGACTTGGAGCAATCCAAGAAGTCCTCTGCTGAATTGAAATACACATTGAGGAAAGAGAGAGAGGGAAGAAATAGGCTAAAAAGGAAATATGAAGACATGAAAAAATAAATGAGATCTTCAAAGGATGAACTGCAGCTCCTCCAAGTAGAGAAACAAGCTAGTGAAACTGCACAAGGATTCCTGGAGAAAGTGTAGAAAGAATATCAAGAGCTAAAGATGGAAAAGGAACAGCTGCTGGGAAAGGTAGAAGATTTAGAGCAGCAAAAGATCATCTTGGAGGCCAGTGAGATGCACACCCAAGAACAGCAAAAGAAGCTTCAACACCAGGTCACTTCTCTAACAACTTCTATAGAAGAAGCAAGAGAGCAGCAGGTCAATCTACAACCCTTCAAGGAGCATGTGCTGGCCCAAAAGGCCAAGATGCTGCAACTACAGACTGCCATAGAAGAGGAAAGGTGCAAAGTGCTACAAATAGATGGCCGATTGGAGGAAATCCTGGAGACCTCCTCTTATTTCGTTGATAGATCTCAAGATGTCCTTGAAGTCCTGACTGCGAGGATGGCAAGGATGGAAAACAATGAAGAAACTCCAGCAGAACTGCCATCAAAGGATCAACAGGCCCTCAAGCGGGATTATGAATTACTAGAATTTGCTATAATAACCGCAGAGGATTTCAAGAAAGCTGTTAAAAAGATGAAAGGAGCATGCACAGAGTTTTTTAGAAGGCTCCTTATTACCTACAACCGGTGCCAAATAGAGGCCGAACGGAGGCTTGAGGTTTTCCTGGACCACAACTCATTTGTGGAGATGTTTGAGAAGAGATATCAGGAGGAGGAAGAGAAAGTACAGCATATCAAAGCCCTAGATGATCAGATCTTGAGGAGTGAAGTAGATCATTCAGCCATCAGTGTGCAGCTTTTGGAAGATCAGCTTCGGTTGAGCACAGCCAGAATTGAGGCTATAAAGAACCAAGCTGCGAAGTTTGAGATCAATATTCATTTTCTGGAACCTTGTGCCTTTGAAGGCATCGCCTCTGAAGCTTTGGCATGGAAGAATTTTCTGGACACCCAAGTGGGACCCTCCTCGTAAAGGATTGGTCACTTTTGTAATTTGTAACGATTTTCTAAAAACATTTGAGAAAAGTGAAACATTGGAGGTGAAGAGTTGGGAAGCCCAAAGGTTACTTTGGGCAGCCCAACAGTCTCGCCCTTTTTCTATAAATGTATAAGGCTTATAAAGAATAAGGGCCTTTTCCTAGTGAGACATGTAAAGCGATATTGTAAGAAGAACTACTTTTTTTTGCAATAAAGAATTATTGTTTGCCTGTTGGAGAAAGATTGGTGGGAATTTCAAATGTTATGCTGTGGATTGCGGAAAGATGAACTATTTTGTTTTTCCATCTTTTTGTCCATTAACTGTGAGATTGTTCTAACTCTTAGAGCCTGTGTTCTTGTTGAATGATTTCTGGTTTATTTTGTGGAATTACCACCATGAGTAATGTATACTGTTCATAAACAATTGGCTATGTGATTGTCTAAATATATTTAATTGTTCATGTGTTGTAGGAAGGAATATCAGCTAACTGTAATTTCTCTTCGTAATACATGCACAATATACATTACTCATAAATAGGTTACAATTTGTCTCCCCAGGGATAGATAGATAGATAGTTAGTTTCCTTCATTACTGCATATGTGATTTAGATGCTTGTGAGTTCTAAGACGAGAGGTAAGAACCTGCGCATCACATTGTGACTGCTCCTTGCATCCTTATCACCCTGCATGGTTAATTAGGCATATGCATATCATACTTAAATAAAAAATACACAGTGGACCAGGCCGCAACCGATAAAACCTTTGTTTTGTTACTTTAACCTACGGTAGCCGGACCGCAAACCAGACAGATTCCCTATACCAAACAGTCACGGGCTAGTTGGGAACGTTGACTGGGGAGAATCCCTTGCTGTTGTTGCCTGCAAATTTCTAGGCCTCAACAGTTTTGGTGATAGAAGGAGGGCCTCCAGTGCATGGCTGGCCGTGAAAACTTATTTTCCCAAGATTACCTCACCAGCAAAGGTTTTGAAGCTTTTGACCTAACCCAAGTACAAACAAGTTTTGGTTCTACCTTTGAAGCAAGAAAGCCTAGTTTCATCTTACTGTGTTTCTTACTCAGACTCCTGGTCATTCACCTTTTCTCATGGCAGGTATAAATGTGAATCAGCCCAACCCACTACCGGCTTGGAAAGCAAGATCACCTTTGAACCTCACACCTCCTTTGCATAACCTAACTCCAGCCTTTGATAAGCTATTGCCCAAGTTTGACCCCGATGCAAGGACTGCTGTAGATGACCACTGGTAAAGTTTCTATTTAGCGGTAGAAGGGTTAAGGGCTAGGGAGTACGAAGATGTGGTCTGTAGATTGTTCCCTCACACCCTTAAAGGAGCAGCAGCATCCTGGTATTTCGGTCTGCCTGCAAACTCTATTCCTGATTGGGACACTTTCGAAATAATGTTCAGAAGGAAGTACACAGCCCAAAAGACACATGCATCACTGATGAAAGGTCTTGGTTTGTTAAAAAGAGAGAAGAATGAGAATGTGCATCATTTTACTCAAAGATTTTCAACATACTTAAAGAACTTTTCTGAAACTGACAGACCCTCAGACAAAGTCTTAATTGAATATTATACCTCAGCCTTAGGATTGGAGCTGGCCATGTTTACCAAGATGAAAGCCAAACCTACTTTGGTAGAGACTTATGAAGAAGAAGAAAAGGTAGAGGCTGAAAAGGAAAGTGTAGCAGATTATCTCAATCTACCTGAAGAGAAAACTATTGGGATAAGAACCTTACTGCTACCTAAACCTGAAGAGGAGCAATCACATGAGTTTGAGGGAATGCTGAAGATGATTCAGAAACTATCCAACCGAATAATAGATATGGAGAAAGAAAGGGAAATTCAGAAATCTTACAAACCACACTACCAAAAAAGAAAGGAAAGCAACCCATGGAAAATACCTCCACTGAATTTACCATCAATAAACATAACAAAAGTAGGGGGGATAATTTCTGCACTTTTCACCAACAACCTCATTCTAAAAACAAGTGCCCTCAATGGTTAAATTCGATGACATTGTTGATGAATAAGCTGTTGGACTCTAAATTGACTAAAGACAGTAGTAAGGAAGAAGAAAAAAACCAGACCATAGAGAAACAAGATGATGATACCATGTTCTTATGGAATGGTGTCTCACTTTTCAACACAGAAGAGAATGCTCTTAAGTCTGAATCCACACCAACAGCAACAAAATATGCAGACCTATCAATTAAATACAATGCAATAATTTCAAATATTAAAAAATTGTAAGAGAATGTCAAGAGACAGGTAGATGTGAATGTTAAAGATAAGACACCTAAAGTCACTACTGTCAACTAGGAAACCGAGACAATTAGTGAGCCTGCCAAACTTGTGGAAGAACAGGAAGGTGTTAATGAGGGAAACACTAAAGAAGCTGAAGAGCTTAAAAAGGATATACCCACTCAAAACCAACCAGGAGAAGAAGACATAGAACTAGGTTGGGAAGAAAAAGCAGACACCCCTCCTTTTCTTGTGACCCTAGAAATGTTGAATCATAATGTGCATAATTGCTTGGTAGATTCTGGATCAGCAGTGAATGTTATGCCACTGGAGGTTTGCAAAATGATTAATGGAAAGCCAGAGTCCACACCTTGGGAAGTAACGCAATTAGATAGCACATGTGTCAAAGTAGTAGGAGAGATGAAAAATGTCCTCATTCACTTTTCTACAAATAACAAGAGATGTCAATTTATTGACATTATGGTGGCTGACATACTGGGTGGATATGGGCTTATTCTCAACCGAGATTAGTCTGCCAAGTTGAAAGGTTATTTCTCTTCAGATTGGTCTCATTTATTGTTACCTCTCAATGGTACCCCAAATCAGATAAAAATTTAGAGAGAACCTTACATGAAGCATACTGTCACTAAGCTAGGAGAAGGTAATGAATATGTTGATTCTGTCCTAGGAAATTATTTGAATGAGCTTAAACTAAAACATCATACCTCAAGAAAGGCCAGTTCTATGATCGACACGCAGCCTGAGCTCCTTCAACTTCCTCAGGTTGAGAAGGATGACTGTAGGATAGTAGACATGTGTTCAATTTCAAAAATAGCACAGCTAGACCATGGTTAGATATCTCATGTCTATAATCCAGCCCACCCCTTAACTCCCTAGGATTAAAGATTTTCAGGAGTGGGAAATTTTTTCTTTTCTTTTTCTTTGTACATAAATAAATTGATTTATTTTTCTTTAATGCTTTGATGTTATTTTCTTTGTTTACTGATTTGAGGCTGTTCTCTTTTGATTTATAGCTTTGATGTTGTTTTTCATTTAGTTTTGGTTGTTATTTTTGGTTTTGAATAAAGAGGAAAACTTTTGGTTGCATTGGAAACATCAGGGTTCTTAGTTAACTAAAATCTTGAGCAAAAGACTGTGCTTGTAAAACATAGAATGTCTTCTAGTAGCAGTGTTCCTAATTGGCCATGCATTCATTGAAGTTCTACTTAACCCCTGTAAATAACTCAGAAGTAACGGGTCTAGAATACTATTTCAAGGCTCCATCCATTTCACATCTAAGATGTCCAAGGGAGTGAACGCAGAGGACCCATGGAAAGGAAGAAAAGTAGACAGTACATCATATATAAATGATCCCATGCCATGATTTCAGAAAAGCTAAAAAGCTATCAAGATTCAAAACTCCTGAAAGAAACAATACACATCAAAGCAAAATATCAAAAGCATGAATCTCAAATTGCCAAAAGTTCCTCTCCATCCGTGAGATGAAAAGTCAATTCTTCTCTCACACAAAAGGACACTATGGATAGAGGAGCCTGAATAAAATTCAGAAAGAAAGGCAAATGGAGGACTCACAAGAACTAAAGTTCAAAAGGGCACAAAAGTGTGGTTGGCATGGGAATGAGGAACAAAAGGATAATGTTATTTACTATCTGTTACAATCCTGTGGTGTCCAAGCCGGAAACTACCCAAGGACAGGGGTAAAATAAATCTCACTTATTTGGCCTCAAAAGAGTTATTCAGACTTGCAACTATTTCTAATGTTACCTTTTCCCCAATGAGTTAAAGGTATGAACTGGTCAACTTAGGAATACAAACATCTAGAAAATTTCAGCTTCTATCCAGACAGTCTTGCACTGGGAACAAGTTAAGTCAGAAATCTGGGGTTCACCAGGTAGTCGCCAATTGTTGCAGCTGCAACATTTTCCCAAAATTCCAAAAAATTTCAGGACCCTCCTTTGCTTGGATTAGTTTGATTTTCTTCTTTGATTTGATCTAATGATTTTCTAGAAATATTTCTAATGCTTGGATTGATCTACCATTTGTTTTAGATTTTCCTCTAACGCTTGAAACAATCCACTGTTTGATCAAACTTGATTGTTGCCTTTGGATACATTCTCATCTTGCTTGAATCGAAAGTTGATTTGGTTGATGCTACCACCGTTGCAGAAAAATAACAAGTCTTGGATTCTATGTTTTCTCTGATGTGTTTGTTTCAATTGACTGACTTTGGTTTTTACATCGGCGCAGTTTATTAATAATTTCTCCGCCATTCCGAACGGCAAATTGTGATCTCTCCCAATTACTGTTTTGATTTTGCGGCCCCGCTTTGTTACTTTCATCGATCCTTGAGTTATGGGGTTTCCACCGTTGCGGCTACGGAAATATCTACCCTTCCGGCCGTTGAGTCGTTTTAAACCCCGACGTTGCGGAAGGTTGCGTCCTTTACATTTTCGTCGTTGCGGTTTCCAAATGTATTACCTTTCCGAGCCTTTGGCAGTTTTATCTTCCGGTTCCGGCAGTGTTGTGGAATGGTTTATCCTTTGTTCTTCCACCGTTGCGGCTACGAAAAGCATTACCCTTCCCATCAGTTAATAGTTTCTCCTCCGATAAATACTTTTCCTATGGTGGGATGACTTGTCTTTTGTATCTCCGTCGTTGCGGCTCCCGTTCCACTTTCGCTCCGATGATTTAAAGCTCTGAAGCATTATTATTGTTTTCTCGGTTATCCCTGCGGATAGGTTAGTGTTTTGGTCATCCGACGTTGCGAAAGGAGTTATGCTTTTGAATTTAGATCTACTTGTCTTCTGTCGTCTGATGTATTGTTTTCCCACCATTCTGTTGACTATATATAGGTATGGGGTCGGGACATGTTTTATTATCCTATTGGCGTTTCGACTGTCGCAAACTGTCAAAGTCGTTGCTTTCGTTTGCTCACGTTCGCCCGGTCCCCCGTTCTCGATACCCACTTTCTAGGTGTCTCGATCTTGGGAGCTTAACAGGTCTCTCCACATCGGTTACACGTTGTAGTGCCAAGTAGGCTCGTATTTGCCTTTCCCCGTTCTGTTTGAGCGTTTCGTGGTTTTTCCCACAGTTAGGTTTGTTGCGGCTATTTTTCTTCACCCCGTAATTACATGTATATATTGTGGAGGTTGTAGCATAGCTGTCCGTGGGGGGGGGGGGGCATTTTGACCCGCAGATTAGTTTTTCCCCACCGTTGTTGTTATACCACCCTGCACTTAGTGAATGAGGAGGTTTGGTGCAGATGGCCGTTACGTTGTCTGCACCAATCCGCCCTATGTGATGATGTTTTGGGTAGGAGTAGGTTTTCCATGGCCTCTCCTTGTGGGGCTTGGACTTTTTTTACCGTTTTGTGCTACCCGCATCATTTAAACCCCAACCATATTTCGCCATGCTGTTCCGCGCGACCGGTTCGCGGCCGGTTTCGATCCCTAGTCAGGTAGGGGTTATATAGCGTCGTAGCGTATTAGTTTTAACCACAGTTTTGCACAGATAGTAGTTTGTTTCTTACAGACTCATCATCGAAAGCTTGAATATTTTATTACTGCATAGCACAACGCAACGTTTCATGTGAACAATAGATTGCACAGGTGGTTTTCTTTTCTGAAAGCGCACCATAGAAACTGGCATAAGTTCCTCTTTTTTTCCGTGCAGTGCGATGGTTATAGCACCCACAGCAAGCCCAAATTTTCTTCATTTTAATGTATATGTCATTTCTCACCAGAATTCTGTTATTTAAGCCATTTCATCTCATATGCATGCACATATTTGCTTCATTTAATTACTTATGTCATGTTAAACATAGATGAAGTGAAATGCTGCATTCTGATGTCTCAATGTTGAAACTTCTCTGGAAATGGCTTAATGTTTACAATTTCATATATGGCAGGAATATTTCGAACTCACAATG
This sequence comes from Pseudotsuga menziesii, assembly GCA_001517045.1. Classification (NCBI taxonomy): domain Eukaryota; kingdom Viridiplantae; phylum Streptophyta; class Pinopsida; order Pinales; family Pinaceae; genus Pseudotsuga; species Pseudotsuga menziesii. The sequence goes on along the minus strand of LPNX010949312.1, from coordinate 235,998 downwards.
TCAAAAAGGCAAAAGAAGAAGGCCCCTGTGGTTGAGGAGGATCCCAAAGTGGAAGTCATTACCAAAACAGAATACATATACGAAGACACCAAGTGTATATCTGGTGTGGAGCCTGAGTACCAATGGGGAGATATTTACCGGCTTATCACACGCCGGGAGGTGCCAGATATGGGCCTGGAAGAAGAGGGCATATATGCCAATATAGAGAGATCTTCACTGATGAAGATTGCCACTAGACCAGAGCTTTTCCCATGCTCTGAAGTAATTGGTTGGATTCTGCCCCGATCAGATGTAACAATGATGATCCTGGAGAATGTTGAAAAACAAGGCTATGCTTCATATAGCCCAGGATATGTAGCTCTGGCCTACCACCTGCCAGAAGCGCAAATATTTCTGTCTGATGATTGGCTGAATAACATTAGAATCGAACTTGTAGAAACACTTAAAAGAATGCTGCTATCAGGAAAGCATTTCAGAACCAGGGCTACGAGAGAGTATGATATAGCAAGCTTAAGGGCCCCATATAGGTTCATAGCTTTAATGCTCAACAGGATTTTTGGAAGAGCTCATGGCTGGTTCTTCAAATTGGAATGGATGCCAATCATTTTTTATGTTGCAACCCAAGGGACTGTTTTCAACTGGGACAACATTGTATCAAATAGTCTCTCTACCTACTTGGCCTCAGCCTTGGGTGGAGTATCCCAAAAAAGGTCTGAATTCTATATGAGCTCCATACTTGTCAATTGTATATTGTGCAATCATCCTTTCCCCGGCATTAGGTGCATCTGGGATAGGGAAAAAATGCATGTCTATTCTACATATAAACCACTGTGGGCGCACAAGTACCACAGCCATTATCGAGAAGTCTGTGAACACTTCATCATGCCACTGTATACACTCATTTTCTTGAAAGAGTGTGATTGCATGTCAGAGGAGGCACTGCAAGTAATGGAAGAATATGCATACTACTATCTGACTGAGGATGGACTTTACTTCAGGATGTTTGGAGGTTCAAGAGCACCTTCCCTGCTGCCCAAATATGCCACTGACTACATCATTCACAAGGAGGCGGTTAGGCAGGTCTTCTTGGATGGAATAGGGAGCTTCCTATTTGAGCATAATAAGGCTACCTATCCTCCTTTTCCCTTCAAGTTAGGAAGTTACAGGTTCACCAAAGTGAAGAAAGCTGATGAATTTGTAGAAGAGTTGGAAAGGTTTCATTTTGGCAAGATGCCTTTCCATAGAAGTGACTCCCACAATAAAGTAGTTGATCATTGTAAAGAAAACAACGTACATTTTTAATACACCCACCATTGGGATAGGGAAGAATATGTCTTCCGAAGTGCATTAAACATAATAGCGTTGAGGAGAAATTTTAAGAAGAAGATCACCACCAAAGGTGGGAAGGGAGATGAACAAGCAAAAGCTGAGGAAGAATCCAAAAGAAGAAATGAGGAAGCCCAAAGGTTGGCACAAGAAGCTGTAGGGTGGCTGCAGGGAGAAGAAGAAGAGAAAAGAAAAGCTGCGCAAGAGGTAGCTAGAAAAGCAGAGGAAGACAGAAGAAATGAAGAAGAAGAAAAGAAAAAGAAGCTTGATGAAGAGCTACAGAAACAAGAGGCAGAGAGGCTAAAGCTGACACAGACACAAACATAACAGTCTGCCTCTGACACAGCTGGAGGGAAGACCCAGGGCATGGAGAACCCTGAGATTCAGGACCCAAAAGTACTTTCTACCAGCACATCTGGACAATCTGTGGTGCCTACACTGAAGCTGGTCCCCTTTGTACAGAAAAAAGGGGAAGAGATTCCTGATTTCAATACTATTTTCTATGGCAGGGCGACAAAGAGGATAGTGAAGAGAACAAAAAGGAAGATTGAAACAGGAGGTCTACCTTGGAAAATGATAACGGATACACCCATTGTATTTGGAATAGACCAAGACCCTAGATTCACCATTAGAGCCAGAGAAGCACTGATTCATGCTTCCGAAGATAATGTGGACAAGATTATGACAGACTTGGAGCAATCCAAGAATTCCTATGCTCAATTGAAAGACACGTTGAGGAAAGAGATAGAGGGAAGCAATAGGCTAAAAAGGAAATATGAAGACATGAAAAAAAAAATGAGACCTTCAAAGGATGAAATGCAGCTCCTCCAAGCAGAGAAACAAGCTAGTGAAACTGCACAATGATGCCTGGAGAAAGTGAATAAAGAATATCAAGAGCTAAAGATGGAAAAGGAACAGCTGCTGGGAAAGGTAGAAGATTTAGAGCAGCAAAATATCATCTTGGAGGCCAGTGAGATGCACGCCCAAGAATAGGAAAAGAAGCTTCAAGAACAGGTCACTTCTCTAACAACTGGTCTAGAAGAATCAAGAGAGCAGCAGGTCAATCTACAACCCTTCAAGGAGCATGTGCTGGCCCAAAAGGCCAAGATGCTGCAACTACAGACTGCCATAGAAGAGGAAAGGTGCAAAGTACTGCAGATAGATGGCCAATTGGAGGAAATCCTGGAGACCTCCTCTTATTTCATTGATAGATCTCAAGACGTCCTTGAAGTCCTGACTGCGAGGATGGAAAGGCTGGAAAAAAATGAAGAAACTCCAACAAAACTGCCATCAAAGGATCAACAGGCCCTCAAGCGGGATTATGACTTACTAGAATTTGCTATAAATACCGCAGAGGATTTCAAGAAAGCTGTTAAAAAGATGAAAAGAGCATGCACAGAGTTTTTCAGAAGGCTCCTTATTACCTACAACCGGTGCCAAATAGAGGCCGAATGGAGGCTTGAGGTTTTCCCGGACCACAACTCATTTGTGGAGATGTTGCAGAAGAGATATCAGGAGGAGGAAGCAAAAGTATAGCATATCAAAGCCCTGGATGATCAAATCTTGAGGAGTGAAGTAGATCATTCAACCATCAGTGTGCAGCTTTTGGAGGATCAGCTTCGGTTGAGCACACCCAGAATTGAGGCTATAAAGAACCAGGCTGCGAAGTTTGAGATCAATATTCAGTTTCTGGAACCTTGTGCCTTTGAAGGCATCGCCTCTGAAGCTTTGGCATGGAAGAAGTTTCTGGACACCCAAGTGGGACCCTCCTCGTAAAGGATTGGTCACTTTTGTAATTTGTACTGATTTTTTAAAAACATTTGAGAAAAATGAAACATTGGAGGTGAAGAGTTGGGAAGCCCAAAGGTTACTTTGGGCAGCCCAACAGTCTCACCCTTTTTCTATAAATGTAGAAGGCTTATAAGGAATAAGGGATTTTTCCCAGTGAGACATGTAAAGCGATATTGTAAGAAGAACTACTTTTTTTTGCAATAAAGAATTATTGTTTGCCTGTTGGAGAAAGATTGGTGGGACTTTCAAATGTTATGCTGTGGATTGCGGAAAGATGAACTATTTTGTTTTTCCATCTTTTTGTCCATTAACTGTGAGATCGTTCTAACTATTAGAGCCAATGTTCTTGTTGAATGATTTTTGGTTTATTTTGTGGAATTACCACCATGAGTAATGTATACTGTTCATAAATAATTGGCTATCTGATTGTCTAAATATCTTTAATCATTCATGTGTTGTAGGAAGGAATATCAGCTAACTGTAATTTCTCTTCATAATACATGCACAATATACATTACTCATAAATAGGTTACAATTTGGCTCCCCAGGGATAGATAGATAGATAGTTAGTTTCCTTCATTACTACATATGTGATTTATATGCTTGTGAGTTCTAAGATAAGAGGTAAGAACCTGCGCATCACATTGTGACTACTCCTTGCATCCTTATCACCCCGCATGGTTAATTAGGCATATGCATATCATACTTAAATCAAAAATACAAAAATACACAGTGGACCGGGTCACAACCGGTAAAACCTTTGTTTTGTTACTTTGACCTACAATAGCCAGACCAGAAACCGGATGGATTCCCTATACCAAATAGTCACGGGCTAGTTGGGAACATTGATTGGGGAGAATCTCTTGCTGTTGTTTCCTGTGAATTTCCAGGCCTCAACAAATGGATGTACATGATAATATTTTTTTTTAAATTGAATATTTTCAGTATTTTTTGGTCGGCTGGTTTGTGTCCTGTTTTTTACCTGTTTAGGTACAGTTCTTGTTTTTGGGGTCGATCGGTTCTGATAACATTGTCTTCCATATATATGGTGATTCTCAATATTCCAACAATCAAGCACCTTAGAGCTTGTCAAAAGCTACCGAAATGAAATTACTTGAGACATGTTATATATGTAGGTAAATCAAAGTTTATGAGCTATTTTGTATGTAAGTTCACAAAGTTGTAATAATGTATTACTCTTTAGTCCTACGATATGTTGTATAAAACCTTAAAACAATAATTAGCATATTTAGTTTTAATTAGCTAAATAACAGCCTAATTGCCCCATTAAGGTAACGTGGGCAGTAAGTTATGGCTTTGGTCCATTGTATAAATACTAAATAGGTGTTTTCTAAATATTACATGTCATTTGAAAACCCCTCAACAAGCAGTATGTAAGTCTTCCGTTTTACACAAACATAAAATGAGATGGATAAAAACCGCAATTTTAACTTGATCATGCAAGGACAGATCACAACATTGTGTTAGATGTCGATCTGAAACTAATACACTTCTGTTATCACACTCGAATACTCTATAGCATAGAGAAGCGGGAACATCCATCCAGACTATCATATGATTTTTCATTTATATTACAAACGAATCAGCCTCCTCAAGGCCCATCCATAGATTGTGAAATTACTACAATAAAGCGAATGTTGCTAACTAGGGGAAGTCGTTGCTAACTAGTAGAATATCCTAGTACATTATCAATCAAATCAAGCATCTACTGTGCAAAGCATATCCTAGTTCTGTAGATGTTACCTTGAACATGATTACGCTTGCAAGGATGGTAAGAGATGTAAACATCACATAATAGATAGGAGATACAACTGCAGTGTTATAAGTGTCCAGAGCCTGCATTACATTATAAATAAGTGTGTCAAAGATCTCATCATAATCTAAACATTTTCTTCCATACAAACATGCACAGCATATTCAATGCAAAAAAACAATTAATGTTTCTCAACGTCATCTTTTTACAAATCATTTCCCTAAATTCTCTTATAAACTTAGCACCTGTGACTTTTTTTTAACTTACTAACTCAACAGGTCAATGACTGCAAAACTACTCAGTTAAACCCTTCGACCAAATAAGAAGATTCAACAAATAAAATTGATACCATCCAATCAATAATATGAGTTGGCAGTAACCATGGAAAATCAAAGAGGATTCTTGCTGTTGAATCAAAGACCGCACAAGCAATTTGTAATGATGCTCCCATTTCAGAAGAAAATAATCATAATCTATATTTTGTTCATCGCTTAAATCACACCCAAATAAAGCCTGAGTTAAATAAAAAGAAAATGGCCTGAAGGATATAACCTTATTTGTTCTAAATACTGTAATTTTTAATTGATTGTGACAAATTTTATTTTAATCATGATCATACTAATTTCTTGATATAAGTAAAGCTACTATTGGAGTATTGGACAATGGAGCATGGAAGTAAGGAAAACTCGGCAGCTTTCTGGATTTACTGAGTAGAAATCTTCTATTGATATGTAAAAGAGGTTTTGATTCCGTAGTTAAATAAAGAGAAAGGAAAGGGCACAGAGAATTTGCACACACAACTCTTGATGCTACTGTTCTGTACTAGTGATGCTACTATTCTACTGTGAGTGAATGGCTAGCCGCTAGAGAATACAGGCATATAAGCCTCAAAAAATGAAAAATTTGTCTGGCATTACATAGAAGTTGTCAATAGGTCCAGAAATGTATCAAATGCCAGAAATCCAAATTTATATACATCAGAGGAGACTCCGATCAGAAGAACATGTTTTTGAAATTCATGGACAAGTTGATGCTGACTTAAGAATTGTAAGTGGAGAAAAAAGAAAAAGAAAATTTTATTTGCGTGCATAGATGATTAGAATGGTTAATAATTTAATAAATTTCACGAGAAGATCATAATCAATACCAAAAGGAACTGTGTAATAAGCCTCTAACTAATGTTAAAACTAAAAGTAATGCTAAATCCTAATAGCAACAAATTAATAATAAAAACAGAGAACTATGACATGGCCCAGAAAACCTTGAAACTTCCATCAACCTAAGACCCTGTAACAAAACATTAGCTTCCATGTTCATAATCCACATGTATAATATCACCTAATACTTGTTTGATGATACATCTATAGAAGGATTGCTTAGATCCATATGGACATTGCAAGACCCTAGGAAGCCACATGCCACTTGGTCTAGTAGCGATGCGTTCTTTATCATCCAAAGACCAAATTGATCCCTCAGAGACCTAAAATTAATCACGCAATAATAGTGGTTCCACAAGCATGCCTACTTGAGGGATGAGGTGACCTAGATCACTAAATAACATTAGTAAAGTGTTGGGCATTTTGTACACTAAAAGAACATTTGTTTAATTTAGATGTCCTGGAAACATAGATTAGACATATTGCACTTTGTTGTCTCTAATACAGCCTCGCTCAAAAGTTGTAGCCTGTGAAGTAAGAACTTTATAGAGGACCACAAAGCTATGATTATTATATGTGAGGTATGTTACGAGGAAGGAGAAATATGAAATGGTAATGAAATAAGAAAAGGTGGGGTAGAGGGTTTAGGGGTATAAAAAATGGTCTCTCTCCTGGCATCTTAGCATATTATGCATATAAGAAATAATTTATTGACTATGTCTCAATACTTGCTTGAGACAATTCAAAGAGAAGTTTAAGCATGCAAGTATAGCCTATAGGTGTGACATGGGCATGAAAAAGAGTTTGGTTGTCAGTGATGCAGATAAGAATGTTGGGAGGTCCCATAAGACCAAATGAGCATTCACTCAACCCCATGACCCTTTAGAGTAACTAGTTACTACCTCAACATAGTCCTAATCCCAATAATTTTATTGTAATGTCCTGTGTTTTTTTATTGGAAATTGTGCACAACATGATAGAAGAAGCATTCCACATGAAAAGTGACTGAATTGATTATAGAAAAGTGAAATGATTGAATACATTTTGAAAATATAGCTCCTTTATTACAGAATGTAAGCCAATCTTGCACAGATATCTTCAGTGTGCACATGTTAAGGTGTTAGCATCTAAATGTGTTTATTGAGGATAAGGCTATGGATAAGCATTGGTCTATAAGTTTATGGGTTTCGGCATGGGTTCAAACATTCATTGCTGGCATATGGAACCTTCTATTGGCTTATATGTATTGTTGGGAAGTAAACTCCCAATAATCTATGGTTCATGCCTAGCACAGTTTCATATTACAAAATTAAGGATACTCCTTTCGCAACCCTCCTGATTAGAGGATACTTGGTGGATATTACCACCCTTTAACAATTAAAGAGCTGATATTAGTCAGTATCAGAGTTATCCATCTCCTCAATCATGGAATATAAGTACCAAATTATTAACCCCTCTATCACCAACTTCAGCATATTTTGAGATTATGTTCAAATTTTAGGCAATTTTTAAAAGCCTGAATTAAAATTTCTCAAACATCCTATTAAATTTGTTCTCCTGCAAGGAAGGCCCGTGAAAGGAAGGCTCATGTAGGTAAGGAAAGAGAGAAACACAAAGGTTGGCCAATGCAAGCAAGGAAAGAGATCAAATATGCAAAGGAAGGCCCATGCAAGTGTTGTTGTTACCCTTTTGAAGGAAGGCTGGCACGTGTAAAACACTGCCCTGCAAAAAGCCCCTGACCCTACAAATTTCCCTTTTTCCATGAGGGAAAACACACTTGCAAGGGCCATAAAAAGGCCAACGCTTCTGCAGATGAAGGGAAAACATAGGTGCATAGATAGCACCAGAGGAGGGCCAATGCACATGCATGCATAGCACTGAATGGCTTTTTTATACATCATCAGTGAATTGTCCATATTGAGAATATGTTTAATCTTCACTTGAGGCCACATGCAAACCCTCTGATGTATTGGTGGAATTTGTGAATCCTACATATGAGTAATTAACCCAATTTATTGTATTTCTATATATTTGACTAAATCTACCTAGTCACCCTCTTGGGATAGTGCTTCTCTTGTTCATGTGGTTGGGTATCCAATCTCTCTCTCGTTCATCATTTAAGTGATGTTTCATTTCTGTTGTAATTTTGCTTGGCTGGATTAGGGATTATTGGAGATTTAACAATAGATCCCACTATCTTCTGATATCAACATGGTATCAGTTCCAGTGTGTACTCTTCTTTCTCTATCTAGCATTGTTTCAGGACTATTTCAGGTCTTAAACTAGGGTTTTAGTGCTCCTATTTCAACAACAAACATGTTCTAGGGTTTTTACCCTTTCTTTCACCGATGCCCTCCTGCTTTGGCAGTTTTTTTTGTTTTTTCAACAGATTTAAGGGGATTTTTTTGCAGATCTATGCCCTTTTCTACAACAGAACCCACCTCTTACTCTCTTTTCAGCAAAATACTGTATATTTTTCAGGGTTGTGTTGGTAAGTTGTGCATCTGTGAATAACGTTGGAGGCTCAAAACCCAAGAGTGTTTGCAACGAACACAAACAATTTTACTGAAACTTAATTGTAATTTTGACCTCCAAGGTTTCAGTCCAGAATTTTAAGTATAGCCCACAGAGCAAGAGAAACAAAATGGAGTTTCCCTCAAAGACTAATGCCAAATTAATTTTATTAATGGTGTCAACATCATATGGATTCAGTAAGCAAACCCACAAGGATTATCATATGAGCAAGACAATAAATAAAATATATTTAATATATCAAACAGAGATAGAGAGGAAAAACCAGATCATTTTATCAACGTGCAGAGCCAGACACAGAGTTATGGAGAGCTTTTGAGTTCAATTTTCAGTATTTAGAGCACAAAAATTCTTAAAGGCCTCATCAACTCACCCATGGGCGAAATACACAGACACGTGAAATTATGCAGGGGAAGAAATATGAGTCGTTCAACTTTTCAACCTAAGACCAGAAATGGAAAGGAAGGTAGGTATCAATCCATTCAAACCCTTTAAGAACACAATTATTTACCTCTGCAAGCTTGTAAAAATAGCAAGAGGACTCTTACCTCATCCAATGTGGAGCTTAAAAAGATGCAACCATTCTTTGTATTCTCCAACAGTGCATGCTTCTCCTTTAAACCTCGACAAACGATGCCCCAATTTAATCCTCAAACCAAGAAGAGGGTATCGAACCAAGAATTTAGAATCAGCAAGCACAAAATGGCATAATTTATACACAGAGGATGAATCCCTTGACCCGAGTTAACCATTAGTAAATCAGCGTACTATTGGTGAGTTTAATGCCTGGAGAGTACGGAAATGGAGATGGCATTTCCACATAACTCCATATTCAGTACCAATAAAACCCCTCACCCAACTCGACAAGAACTCCAGGTCTCCAAACCCTTAGTTGCATTTCAAATCGCCCCTCGATCACGAGGCAGTCACATTAAAAAGTATCCATGGTACATTCAATTTTTCAACTTTTCAAACCAAGGAGAATGACAAGAATTAGATTTGTAATTGAGTTGTGGATGTTGATACTTTTGTTGGGATATATTTTACATGGGTTGAAGATGGGTATTGTGGTAGTTTTCTCTCTATTGTATTTAAATATTTAGTTATAAAGGTACTCAAAAGGATTTGTAACATGATCTTTGGTGGGTATATTGTCATATTTAGTATTAAACCCCCATTATTTATAAGATTAAGTATTGGATTTATTAATAGAAAGTGGAGGGACATTCATGTTCAAGGATCCATGGTGAAACAACCTTGACTAGGTTATGTCCTACAATTTTGGGAACATCGAGAATGTGTTAAAGAACAACTTCCTCAGAGGTCGTGATTTGTACACAAAGTATCACAATATTTTGAGTGGTGGGATCTTCAACTCAAATTTTGAACAATGGAGGGTACAAAGGAATATTGTTGATGGTCACTTCAACTCATAGAGATTTTGTTAATTCATGGTAGTGTATTGACATTATGTATCAATACGAGGACTATATATCCATGTCTATAGAAATATGTGACAATAAAAAATCTATCCATCTAAAATAAAAATAATCTGTCATTTGTATATTGTATACCTTGAAAAATGAGTTGTTTATCTTTGTGTATTATTTACATTGAAAATTCTCTTTTTTACTGTGTACATTGAAAATGGGTGGTTTCTCTTTTGTATTGTGTATATTGCAAATTAGGTGACGTCTAATTTTTCGTTAGTTAGGGTTTTATTGATGGTATTAAGATTGTGTATGATCTTTCATCCTTGTCGCAATTAAATCTAGCTTTTTTTAATTGTGTTTGGCCTAGTTGGCCCTAGTTGGTTTTCAACTTTGGCATAAGGATTACAAAGAATATTTCAATAGATACCCACTAGCCTAATGGGTAGGAAATGAACCTAAGCGTCGGATATCCGACGGCGCTTTCCATGCTAAATAAAGGTGTCGTCGCTTAAACGACGCTTACTAACGCTCCGTCACTTAACCGACGGTTATGAGAATAGCCGTCACTTCACCGACACTTGTGGCCACTTTTACAACAAAAAAATGTATCCTTGTGATTTTTGGTAATTTTAAAAAGAGAAATCCACGCGCCATCGGATTTTGGATTGAAATGTAGTAGTGACACATCCATAGCTCACATCCATAGGTCTCCCCTACG
>LPNX010949312.1:207598-224589 GCA_001517045.1 Pseudotsuga menziesii | reverse complement strand
TCTCTCTCTCACACACACACACATCCCTATGTCTCCCCTTACCACTAACACCCCCTAACCTATAACCTACAACACCTAGACATGACACAAACATATACAGGTCACATCCAAGGGTCTCCCCTTACCACTAACACCCCCTTCCCTTGTATCACTCCCCAACCAATCCATCTACCTCTAACTCCCACCCACCTACTACATCCCCTCTACAACACCTAGACACCCGCACATTAATCTAACTACCCCCACTCCTAAACTCCTAACACGCCCCTTACTCTCTCTCTCACACACACACATACACACACATCCACAGGTCACCCCATACCACTAAGGACCCCCCTCCACTCTATATTTCTCTCTCTCTCACACACACACACACATCCCTATGTCTCCCCTTACCACTAACACCCCCTAACCTATAACCTAGAACACCTAGACACCCCCACACACGTCCACATGTCTCCCCTTATTACTAACACCCCCTCCCTTATATCACTCCCCAACCAATCCAACTACCTCTAACCCCCACCCCCCACTATATGCCCTTTACAACACCTAAACACCCCCACATTAGTCTAACCCCGCCCACTCCTAAAATCCTAACACACCTTTTACTCTCTCTCTCTCTCTCTCTCTCTCTCTCTCTCTCTCACACACACACACACACACATCCACAGGTCACCCCATCCCACTAAGGACCCCTCCCATCCACTTTATATTTCTCTCTCTCTCTCTCTCTCTCACACACACATGGGTGATTCCATGAAGGCGGGTAACACTTTTTGGCCCAATTTGGCGATGAAAACCTGATTTTTTACTCATGTGCTAGATAGAAGCCCTCGAAAGACATATATGCCATGTGAATTTCGACTTGCAGCAAAAAAAACAAATTTTAGAATATTATGTTGGCTTCCCAATGATATATATTTTTTAAATATTCCAATGTCATTTAGTGTGTGAAATTTTGCATTTAATGAACTGTGTGACCTTAAAAAATTGAATAAGTTACTAAGTGGGTCATGTCCAACCCCAATAATTCAATATTACATTAATAATTTAAAACTTTATATATACGAGCATGATCTACACAAAATGCACTGTGGTCTGCATATTTTTTTGTTAATTTATTTCACGATATACAATTATTTACTATTTTTCGAAAATGACCACATCTGATTTCAACATCATTTTATACACATGTTTGTCCATCCCATATTTTTTTCACTATTTTGAAAAATTGAAAAATGAAATATACCCTTTTGAAGAGGACATGTCGAAGTGTGAGCTGTGCATTTTTAAGAAAATTTTGGATGTGTATATTTTACCCTGTGGATTTTCTTTGAGTCGCTTCGAAGTTGTTTTCTAGTTTTCTAAGTGTAAGTTTTAGAACTAATTAAAAAAAACCATATGAATGCCAAAATGCATGCATGATATCTCAATGGATACAGGATTCGGTGATGAATATATCGGTATGAAATCCACTCAGTTGTGTGCCATGAATGGCAGGGTTTACACCCCTAGAAGACACAGAGAAACAATGATTTTCCTGTAAGAGGGATAAATCTCTATTTTTTTGTCCCTCGATCGCGGTATTTAAATACCTCAATCAAGTTTTTATCGAAAGCGCGATCGAGGATTTAATCAAACCCTCGATCGAGGTAAATCTACAACCCTCGATCGAGCTGCTACCTCGATCAAGGTCCAACTTTTGTAAAAAAATCATAGAAAAATGTCCAAGAATGGACTTAGGCATTAATGGCATTAATTTAATTCCAACCACCCTCCTAACCTCATTTCCCACTCGAATTCCTAAACAAAATTCTATATAAACATAAAACATAATATATAAACATGTTACTAATTTTATCTTTCACAATTAACTATCCTATTTGAAACAATTGTTTATTGTGTTTAGATATTGTTGTAGGTATGAATTTGGATTGTTGATCTTGATCACAATGGGAAGAAAAAAGTGTCGAAGTAAAATATCTTCTAGGAATCAAATCAACACTGAAGAAATAAGAGAGAAATATAGAGAAAGAAAGAGGGAAAAAAGAGTAATTTTGAGAGGAGAAGAAGTTGCAAATCAACCTATAATTGGAGAATTAAAATCCATTTCTAACAATATTGGTATAATTTATTAACTTATGCAATTTCATATTCATATATATAATTTAATTTTCCTAATAATCTAGTTCATGTAATTTCATATAATTTTATATGAAATAATCTAGCTCATTTTCCTAATAATCTGGTTCTGGCAGAGACACTTATAAGGAGCGCTGAAGTGTTTTATGGAGATGACATGAGTTCTTTGTTCGAGGAATTCAAAGAATCAAATCCTGGTGTCCAGATCTCATTTACCATGTTCAGTAATTTGAAACCGTGCTATATTAGGCTGAATACGATCCGAGACACTTGTTGTTGTCGACACCACGTTGAATTCCAGTTATACTATGACACATTTGTGGATTTTTGCAAAAAACATTGGGATGGTGAACCAGGGCCTCACACAGTGCGGTATTTTATTTCTATGATACTATGCAATAGGAATATTGAAAATGTGTTTTTCATTAAAAGGTGTGTAGGTGGGAGAAGATGCCATGAATGTGGTGATTTGGCATTGTTCCATAGGAAGTTTCCTATCGATCCAACACACCCTATATTTTCAAATATCACAGTTAACTGGAAGAGATATGAGTCTGTCTCCATCAATCCATGATCTTCTTCACATGTTCCATCTAAGAGAATCGACTTGCTTGAGGATGATATTCCTATTTCAGACTTCATGGACAAGTTTCAAAGTTAGATTTACAAATACATTAAACACTCCCATGGGTCTAGGTGGAAAGATTTAGAATTTAAGCATTCTCATGAGTTTTTTGAGCCAGGCACAATCTTATCGGTGGTAGAATTTGCTGAGAATTACACATTTTCTCCTTAGAGACAGATACAAAGTGAGTATTTTCGCTCCAACCAGGTGACCATCTTCGTACATGTATTGTATAGACATGCTTAGGTGAGCATTGATGGTAGGGATAACACTCCTCAGTCACGCGATGTGATCAAAGAATACCATTTTTATGTCAGTGATGATCGTGAGCATGGAACGTTGTTTGTTCAACACTGCTTTGGGTTGATTTATGATTCATTCAAAAAGAATGGGGTGTCATTTAAAGGAACACTTGATTTGGTCAGATGGGTGTGCAGGGAAGTTCAAATCAAGGCGCTCATTTTATTGGTTGAGTCGTCTTCACAAAGAGACATGTATTCGACACACCTAGATCCTTTTTGAAATGGGGCACGGAAAGGGTGAACATGATGGCATAGGTGCATGCATGAAATGAGCACTTCGGAGGTACCAAATGGGTCATAGTGCATCTCGACTCAAGTGCTCCACAGAAGTAGTTGATTGGTGCACACAAAATTTGGGTCACCAACTATGAACAAGCAAGGTCAGTGCGCAAGTAGGAACAAAAACTTAATTGGAATTTAATAAAAGTGTTTTATTATTATATATATATGATGTTTTTTATTCAATACAAGTTTTTTTGGGATTTTTCCCTTAGCGATGTGAATAGATCCATGCCCTGGTATTGCAATACCATACCTGGTATGAGAGAACTACATTCAATTCGTAGTAAAGACATGAGAGACATATTTTCCATTGAAACAAGGAAGTATGTGTGTTTCTGTGAGTTCTGCATTGACACCAATGGACTGGGGGTTGATCATTGCATGAACGATGCATATGTCAAACAATGGAAATATGTACCTCTTAATCCAAAGGGGCCACATCCAATTCCGACGTGGCAAGAGATGCACACTGATGAGGAAGTGGTTTCACTAGATCATGATCGGGTTTCTGATTTGGTTAAGAAAGGTACATGATATTTGATTGAATGTTTAAACCTCTAGTCTTGTACACATGCATATAAATATTTAATATTTGTTTAATATTTGAAAATCTTGATGTAGGTGATGTATTTGTTGTAATTTCACCACTAGGAAATGACGAGCATGTAACATGCTTTTTGATGTGGTGTACACAAATCAAAAGCAGGTTGGTGTGACCCTATGTCGATGGAGAGTTCACATACCAAGTTGGTGACCTAGTTGTGATGGGCCACTTTTTCTTAAAAGTGAGAGACAAGGTGACTATATTATTTACAGATATTTCATGCCTAAATATCTATCTTCTCAGCACAATCATTTGGTGGTGGCAGCTCAGATACATCTCATTGAAATCAAGGTGAAGAGGGGTGAACCAAAGAGATGGAAGATATAAGTAGATGACCATGATCATATTATGGAGACGTGCATTCCTATAAGCCATTGGCCGGATGAATGAAAGTTATATGCCACTTTTGATACATTGACATAGTTGACATGCTTTTGAAATGTAGCAAATCAAAATCTCTTCTGAAATATGAAATCAAATTTTATATTGAAGTTGTAATTTGCACCTAGTAGATCTTACATTGTAAAGTTGTAAATTTTTTAACATTATGATTGTAAGTTATGTTAAAAATTGTAAGTTACGTTTGACTGAAAATTTTGCAAACATGTAAACTTGTAAACTTTGTAAACATTGTAAATTTTGTAAACTTGTAATTTATTAAATGGGAAAATTGTACAATTTCGTAACATTGTAAAACATTAATGATTCTTAAATAACATTAAGATTGTAAAACATAAATAACTTTAAACTATAACTGCAAATAATTAAAACATTTAACAAACCATCATGTTCAAAAAAAATTCCATATATATATATATATATATATATATCGATAATCATAAAGTACAAAATAATAAAGTCCAAAATAATAGCGTCCATAAACTACAGTCTACAAATCACTCCTACACCATTGATTAAGAGATCGACCATCATGGACACTACCGCCAGCTGCACTATGCCCCTAGTCTTGCTCATACACATCAAAAAGAAAATTTCCTAGGTCTAAGAACTTCAGAAGTTAAAACCGTGAACTCTGCAAGTCAATTACATACCACATATTTAAATTACATGTAGAATGCAAGAAAAAATTAAATATATATATGAAACACAGATCTATGAACTCACCTCACTCGAGTTGAGTGTTAGGTTTGGGAGGTTGGGTATCTGCCGAGATGAGCCTTCATCAGGACCTAGTCGATGAGCAGCAACCCTTCCATCCATAAACATCACAGCTACTTCAACACCCTCATCTGTAGCTGCCTATGTCTGTGTCTATTTCCATGAGGGTCAGTTCAAGAAGATTAGGGACCTTTTAGATGCAATCCTAGTTTTCAAAAACAAGATCACGTTACCAAAAAATACAACGCGTTTCTGCTACATAACACTTTCTATGGTTCAACCCGAGCCTGATATGTCATGGGACATGTAGGATAGGAAGCCATATCGCATATGCATTATATAACTACAAAACACACTCGCGATATGTAGTTATAAAACGCGTACACGATTTGGAAAACAAAAAATAATTTAAATACACAGGCCCGAAACCCGCGGCCCATTTAACAATTAAGAACGTGAAAACGAAGGCCAATTGGAGCATTTTGGAGCAAGTTAACTGCTTGGGATTGTTGAAGGAGCTGATTTAGGTTGAGGGGAGGAGATTTCACTGGTGAATTGTCATCCAACAAGGTAATTCAATCACCCAAAGCATTCTTTTTTTTTGTCAATTTTTAACCTATAATTGTGTTTTTTAAGAGAATATTCAACCCAACAACTCCCAAGCTAATGTTTGATGGATTCAAACTAAAATAGACTATAGGAATAAAAAACATCATGTCTAATAGATATTCAATGTTCCAAAAGGCTAGAAATATATAAAACAAACACAAGTATAATCCCAAATTGCATAGAATTTGATGGACAATGCAATGTTTGAATTGGGATACTAATGAGAGTTCCCACCTGTAACATGCATAGTCAAACCTTCAAATGCAATGATTGTGTTGGAATTAACACAAAGTGCAATAAAATTTAGCAATTATTTTCATAGATAGGCGAATGCCAACATTTTAAGATACATAATGAATGAGGGATCCAAATGTAACAACCAATATAATCATCAAAATGGAAGAAAGAGGAAATTGTGGTCAAAATATGCAAGTTGGACCCTCATCTTGATCAGAATTCCATATTTAACAATCCTTTGACACAATAAAAAACACATATGACTATATAAAGGGATTGTAATTTCTAGAAGAATATCAATCCTCAACAATACCATGTGAATCCATCGACCTATTCATTCTGAATGTCCCAGACATACATAGAGTCATATACAACAATTGGAGTAAATTTATAAGCTATAAAATCTCACAACAACATTTAATTCAAGAGATCTACTTGATCCTGAGAGTTGAATGAACGACAATTTATAAAGTCATAATCACCACGAAATGTTGAGGAAAGGTGACCACTCCATACATCATATGCTTGAAATGTGGATTGGTTTTTTACATAATGTCAGCTTTCTGACATTTGACTACCCATATCCCTAGATATAGCAAAGACATAAATGACTTTACTCAAACAGTCTATGCACTTGCATCACTAGGTTTATCAACCATTTTTTTAAAATAGCAAAAACAGTGGGTAATATATTTCTACATGTCGAGTCTCTAAGCTCATCTCCAACAAATTGTTGTCCAGTCCACAAATTCTCCATTTTCCATGTAAATTTTGGTTGGTTTCCATGGTTATACAACAATGGAAATGGTGAACACCCATGAACTACCTAGAGGGCGTAGTGAGAGTTTTCCCAACCATGATCGAGTCAATTATATTTAGAGGATATGGAGGCAGCCCTGTATCACCCCTTTTCTTACCTCACATGTCCTAATAGTCCCTTGCCCCTTTCTTTTACATATCCAAGGGATGTAAAGGCCAAAACATGTCAAAATAGCACTCCTAAATTCAAAGAAGTTTAAACCCAAGTGTGCATGGAAAAGTCACCAATGAGGGTGAAGAAGTGCCTTAAATTCTAGAAAGAAGTTGAACGAAACTCACTATTTAATTGTTAAATGTTTAATTTTAAGTTTTATATGTATGTAAGTGAATGCCATTAAATTGCTTATAACTTGAGTTTTCCTTAATTTACATTTTCAATTTTGAAGAGATGTCATTATATACCATGTATACGTTTCTAATGATTTCCTTATTGATTTTTTTATTGCAGTTGTGGCTATGGACACCAATGCTAAAATATTGATTGAGCTTGCCCAGTTGAGAGGTCTCAGTACTGCTTTTAATGGTGGTGATAGGATTCGACGTTCACTTGCATCCACTTTGGATGCAATTGTTGAGACTATTACATTGTCAAGCAACATACTATATGATATTACTTCATATAGAGAAAGAAAAATACATGAGTACGCTGATGGGCTTAGCTACAGTGCAATAAAAAAGTTGAAAATTACCAAAGAGCATATATTTTCATTGTTTAGGGACCCTCACACGGGGGAAATCCCAAATGCAAATAGGCCACATATCTCTATCAATTGGTGCACATATCAACCA
Organism: Pseudotsuga menziesii; assembly: GCA_001517045.1. Taxonomy (NCBI): domain Eukaryota; kingdom Viridiplantae; phylum Streptophyta; class Pinopsida; order Pinales; family Pinaceae; genus Pseudotsuga; species Pseudotsuga menziesii. The sequence goes on along the minus strand of LPNX010949312.1, from coordinate 217,058 downwards.
TTTGTTGATAACTGGGAAGACAGATGGTATATGGTTTTTGATATGCCACCACACAACAACATGGAAATCCCCTTGTATTTCCTTTGGAAGATGTATGCAGAGTTCACGTTGGGTAAACACGTAAACTATTTTGATATATTGGCGTTTCATGGGATCGGTGGGGGGATGCCCCAAAACCAACCCAATGCCAGGCTTCGAGACATTGATCGCCCTATCCCTGCACCTCACAGGCAGTTTCCTGGGCCAGATGTCCCACCTGTACATCGTGTTATTCCACAAACACGTGATGCATTTTTGAGTTTGGCACGGGCTGTTGTTCACCATAGCACTATGGTTCAACATATGGGTGAGGAAGGGACATCTGTCCCTAGTGTGGTACATACACCAGGTCGTCATGGTACAGGACCATCTTCTAGTGTAGTACCACCCACTAGTGCAATACCCCCATCTACTACAGGACCATCTACTAGTGCAGCACCATCAACACATTCCTAGCCTACTTTTGAGCCTCACGATTGCACATCATGCAGTCGTCCATGCTATGGTATTTCGTCAGATGTTGTCTTCAGTGGGTTTTTTAGTGATGTATGTATATGGTTAATTGTAATAAATTCTTCATTTATTTTCCTTTTTGTACACATATGTATAGTTTGAGCTAATATATTAATTTTTTGAACTTGCAGTTGATGCTTTATGCTAGTAGCGATGCCCCAGAGTATCATGTTCCACACTCTACACATGGGCATGGCATTCCATCCACTGATCCCTTGGTTGGTGGACAGATTCCTATAGCACCCATTTTCGTATCTCACACCGAGGTAAACATTTTAAAATTTCAGTTTTTTAATACTTGTTAATTTGTTAATTTTCACATACTATACATGTTAGTTCACTAAAGTTATCTACGGTCTAATATTTACAATTATTAAACTTGCAGATGTCGGATCCTTCACGAGGGAAAGGAGTGATGGAGGTAGGATCCATGGTTGTATCGACCGAGGAAATATTTGGGCAGATGCCAGATCCTTCATGAGGGAAAGTAGTGATGGAGGTAAACATTTTAAACATTTAAAAAATGTCATTTTTTAAATACATGTATGTTCGTTGAATCATGCATGTCTAACTACATGAACTCTTGTTGACTATAGGCACCAACCGAAACACCTGGACCATTTCCTGGAGTTGTATCTCCTCATAGGCCATATGTGAACAAGGGTCAAGTGTATATGAGACTGCCTACTCCTAGAAAGAGTGAAGTTGTCCACGACCATGGAGATACTGATACCATGGTAATTTGTATATCCTTCGATGATATTTCTTGGTTAACTTGAAATCCAGTGCATAAAATGTTTTGTTAATGTTTGGTTTGCATGTTTACTACATCAGGAGCCAGAGTTTACCATTGAAAACCTTGTAGGGATTGTTGATGCAGCAGTCAGTGATGCATCTACAATGGCAACAAGTCACACAGAGGTACAACTATTTCAACATGATCGTTACATAGTTTACTATTGTTGGCGTATGTTTATTCATGCGTGTCTAACTATTTCAACATTTGGTGATTGTAGCCACCAGCAGCAAGAGTTATTCATGCAACAGTCAATGTGGTATCTGCAATAACAACAAGCCACATAGAGGTACAACTATTTGAACATGATATAGACATAGTGTGTTATTGTTGTCTATTTTTTATTCATGCACATTTCTAACTATTTCAAGATTTGGTGATTGTAGCCACCACCACCACAACCAGTTCCTACCCCCTTTGGTTCGACCATGGATGCGACCATCCTTCATGTTCAACCAACAGCTCCATCTGCTACACAAGAAACACAATCCCCTTTGTCACAGTCTCTCACTGAGGTGAGATGTCCATTAATGAACAATTGTTTCATGCAATGTCCATTAACATTTTCATAATTTTTGAGTTAATTTAGATATGGTATTTTATTGAGCTAATGTATTAGTACATAGTTAGTTGAATTTAACAATTGATATTTAATTTGCAGGATCTAGAGATGCACACTGGTCCTATAGTTGTGCCTACAGGATCACCCTCGAGAAAGAACAAGAGGAAGCTTGAGTTTTGATGTGTCTTATGGGATATGTACATTTCGATACATGTACATGTGGCTTGGACAGTTTTGGATACATGTACTTTTGGAGACATGTACATTGACATTTCACTTACATGTACATGTGGCTTGGATAGTTTTGGATACATGTACATGTGGCTTGGATAGTCTTGGATAGTTGTGGAGACACATGTACTTCTAGTTACTTTTGGATATATATGTACTTTTAGAGACATGTACATTGACATTTCAGTTATAAATGAATGATACATTTCACTTTGAATTTATTCTTTGGTTTCCACATGTTCTTGTGTCAATCTATTGTATTGATTTGTGAGGATTATCTATTACTTATGAATGCACTATGTCAAAAGAAAAAACTATTATATTTAAAGGTTTCAATGATCTCAATACATGCACACTAAAGTCAAAGTTCTTTCTTGTGTAATTTAATAAATATAAGTGCAATACAATGTATTTCAAGGTTTCAATGAACTCACTACTTGCACACCAATTGGATATATCTAATTAAAAATTGTGAGTTCAGATTCATTAAATTACAAGTTAAGTCAATGCTCAAGTGTAATTTAATAAAACTAAGTGCAATACATGCTTCACATTTCATCAACAACCAACAACACTATTCAACAAACCTCATGCACCCAATGACTGATTACTCAGCATTAAAGGAACTACAATAGAATCCAAAGACTGAGAACCAACTTTGTGAATCAACATGATTTGAAGAATAAGTCCATCGGATTTGAAAACGTTTAGTTCGACATTAGATTGATTCTGAATTGAGTTGTGACAGTAAGATAATATTAGGGTTAGAATTAGGGTTTCCTTGGTAGGGTTATGGTTATGGGCCATGCATGTTAAATAATAAACCCTAGTTATGGATAGGGTTTTCCAAGTTTGGCCTTTGTTGGCATGAAATGTATTGTATAGCTTTGGCTCTCATTGGCATGACTGCATTGTCCCTACTGAGCAAAACCCTAGCTTCAGAAACCATCGTAGATGGAGGTCACCAGGTAATGGACAGGAGGGAGAGGCTCCCTCTAGATAAAATCCCATGTCACAAATCCAACGAAATCGATGGTTTGTCGATCGGAGGCCCGAGCATCGATCTATGGTGAGTTGCAAGTCACCTCCATATACCATTCAGGGACACCTGGTGGACTTGGGCTCGGTGCGCAAAAAACCTCACGGAGTGTCAATTTTGAATTCTGTCAACTCCTACTAGCATGTTTGGGCATGGGGAATATGTCAATGCCAACTTCATCCCCACCATCCATGGCTTTCCAACTTTGGCTCTCGTTGGTGTGACTGCATTGTCCCTTAGTGAGCGAAACCCTAGCTTCATAAACCACTGTAGACGGAGTTCACTGGGCAATGGACAGGAGGGAGAGGCCCCCCCTAGATAAAATCCCACATCACAAATCTAACAGAATTAACGGTTCATCGATCGGAGGCCCGAGCATCAATCTATGGCAAGTTGCAGGTCACCTCCAGATACCATTCAGGGACACCTGGTGGACTTGGGCCCGGTGCGTGAAAAACGTCACGGAGCGGCAATTTTGAATTCTGTCAACTCCTGCTAGCATGTTTTTGCATGGGAAATATGGAAACACCAACCGCATCCCCACCATCTATGGCTTTCCAGCTTTGGCCCTCGTTGGCGTGACTGCATTATCCCCTACTTAGCGAAACCCTAGCTTCAGAAACCACCGTAGACAGAGGTCATCGAGCAATGGACAGGAGGGAGAGGCCTCCCCAGCTAAAATCCCACATCACAAATCCAATGAAAATGACGGTTCGTCAATCGGAGGCCCAAGCATCAATCTATGGCGAGTTGCAGGTCACCTCCAGATACCGTTCAGGGACACCTCGTGGACTTGGGCCCAGTGAGTAAAAAACCTCACAGAGCAGAAATTTTGAATTCTGTCAACTCCTAATAGCGTGTTTGGGCATGGGAAATATGGAAACGCCAACCGCATCCCCACCATCCATGGCTTTCCATCTTTGGCCCTTATTGGCATGACTACATTGTCCCCTACTGAGGGAAACCCTAGCTTCAGAAACCACCATAGACAGAGATCATCGGGAAATGGACAGGAGAGAGAAGGCCCCCCCTACCTAAAATCCCATGTCACAAATCCAACGAAATCGACAGTTTTTCAATCGAAGGCTCGAGCATCAATCTATGGCGAGTTGCAGGTCACCTCTAGATATCGTTCAGGGACACCTAGTGGACTTGGGCCCGGTGCGCAAAAAACCTCACAGAGCCAAAATTTTGAATGCTGTCAACTCTTGCTAGTGTGTTTGGGCATGGAAAATATGGCAACTCCAACCACATCCCCACCATCCGTGTCTTTCTATGCATCAACGACTTAATGTTACTTTTGAGTTGTCAAGCTGTCATTGCTAGTATGTTGTTTTGTTTCAGGATTTTTATAATACATGATCAATGAGAAACATGAGGAAATGAGTTTATTGTTATCTTTTAATTGGAAATTAAACTCCTTAATAAAATCATATCTTTTAATTGAAAATTAAAATATCACAATTCCAAGTACACCAATGACCCAACATGTGAGCCTCCCAAAATTTTCTATTATGCATATGAAACATTAACCTTTAAAAAGCATATGAGAGGTTCCAAATTTTGTTTGTTTATTAATTTGATCACTTAATATCTTCACATGCATGATGTTTACCTACTTCACATGCATAATGTTAGCGCATGTTACTTTTGAATACTTCATATGCATAATGTTGAAGCATGTTACTTTTGAGTTGTTTGTGTCAATATTAGTAGGTTATTTTCTTCCACTTTCAATGTTCAAAAAAACATAATCAACTAAAAACAAAGTTAAATAAATCTCTTATTATCTTTTAAGTATAAATTAAACTTCTCAATAAAAAAAAATGAGATGAAATTCCAACACTGCTAGGCACTACACCTTTGGCAATGGACATGCGGGTATAAGAGGTGAGTTGTCAAGAAGGAAATTATACAAGCCTTAAAACATAATTTTATTGTTGCAGCATCTTGTTTCCATCATCCTAGTTGTATATATCGGCTGAAAACATTGACAATATTACCTACTTAAAAAATTAGGGTTTTAGTCCTGTAAGAGAGCCTACAAAGAACTTTGATAGGTATGACCTACAGAGGTACATGTATGTATTATAATGTTATGTATATCTTATGAATGAGATATTGAAATGTTCATACGATTGATATATATGGTTTATTGATCATATGTAAAATTTGGCATGTTCATTAACTTGACATACAAGAGAACTTTTGGCATATTTATAAACAACATTATGGAAAATTTTGCATATCAAGAACACAAAATTGACATATTCATAAGAAACATACATGGGGAAATTTAAATTATGATACATACCTCATCATGCTAGATCCCACCTATTATCATACAACCAAGCCCTCTGGATTATCTCTTATAATGATGGTCTCCATTAGTCTCTCGTGCTTTGTATCCGGTAAGAAGTAGCGTACCTTCGATGAATTTCGGCTAGGCATTGTTCGTATCTGGAGGTTTGTACCAATGATTAAGTTGGTAAAGTGATACACACTTGCACCTGGTTTGTAATCCCTGTAAACATATCCACCCTTCTTTCTTGCATTGTTGTCATGTGTAAGGTATTCACCTTTAACAACCATAGACCCAGTGGGGAAGTGGTTGTTTTCGTCATCAATCATGGACATAATGAGGGTTTGCTTTCCCTCTATACAACATGCCAACCAGTAATCACCACCCCATTCACTATCTTTTGAGGCAACCACTGCGTATATGTGTCCTGCATAGTATGATTGTAGGTATATGATCAAATATTTTCCGTGTGATACAAGGCCATTAATGTGAGTTTCAAGACTACGTAAATTTAACAAACAAATGTTAAGGAAATGCATCATACTAGGTCGTACAAGGTTTGATACATGATCAAAATCTATAGAAATAGACAATTGGTCTTCTTCCAACGGAGTTAACTCAACAATTGCACACTGATCAAGTGGAAGTGATATGCGATCCCATCCATCAACCCAATACAAATATTCACACACATCCAATCACCATCACAACAAGGCGGGCAAAAACAAGCGAGTTTTCTAGTCCAAATTTCAAATACTGGGTTATCAGAACTTTGAACCGAATGAAAGCCACGAGTCCCAGGAACAGTCTTGCATTCCCATGCATGTGAACGATCTATGTCTACCACCTCCCAAAAAAATATTTCCACATGTCTCTTTCTTGTGGATTCTACTAGCATAGCTAATTCCTCTCCCATTACTGACGTTCACCACCTGACTATAGATTGAGCATTTCGAATAGTAGATATTGTAGATAATTTCAATTCCTCTCTTCGTAGGGCTATTTTGACACATGCTCTGGCTCCATCATGCTGTCCTTTACCATGCCCAGTCTCAAAATAGTTCCACATATGTGGAACTTTGTAGTTTTTATGCAATGAACACAACCATTGAAATATGTGTGCATTTTTGAACTAACCAACACATCCATCAGACCAAATCCAGTGTCGATCCATCTGTATGTTCCTGCCCTTCAAATGATCATAGAACATGATGAAGCAATGACGTACATGGTGGAATTCATGGCACCTATCATCACTTATGTAGAAGTGATATTCCTTTAGAATTTATCTTTGCTCTTCACTACTGTTTGGGCCATGCCTATATGTGATATGCACCATCAAGGAAACCTACTCAGAGTGATAATACTGACTTTGGATCTAATTTTGAGGTTGCAGAGTGTAGTTCTCAGCAAAATCAACAAATGAAAGTATAGTACCACAAGGAAATGTATCTATGTTCTAAACTTATCATCCTGCCATCGTGCCAAATGGACATGCTGAACATATTGACGTGTCTTTTCAATAAATTCCTTGACGAAGACACTAACTTGTACCTGTTGACACAAAATGATCTCAATATCAGGTTTTTTTGTAAGTAAGGAATGAAATGCAATTGTTCAAACATAAATTTATAGATAAATTCATGTACCTGAGATGTCACCAATTGTACGTTTTTGCTTTCTTTCCCTGGGACTATTTCATAGCTGATATATTTGAAACTTTTCATGTCTGTAACCATATTACCAAATTCATTGTCTCCAATCTCATCCATACATTGGCTCAATAATGCTATTCCAGCACAATTGGAGCAAGTTCCATTTAAACAGAATTTTGCATAGTAAGTTTGCCCCTCAGGCCTATTGCACATGATACTATGAATGAATTCTCTTGATCAGGTCGATGGTATTGTCAAGGAGCAATCCTGCACATGGTTAGTATGCAACACACGACGAATGTACAAAAATGTTTGATAGTAATATTCATATTCTACATTGTATCTTCAACAACAAGTGTTACAAAGAGTATTTATTCTAACATTCCAGGGCTTACATTTCTCAAAATATCTTTGCCCCAAATTCAATTGTCTATGTTCATTCCTAAATTTCTCATATAGTTCTATCTATGTTATATCAAGAAGATGCTTACTATGTGGTTCATGGTCCTTTGAACCCCTTCTCAATTTTAGTACATCCTTCCGGTTTGAAGAAGGCCTAGTGTGATCATGCCAAAAACTCTGCACTAGTCCCTTTACTGCATCAACTAGCTTCATGTCACGACGTGGCAACCGACTAATAAAGGCCCAAAAATATGTCTGGGCGGTTGTGTCAAGATGTTCTCTTCTAATAGAATACCTATGGAGGGGTTTTACATTCAAATTAACTAGTTTAGATGTAGGATTGAGAAAACGAAGGACCCTGGTGTTCTTATTTACAATTGCTTGTGACAACACACGACGAGCTGCATTGCGGTCCTTTGATCATGTGTTCTTACCAATTTTACCAAAGGCATCTACTAATCTTTTAACTATATGAGAACTTGGTCCAGAAGGATTTATCATCTTTATCCCTAATGATTTCCTTACAATATTCATGCCCCTAGATTTTAACAATGATAAAAATAATCTACATTTATCTCCATCACATTTAGAAACAAAATATTTATTTAGTATCTGTTGAGTTTGATAAGCAATACTACGTTTAGATAGCGTACCTTCAATGGAATTGAGGAGTCCTTCATCAACTTGTATACACTTCGGAGTTCTTCGACGTGTGCTTTCTAATGGAGGTAAGGGGGTTGGATTTCTATCATCTAGTGCATCAACAATACGCTTTGGCGTTTCAGTAGCAGCATGTTGTCCTTCATTCTCTTCCTGGTAGTTGGATGGTGGAAGTCCAATATCCTCATCAATGGTTCGGATAACATTTTCTTCTTCAACAGTAGGCTCCATGTCCAACGGCTCTTCAATAGTAGGCTCCATGTCCAACGCCTCTTCATGAGATTCATCTTGAGATGGTAACTTATCACTTTGACTTGATGTGGGATTTGAAACATCCCCTGATGAACACCTACGTTTTGCTTCTTGAATACTTCCATGGGGTGCTTGTTCAACAACTATTGTGGAAATTGAAGGTCCCTCTAGTGAATGCTTCCTTTTTTCTTGTGCTGGATTAATAGGATGAACCACCGTATCCTCTATAATTGGATTTGGATTAGTTTCCAAAGAAAGCCTCCGATTCATCATGTCTATTCTTTTCTTTTCTTTCTCTTCTTCGATGACTTCTTGAGGTCTCTTCTTCCTTGCTTATTTTCTTCCTCGGTTACGTACATTCCCCATCACCACAATGATCAATGTCAATATAGTTTATTTTTGTTGCTCCTCAATTACAAGCTTCCAAACCTTTAACTTGCTTTATAACTATTGATCCTTCAAGGTGCTTCAATCTTCCTTCTCAATTGTTCATATTTCTCATCAAAACAATAATGAATGGGAAAATTTACCTTTGGTTCTCTTGAATAATAAGCAAATGAAAGTGATATCCACCATCACCATGAAATGACATTGAAGCTTGATATCTTATCCTGTGTGCTCCTCAACCATGAAAGATGTCCTCAACGCTGCACCTGCATAACAAAAAGAATGATGGAGAATGTGTAGATTGTGAGTATTTCCATAGGCAGGCTCATGCTCGTGAAAAAAAATGCACGCTAATCGGACATTTCATAAAAACAGAGTGAAGTTGCTCTCGGACAAAGACAATTCACTGTTTTAACAGTCCCAAAATGCACGCGCATTATATAGAGTCAAAACGCGTACGCGATTTGTATAAGCAAAACACGCATGCGATATTTTTAAGCACAATTAATGGGGTGGGTGCACGGCTAAATGTAATTAGAATATCAACTAAAATCATTAGATGTAGTGATTTAAAGATTATCATTTAAAAATGTGACATATTTAAATTTTATAACATGGTGAG
>LPNX010949312.1:165140-202640 GCA_001517045.1 Pseudotsuga menziesii | reverse complement strand
GTTTTCGTAAGTTTATTCCATCATTTAGACACTCAGACGCTGCACCCACAAAAACATATACCTTATAATTTGTCACAAAAATAAAAAGTGCCCATTAAAATTTATCTAACTTTAGATAGTTAACAGCATTTTCAATAGAAAAAAAATATATATTTGGAAAGATCATTCAATTTCCTACATTTCTTGTTTTTTACTGATTTCAAGATTCATTGTGTAAGTGTCTCAAAATATCCATGCAAGTTTATGGATGTCTATTTTTTCAGTTTTGTATTGCATCTAACGCGCCAAAAGAGACCCTCAACTTCTTGCACACACCTGTTAATATTTTTATCTTAACGTTTTTACATGATTAGAAAAATTTACACATAATTTTGCATGTATTTATGTTGGTTTTAATTTTTTTATTTTATAAGCCAACATGGATTATTTAATTAATTTTTCATTTGGTTTTTATTTTTTTATTTTATGATCTGACATGCATTTTTTTTTCACTACTTATTATTTTGTTTAGTGTTACATTATGTACATGACACCATCTCCCCCATATTGGGTTGTAGAGAACCTTGTTACTCTCGGTGCAATAATTCCACCCAAACTTCTAGTAGTAATGGCTAAGGAGAATAAATATTCATAAAATTTCAAGATTCTTAGAGAAAAGTCAATGTTTCATCACCTCATATTTATTCAGATCAACATTCACACCTATCCAATAAAAATGTGTCCAAAATATTCCTCTAAGACGAAAAAAGCACAATTAGAACATTATTTATTTTTTTAGAAATGTCTAAGGACAATAAATATTCATAAACTTTCAAGAGTCTTAGAGCAAAGTCAATGTTTCATCACCTCAAATTTATTCAGATCAACATTCACACCTCTCCAATAAAAATGTGTCCAAAATATTCCTTTAAGACAGAAAAAGCACAATTAGAAAATTCAAGGAATAGTTGGTAACTACATAAATTTGTAAGACATATTCTAGATGTGCCACACAAGTTTTTTTTGTTGACAAACATTCCATCAAAGAATCACAGGAAAAAGAGATGTATATTGGGTTGAGATGTTTTTCTCATTACACTTTAAAAAGTGGAAGTTGCATTGAAGATACTTAAAGATATCACCAAAAACCATAATGACTTCAAGAGAGAGAAACACATTTTTGAATATATGATTCCTTCATTCAATTTTGGTAATAGTCAAATTAAATATCAAGTTTGATGAATAATCGAGGGTGAGTGCTCAAAGTTGAGGGACCTTTTAGATGCAATGGTGGAGTGAAGTCAATCACTCTTGATCCATAAAAAATAAAACATCCCAAGCAACCCCGAACCTGCCAAGCCTAGTCCCAAGGCTGCTAATAGGTATGACAAGTAGGATAGTAGAGAAAATCATGCCTCCATTTTATTGAATCAAATCACGCCTCCGTTTTAGTGAACAAAATCGTGCCCCCATTTTGGAAAACTTGTTTTTTATTTAAAACGGGCTGAGCCCATCATTTTCGCCACATCGCAGCATTTTTGGAGTTGGATGGAGCAGAACGCGAGTGGGCGAACGTGATTTGGGTATTCCAAATCCATCCACCTCCACCTTTGGATCAACCTCCTCTTTGTGAGGTATTTTCCTCATTTCTTCTCATTATTTTTCTCCTAAATTCATTAATTTGTTTCCCCAAATTTGAAAAATTAAACCAAAATAAATTAATTTATGGTCAATGGAAACCAAAACCCCAATGGAATTGGCCAATGGAAACCAAAACCCCAATTTAATCATAAAAATAAAATAATTTTGATTATTTACCAAAATTCATACCCAAAATTCACATGCCCAATGGAAACCAAAACCCCAATTAACTCATTAAAAACAAATGAATTTCACTATTTCCATATGCATATTCACAAGCATCCTTGTGAATCCATACCAAAATTCACAAATATGCAAAGTGTGTCAAGCACATTGCAATTTTGCATAAGTAATTTACATGCCCAATGTAAACCAAAACCCAAATTAACTCATAAAAAATAAACGAACTTCACTATTTGCATATATGTATATTCGCAAGCATCATTGTGAATCCAAACAAAAATTAACAAATATGCAAAGCTTGTCAATTATATTTCAAGCTTGCATAGAACTAAAAAAAATCAAGTAGAATTCATATATTCCCTAAAATACATAAACAAACATGGTAAATCCCTTGCCTCTATCTGAAATATCGAAGTTGGTCATCCAAGAACATCAATAAATACCTTATAGTTTTGATGAAACTTCCTAATCCAAGTGTTAAAATAAGGTATAGAAACTTCCCATGGTTTTAACAAATATTTCCTCTTGACCAAAGGGTACTTTTTGGTTAAGGTCAAGACAACGAAGTTCAACAATAGGCTCTACGAACATGGAGACACATAGGTAGGATGATGTGTTTGATTAAACATGCCAATCACATACTATCATACATGATATAATCCAATGGAAACCTTACAACCATAAAATCCACTATAAACAATTGTGCATTTAAAGTCTCTCATGGGTATACAGAAAGAGGGCATAGAACTAAAATAACATCAAGTGGAATCCATACATGGCCCAAATTACATATAAACCAAGATCTGCTAAATAGACTTTGGAGTCCCAAAGACATCATTTTAGAACAAATAATTACATATCTAACAAAATCGTTTCCTATACTAAGATTTTATTCATCAATAGCACATTATGTCGCCTATTCTAGGTTCTAGTCATTGCCTCTACCCGCAATCTGGGAGCTAGTCCCGCAAGGGCATTAGTCAACACCTCACAATTTCGATTAAACTTCATAATCGAAGCCCTAAAATAAGCTAGAGGAGCTTTGCAATCAACATATGCACATAAGACATTTTATGTACACATGCAAATGGAAATTGGAATTAACACTTGAATTTATGACATAAATTTAAAATGAAAAAATGTTAAATGTTTATTCTTTACTGTAAAATTCAAGATCAATTTTTAAATTTACATTTAATAGATTTAGTTTATGTTGTTATTTTTCATACATTAATTATACATTTTTCAGTGCTTCGAGATGTCATTATATCATGTGTTTATATTTCTAATGATATTTTATTTGTATTTATGATTGCAGTGGCTACTATGGATAACAATGCTGAGATACTGAGGTTTATTGGCCATCTGAGAGAGATTAGTTCTACTTGGAGGGATGGAGATGACCTTCATTGCTGTTTGTCAGATTCATTGTTGACTATTGTTGATACGATCACAAGATCAAATGATGCTTTGTATAGCATCTCATCGTACAGGGAGAGGAAAAGACAACAATACGCTGATGGGTTGAGCTACAATGAGGTAAAGAAGCTCAAAATAATAAAAAAACACATCTATAGCTTGTTTAGATTGCTTGGCATGGATGACATTCTGGAGATCACTAGGCCACATATTTCTATTGAGTAGTGCACCTTTCCACCCATTAGATACCATTGGATGGATAGGTGGTACATGGTATTTGACATTCCCCTGCACAACAATAGGGAAGTACCGTTGTACTTCCTCCAAAATTTGTATGCATAGTTTGTGATGAGAAAACATGTCAACTATTTCGACATGTTGGGATTCCAGGGAGTTGGTAGGGGGATGCCCCAATACTGACCCAATGCTAGGCATAGAGATGCCAATCCATAGATACCTGTACCTCGTTTCCAGCTACCGAGGGTAGACATCCTTGTTATTCACGTGAATGGCACCTCTCCGCCCGAGTGCCGACATTCCTTATGTTGGCACACAAAAGGACATTTATGAATTTAGGGTTGCCTAAAACACTATAGATGGGCATATTATGAACTACATTTATCATCCATCCAGCTAGTTATTTTTATCTTTAAATATATCAAGTCTTGTACGCGACTCTTCCTATATGCAACTCGCGTGTTGTACGCGAGTATCGGTTATTGCATCTTGCATACAGATTTGTACGCGAGTTACCCTTAGAGAAAATTGCGTGTCATACGCGAGTTGCCAGTATCGATACCCACATACATCTTCCTTCAACATTAAAAATAATAAATCATGATTATCTGAGATTTGTTAAGCCCTTCACCATAATCACCTTAACTGTCTCAACCTCCTCAACCGTCGAAACTGCCTTATTTCCCCAAGTATAAATAAAGTCCTTGGGGAGGGTATTAATCATATACCTTTGAGAGCAAAGTTATGCTGGTGGAGTCTATTCAGAAGTCTTTGGAGCAGTGGAACTCAGAATCCTTTGGTTGCAGAGGAGTCCTTGTCTCAGGCGTTGGGTTGTAATCTGAACTCATTCATTATTGTTAATAAAGAGAATCCTTCTTCCATATGTGTCTTGAATGTCTTTCATGTATCATGGTTTGATGAATACTTATGATTAAGCACTCTGTATATGATTTATCTAACCTGTTTTATATACATGTATCATCTTTCATTGGGAGGATTTGTTCTTAATAGGTGAAGGAGAAGCATCCCAGAAGGCTTTGGAGGAGAAGCAGAGTGGAAGAGGACAAAGCTAGGACCAACCATCTTGTATCGGGTGAGTCTTTTCTATCCTCCTATTTCCTTTTCTGTACTCTAGAGTTGATTGCCTGCAAGTTTCATGAGTATGTTGGTAACCCCAGAACTTCATTTATAAGGTGTTTATTCTTGTACAACAGAACTGGCGACTCCGCTGGGGAGCCCAGACTGATGTAGGTTGTTTCTGTCACCCCTAACCAGTCTTTGCCTTGAAGTTTATGTGTGGTCTTTTATCCTATTTCGTCCTTATCACAATGTTTGAAAGCCTTGTAGATTTTTCTTATTTTTTGAGAAAAAATTTGTACCTATACACGGGTTGCTCTGCTACACAGTCGCATACAGAGGCCTGCATACGCGGGCTTCTCTCTTGGACAGTCACGTACAGTATGCGAGTTGCCCTTATACACAGTCACGTACAATCCTGGAAATAGGAATTTTTAGGATAGGGTTTTCTTGTCCCTCTCTTTGTGTAATTCCTATTTTTTAGTTGGCTTTCTTTATGGATACTGTGTTGTTTGTCTGAAGACCTTGGTGACCACACTTTGTGCTTTTTCGTAAAGCCCTTCGGTTTCTTTTGTTTGGATTGTCTTATGTTTGCATGTTGAAGTAGCTTGGCCTGTTTGGGTTATAACGTGAAGTGTCTCTATCCGGATCAGTGATTAGGGTTTTGGGCATTGTTTTTCCAGTCTATCTTTTTTATAGTGGTTGGTTTGTCACTTACCTTTATGAGTTTATAGTGATCTTTTGTCATTGTGTGCCCAAGCTAGGGTTCCTAGTCTACCTTTGTTGGTTGATTCTTGGTTCTTTTAACCTGTTTACTTCAGTTTGTTTGTTTTATATATTTGATTAGATCCAAGTATACTCGATTTTAGTGCATTTTAGGTGCATGGTAGAGTTTGAGCATTTTAAAAAGTGAAAAGAAAAACACTGTCAAGCTTTTGCATAAGTATTTTTCATTTCAGTTTTAAAATATAATCTTAAAATCTACAAAAAAACATAGTCTTAGTTTCTCTTTATCATTTGCATTTGTTCATCAATATATATTTACAAAAAGAAAAGAAGTTTGCTTTAATAGTGGTAATTTGCTTTGTAAAAATACACCTTTACTTTTTTATTTCTTATCGAGTCAAAAACACCATAGTTCATCACTCCATTTCCTTATGAGTAAGAAACATCCCTTTAAAATGAACGCAATGATTAAAATTTACTAGTAATTTTTGTTTTTAGGGGCCTTTCACCTACTAGCTTAGGCTATACTTGTGGGATAGGAAGTGTAAACTTCCCATAAGTTTTAAAATTCAGATGTAGTGGACCTTTCTTTAGGTAAATCCTTGACTTTATCAATTGTATCTGGGAAGCTCCTCTCAAATGGGAGTCAAGCACGAGGCCGCGTGGAGGCATTGGACTGAGGAGATAACCCTATGATTCCTTGTCGAAACGTAAATTAGGACTTTTACGCATCTAGGGATTTAGTCCTAGACAGAGTTTCAGGCTCAGCTACGCTGCCCATGCCTACAAGTCAGCAGCCTTTAGTCACTTGACATTTAGGGTTCATACCTAGGTAAACCGGAAGGCTATTTCTGGTTCACCTTGGACGGGCTTGGAAGGTAACCCTTGTTGTAATTGTAGGAGGGCGGTTGGGTGATTCCTCTGCTTATGCCTAAGAACCACTTCAAGGATGCCAAGTAATCGTTCTTCAGCTTTCTTCGGGAAAGTACATCTTTCACCCTTGATTGATTGTTTGAGGCTTTAGGATTTTTATAGTGTATGCTCTGTGGTTTTTCCTGTGTTTAGTTGGCCTTAGGGTTTGATTTGTCAAATTTTCAATAGTGGAGGACCAACCTATTAGAAGGTCAAGAAGGTTGAGAAACCTTCCTCCTCTCGTCACATTGGAGCCTCCACCTCCACCCCAAAGGCGGAGATTGGACACGGATGGTTCATTTGAACCGATATGGATAAGTGAAGTTCTAGGTGAACCAGAACTTATAGCTAACTATTTTGATCTTGATACAGTTGAGATAGAATACTTGCATACTGACGAGTTTGCGAGAAACTTTAACACACGGTCCTTGACTGATTTAAACGATCCTGTGATCATTCAGGTTAGACCTTTTGATTCACCTGTTTTAGGTGTCCCTGTGGGTAGGATTATGTCTTCTATGGGAGAAAATTCTTTTTGTTCACCTCAGCTGTTCCGGTTGAATGGATACTACCTCCTCCGGTAAGTGCCCCTAGATCTAGTCTACCTTCTACACCTTTGACTCCAGCGAGCTGGGTGGTTCAACCATCGGTTCACTCAAACCTAGTAGGTACTTCTAGTGACATGGTTACTGGGATCCCTAGTATACCTATTGTGCCTTCTTCCTTTCCATATACTACCCAGAGTGGTCCGGTAGGATCCTCGACATTTGTCCAAGGATTTCCTTGGAATGGGGGGCACATTCCCCCATCCACTCCATACGTAGGCCCATCACCTTCTTATGTAGGAGTGCAGTTTGGGAACAACAACTCTTATGGACAAAGTTTCCAAACTCCAATTTCAGTTCCGTTTATGAGCTCTCCCTTTTCGTTGTTTAGCGAAGGGATACCAGCTCCTATCTTTCAGACCCCTGTTTCTATTGGGACGGCCTGAACTTCGTATACTACACCTCCCACACACAATCCTGTGGCTTACGGATGGAATCCATTTCAGAGTAATCTTCCCACTTCGCAACCAGTGGCAGGGGGCAACCCCACTTTTACCTATGGGCATTCGGGAGCAGGTCCCTCTAATCCCCATGTCAACACATTTACTACCCCGGTTCAACCCAAACTTCTATTCCTGGCAACCTTAAATTTTCCAGATTTGTCAAAATTGATGAATGACCCAGTGAGGCATGACCCCTTATGGCCACCTGTTCCCACCAAATTGCCATCGGACATCCCTAAATTCGATGGCAAAGTCGGTGAATATCCTGGGGCTCATGCCACCACATTCCATTTATGGTGTTCTTCGAATTCGCTAAATGAAGATTCAGTTAGGTTGAGACTGTTCTAGATAACCTTAACAGGTACCACGGAAAAATGGTATATTGAATTGCCTTCTGCTGCTTTCAGTAGTTTCTGGGACTTGGCTAGTGCATTTCTTAGCCACTTTCAGCTTCCGGTCCGATATGATTTCGGAACGGACTTGTTGTCTACCTTTAGGTAGAACAAGGATACCCACATCTCAGATCACATCCAAGAGTGGAGGAGGCAGAAGAGCCTTATAAAAGCCACTATCCCTCCTGATTTTCTTCTAGAGTGGTTCCTTAAATTCCTGTTACCCTACATATCTAAGGACATATCCACCTCAGGAGTGACGAATAAAGACGAAGCCATTCTCAAGGCCCAGCAACTGGATTTGATTTATTCACAATCTGGGATCTTGTATGAGATTATCCTTGAGGCACCGAGGCCTACGCACAATGCGGAGAAGCCTAAGCCTGGAACCCATGCCGATGTTTTGGTTGGGTCCGTTAACTCTCCCACCGTAGAATATTTGGCTAAGAAACTTCATCAGTTGTCCATCAAGCAGTCTACGGCAGAGGCAGCAAAAGCTGCCCCCTCCCCCCAAAGTGCAAATGTTTTTGCACAAACCTTTCAGAAGGGCAATCAACAGCCCGGTGGGAAGAAAAAGAAAGGAAAGAAGGGAGAGGGAAACCAAAACAAGAAAAAGCCCGTGAATAATGTTGATGGGGGCAAGAAAGAAAAGAACAAGGTCAAGTTCCCGTGTAAGTTGTTCCACGAGGACCACCTTACTCACCTTTGTCCCCTTATGGATCAAGCCCAGAAGCTGCTTAAAGCTCAACAACCGGTTGTCCTGAAGGATCCTTTTCCCCAAGGACAGAACTCTGCTTCAGCTTCTAATGTAGCAGGGGGCACTGAAAGTGCCCCTGACCCCAACTATATCAACATGGTTCGATCTTCAACTTTGTTGCAGACAAGGAATACAAATTATGAGAAAGAGACTCCTGAGAAGGGTAAAGCTATAGGTGAAATTTCTAACCCTCTCACGATAGAGAAACCTGCTGAAACTATGTCGAAGATACTGAAAGGTGTCTTCAAGAATACCTTGCATAAACCTAACACCAGGGTTGCTTCAAACTACTCCGTGGTTGAATATTTACCTCAAACCTCATGTGCAATGTCATCTTTAGAGGTGTTACGGAGTTGTCCTACCCAGTGAGATGCCCTCTTAGCAGCTTTAGGCAGCATGGACTCATCGAGTCTCATGGCGAAATTTCATTTATCTTATGTCAAAATTCACATACCTTACCATGTAGCCTTATCAATAGATGTCATCCATGGTGGAAAGACCATTGGAAGGGTAGTTGTTAATGAGGGTGCTTCTACATGTGTTATTTCTTTGACATGTTGGAAAGCTCTTGGATCCCCAAAGCTGGTCCCATCAAACACTTTTCTTACTACTTTTGATGGAAGGTCCTTCAATCTGCATGGTATCCTGCTGGCTTTTGAAATTAAGTTGGCAGGAAAAGTAGTGTGTGTTGATGTAGAAGTGATTGATGCTCCTTTGGACTACAATCTGCTTCTGGGAAGGAACTGGACTTATGCGATGTCCACTATTACGTCGGCCATTTTTCATGTAGTGGTTTTTCCACATGAGGGAAAGTTGGTTACTATTGGTCAACTTGATTATACTCGAAAAGGTTGTTTAGAGTCTAATGAGTCCACTGTGCCATTGGTTGATCAGGTCAAACCTGCTGCACAGAGCTTAGGGGCTGGAATGTACACATCATTGATGGGCACGTTTGATCTTCCAGCCCCAGTTAATTATATTGGTTCTACTAATGTGGGGAATTCCATAGCTACGGTTGTCGATAGGACTGATCCTTGGGTTCTCCCATCCCCCCATGAACCGAAAGTGCCCTTATCGGCAGTGGAGGTAGCTTATCAAGCTATCACGCAAGCCACTGTTGATTCCATTCCAGATCCTCTAACAATCTCGAAATATCTGGAAGAATTATATTTGCCCGCATGGGCGGAAAAATCTTTGCACTCTATAGATTGTTTAGACATGGTTTTACCTTCTGATGAAGCCATTTTGGAAGCCATTAGTGGACGTGGTAATATTTGTGAGGATCTTCATCATCGTTCCTATTTTCTTCCAGAACTAAGCAGAATAGAAAATCAAGAGTTTTGGTTGAGACTGTCAGAAGATGTTGATATACCTATCAATCCCTTGCCTAGGGACGAAATGTTTGCTGAGGGGAATATGGAAACTATTTCCGCCAGCATACCTATTAACACCTCTGTGAACCCTGATGTCATGGAAAATATATATATAGGTGCAAATTTCTCTCCTAAAGAAATTGCCATCTATACTGTCGTGTTTAAGGAATTCCGTGATGTCTTTGCCTGGTCATATGAGGAGATGCCAGGCATAGATTCATCGATTGTTGAACATTAAATCCGAACATATCCTGATGCTAAACCAGTTCGACAAAAGTTAAGACCTGTTAACCCACGCAAAGCGACGGCTGTGAAGGTTGAAGTTGAAAAACTGTTGAAAGCTGGTCTTATCTATCCCATAGCTTTGACAGAATGCGTATCCAACCCTATTCCTGTTGATAAGAAGCAAGGGACTATTCGCATCTATACAGACTTTAGAGACCTCAATAAAGCCTATCCTAAGGACAACTATCCCACGCCATTTATAGACCAGATTATAGATTCTTGTGCAAGAAGTGAGGTGTTCTCGTTTATGGATGGTTTCTCCAGATACAATCAAATTCAAATAAAACCGGAAGACCAACATAAAACTGCTTTCATTTGTCCTTGGGGTACCTTCGCGTACAAGAAAATGCCCTTTGGATTGAAAAATGTTGGGGAAACCTTTCAATGGGCTATGAAATTTGCTTTACATGATATTAAAGCCATTGTCGAACCATACCTTGATGATCTGCCTGCACAATCTCGTAAGAGGATTCAACATCCAGATCATTTACGGTTGATATTTGAGAGATGCAGATATTATAAAATCCACTTGAATCCCCACAAGTGTGTATTCTATGTCGAGTCAGGAAGATTTCTCGAGTTCATTATCTCTAGTAGAGGCATCCAAGTGGATCCATTGAAATTTGAGGCCATTGTAAATCTACCTCCTCCTCGTTCTATCAGGAAACTTCAAATCCTGCAAGGAAAGTGTAATTTTCTTTGACATTTTATTGTTAACTATGCCAAGATTACTAAGGGTTTCATGTGCATGCTCAAATAGGACACCCCATTTATATGGGATGAAACCACACAACTTGCTTTCGAGGCATTGAAAAATTCTTTGTTGTCAGCACCTTTATTGCGTCCGCCAGATTATTCTAGGGATTTTATATTATATCTGGCTGCGTCTGAGTCGACCATTGGGGTAGTATTAGTCCAGGAGGACGATAAGATTGTAGAGCATGTCATTTATTATCTTAGCCGTGCTTTGGCTGGACCTGAACTTAGATACTCCCACATTGATAAATTAGCCTTAGCAGCCGTGTATGATGTTCAGAGGTTACTTCACTACATTTTACTGAGGACCACCATAGTAGTGGCAGATATGAATCCGTTCCAATATGTTTTAACAAAACGAATCATTGGGGGGGAATTTAACAAATGTATAGTCATTCTCCAAGATTTTGGCTTGGATTTCCAGTCTGCTAAGTCTAAGAAGTCCTTAGTTTTTGTTGAACTTATAGTAGAATTTCCTACTGAAGAAGATGTAGTTGTTGAAGATGACTCATTCCCAGATGAACACATCTTCTTGATATCCAACTCTGATCCTTGGTATGGATATATTCTTATATATCTCTAGACTTTGAAGTATCTTGCAACTTCCTCAAGGGAGGAACGACGTTTATTACGCCTTCATGCGAAGAACTACCTCATTATATGAGATACCTCATATCGACGAGGGGTAGATTTTGTCTTGTGTCATTGCCTTACCCATGAGGAAGCGAAGATTGTCCTAAATGATTCCCATAGTGGAGTATGTGGGGGTCATTTATTTGGGTTAGAAACGGCCCAGAAGATATTACGTGCTGGTTATTTCTGGCCCACGATCTTTAAAGATTGTGTGGAATCAGTGAAGCACTGTCATCCATGTCAGCTTTACACCAAAAAAATGTGGTCACATCCTGCTCCGTTATTTCCCATTGTCTCTATAGGCCCCTTCATGAAATGGGGGATTGATTATGTGACATGCAACCCAGCCTCGGCTGGGGGGCATAAATACATCATTGTTGTTGTTGACTATTTTACGAAATGGGTAGAGGCAATGCCTACTTTTAAATCCGACGGGAAAATAGCAGCTTTCTTTGTATTTAATCAGATTATAGCGTGATTTGGTATACCCAAAGTGATTGTCACTGACCATGGTAGTCATTTTCAAAATAACATGATGACGGAACTGACTACTATGCTCAGATTCATACAAGAACATTCATCTTCGTACTATCCGCAAGCAAACGGTAAGGTTGAGGATTTCAACAAAACTTTAAAAACTATCCTTAAACGTACAACTGACGCATCCCGTTCTAACTGGCACATCATGCTATATCCTGCTCTTTGGGCGTACCGAACCAATGTAAAAACTGCTACGGGTTTCTCCCCTTTCCAACTCATTCATGGAGTGGAAGCAGTTACTCCGATTGAATGTGAAATTCCGTCTTTAAAGATAGCTATTCATGTGTTACCTGATACGACGGAGCTTGAGGAACGTCTAGTACATTTAGAACACCTGGATGAAAAACGTAGAGATGCGCTGACCGCTAATCAAGCTCATAAAAATAGGGTCAAAACTCAATATGATAAATCGGTCAAACCTCAGGTTTTCTCTGAAGGGGAACTTGTCTTGCTTTCGGACAAAGACAAAGAACCCCTGGGGGTAGGAAAATTCAAGGCCATATGGTTAGGACCTTATGTTGTGTCGAAATTTTTAAAGAAGGGTGCATATGAGTTAGTTGATTTTGATGGGAACAAGCTGCCTGAGCCTAGAAATAGGCTCTACCTGAAAAAGTACTATGCTTAGGCTTAGCACTTTTTCTTGTATTTTTATGTACATTAGGTTGTCGGTTTTGTTTTTTATATTATCTGCTGTTTGTTGCAGATGTCTTCTGAAAGGTATATAGGGTTCGCTGATGGCACCAGCCGTCACACTTGTAACCTAGGTTCGGTAGCTTGGGTTATTTACTCTCCCTCAGGAAAGCTTATTGACGTGGGAGTCGCTTGTTTAGGTCCTACTTCTAATAATGTTGTTGAGTATAGGGATGTAATTGAGCTCCTATGGGATGCTTTGTCACATGGTATCACCCAGCTTGAAGTTCGTCTAGACTCTCAACTAGTGGTCTCCCAGCTCAATCGATCTTATCAGGTATGAAATCATATTCTATTACGTCAGTTCATACAAATTCAGTTACTGGAAAAAAAATTTGAAGTTATTATATTCTAATTCTGATTTCTAGGCAGTCCAGTAATAAAGTCTAAGCTAATCACTTCCCATTTCCAGCTAGGAATAGGAAAAGGTTGTAGCAAACCAGCTGGGTGTTGGTGTTTGGTTTTTACCTGCTGACATTCTAAACACCTTGCAATGTATTCAACTACTTCAGTTTTCATATTTGGCCAAAAATATTCTTTTCTTAGCATGGTTATAGTCTTTTGATAACCTGGGTGTCCTGAATATGGTGTTTTATGGACTTCATCCAGAATTAACAACTTAACCTTAGGTACATTTGGTACATACAGTTTATCTTTATATAGTAAAAATTCATTTTCATTTAAACTATAACCTTTTATTAAGCTCTCTGTAGGTTCTTCCTTAGCTGTAATTTGCAATTTCTGATAAATTTCATCTTGTTTTACCCCTTCTTTAAGCTGTTCATTTAATTCTGAAACGTAAGTGTGGATTGCTGTTGTAAAGTTCAGCTTTGTGTTTCTGCTTGATGCATCAGCCACCTTATTCTCCTTACCCTTTATATGTTGGATTTCAAATTCATACTCGCTTAAAAAAGCTAACCACCTAGCTTGTCTAGCATTTAAATTAGGCTGATCTAGAAGATATTTCAGTCCTTTATTATTAGTCATTAAAATAAATTTTTTGCCAATTAAATGATGTCGCCACATTTTTAAAGCATGTATTACAGCTGCTAGCTCCAGATCATAAGTTGCATAATTCTTTTCGTGAATTTTTAGCTTTCTAGACTCATAGGAAATGACATGCCCTTCTTGAGTCAGAACACCGCCTAAGCCATCATTACAGGCATCAGTGCATACTACAAAATCTTTATTAGGATCTGTTATTCTTAGAATAGGTGCACTAGTCAATAAGGTTTTTAACTTCTTAAAGCTTTCTTCACATTTTAGGTTCTAGTCAAATTTCTTTCCTTTCTTCTGCAAGAAAGTTATCGTATTTTCTATCCTTGAAAATCCTTCAATGAACCTCCGGTAATAACCGGTAATTTCCATGAACGACCTAACATCCATTACATCTTTAGAAACCGGTCAATCTTTGATTGCCCGTATCTTTTCAGGATCTACAAAAATTCCTTCCTTAGTCACTACGTGACCTAAGTACTGAATTTTCTCCTTAAAGAAGTCACACTTACTAAACTTTGCAAAGAGTTGATGTTCTCACAACTCTTGCAAAACAATTTTTAGGTGTTCTTTATGTTCTTCTTCTGTTTTTGAGTAAATTAGGATGTCATGGATAAACACAACTACAAACTTATCTAAATACTTATGCATTATATTATTCATTAAGCACATCAAGATAGCTGGGGTGTTAGTAAGCCCGAATGGCATTACAACAAATTCGTAATGTCAATATCTTGTTCTAAAGGTTGTCTTAAATATATCTTCATCTTTAATCCTTACTTGATGATATCCTAACCTCAAATCTATCTTTGAAAACACCATGGCTCCACATAGTTGATCAAATAGATCATCTATGCGAGGCAACGGATATCTATTTTTAATAGTCATCTTGTTTAGCTGACGGTAGTCTATGCATAATAGCATAGTTCTGTCTTTCTTTTTAACAAAGATGACCGGTTCCCCCCAGGGAGACACACTAGGTCGAATGTACTTTTTATCAATTAAATCTTTTAATTGTGATTTTAACTCATTAAGTTCCAATATGTTCATTCGATAAGGACCCTTTGAACTAGGTACCGCGCCTGGTACCAATTCAATGGTGAAATCCAATTCCCTCTTTGGAGGTTATTCTGGAATTTCTTTTGGGAATACGTCAGTATATTCTTTTAAAACAAGAATATTTTCTATTTTTAAATTATCTATTTTATTTTTACATTCCTCATCTGTAAAAGTTACTGCATAGGCTTTACATCCTTTTCTAACAACTCTTTTAAGTTGTAAAGCAGAAATCTGACATACTATAGTTTTTCTAGGAATACCCTTAACCTTTACTTGTTGTTCATCACTATTTAAACATGTAAAAGTTTTATCGTAACAGTTTAAAATTACGTTATGTTGTTCTAACCCGTCCATACCAATCAGCAAATCATATGAGCCAAGTGGTAAAACATTAAGCTTAACTACAGTTTTAAATTCATCCATAAGTAAAGCACATTCTTTCACAAAACAAGTTACTTTTCTTTTTAACCCAGTGGCTAATTGAACTAACCAAGAATTCTTAAACTTATCGATAGGCAACTTACATTTTTTCACTATCTGAGGTGCAATATAACTGAGGCTAGCTTCTGGATCGATTAAAATGGTTATAGGGGTCTGATTAATCATACCTTCTACTTCCACCATGGAAGTTTGATAATCATCTTGGCGGTTCTCCAAACTCGCCTTAATTCTGGGCATGCTCCTTGCTAGTTCCCCAACGGTTATCTCCTCCTGTACAGTATGAATATTGCTAACAGTCTTTTTCCAGTTTGGACAGACCGGGGCATAGTGCGGGCCATTACATTCCCAACACTTAACAGGCTCTTTACATTCAAAACTCTTGGTAAAATTTCCACGGTTATTTGCAGCTTCCTTGCCCTTAAAATTATTCGAATTGTTGGAAGTACCATTCCTATTTCCCTAGAAATTCTTGTTGTTAGAATAATTTTTGGTCTTATTATTCTTGAAATTTCTGTGAGGTACAAATTCCTTCTTCTTAAATTCAGGCTGATTGTTATTTTTCTTAGCCTTCCAATTGGCCAAGCCTTCTTTCTTCCGGTTCTGCTCAAAACAAAAATTAGCCTTCCTCATAGCTTCCTCCAAAGTCTTTGGGTTATCATATTCAATTCTGTCTTTAATATGATACGGTAGACAGCTAAGAAATCGTTGTACTTTTGGTTTCTCGTCTACTAGGTAGGGTACATACCTAAGTAAACTTAATAATTTACTGTTCAGATCCTTCATTGTCATTGAACCTAATTTTAATTCATAAAACTCTTTAGCTCTTTCCTCGTAATATTGCTCAGACAGAAATTTCTTTTTGAAATACCTTTTAAAGGTACTCCAATTAACTTCTTTTTCTCTTATACCCTTGACTCTCTTCAGGTCTTTCCACCATATGTCATCTTTTCATGAGAGGTTATATATTTCCATCCTTGCCTTTAACTAATTAGAGTAATTATATATATGAAATTACTTCTTCATCTCGGACAACCAGGACTCTGCTTCCTCCTCCTTCTCAGTCTCTCCATTAAAAGTTGGGGGCTTTATCTTTTTAAACTCCCCTAAAATTTCCTCATATGGTTTGTATTTCTTCTTTCTGTCATACAAATCATCTTCACTACTGTAACTAGTAGTATGGTAACTTTGTCGTTCATCAAACCCTTCAGATGATGAACTACTTTCAGTTTTTGCAAGCTTCATCTTTTTGGATTTTCTTTGATGACTGACATCTTCAGATTCTGATCTTCTACTCCTTCCTTCAGTTTGGAATTTTTCTATTAAAATTTGGTTCAATTCTTCCTGAGCCTTTAGGATCCTTTCATTCTCCCTCTTTACAGACTCCATTTCATTTTTTAAATCTTTTACAGTCTGTAACAGCTTTGAGGAGTTGGAAGTAGCCTCTTCTAACACAGGTTCTCGGGGCAAATTTCTTGTTTCTGTATCTGGAGACTCCTCATGTGCATACTCTCCCAGATTTTCCATACCTGCCTGTTAAACTTCAGAAAAAGGAAATTTTCTGTTCTTGACATAAAACAAAATATATGTTAGCATATTATTTTAATTTACTGTTCTATGAAAGCTAGTTGGGTTGCATCAAGTCCTAGTGTTTGAACCTTGTGCTCTGATACCAAATGTCAAAATCCCAGAATTTCCGAAAAATTTAAAATTTTTAAAAATACAGATAATCTTCATTAATGCAGTCAACTAATTGTTTTAATTAGTTAGATGTTAATGATTTCATAATCTGAATTATCTACTTGATTATGTTTATCTTATAGAATAATTCTTTTTCAGTTTAATGACTTGTTTTTCTTTGCGACCACAAGGTGGAACTATCTTGGTATTCTGGGCTTACTTAGCTTTTTAGCTAACGCAGAAAGTTTACCTGCTCTTACAGATTTACAGGTAAGAAAGATCCAGTGCTGCTTGTCAATAATCATTACGCATACAAATATATGTTCGTTGCAAAAATAATAGCTCAGTAAAAGAATATAAATGCTATTCAATTTCAAATGCTTTTATGAGGTAAAATCATTAAATCGTTATTCTTTTTAAAGACGCCATGGAAATGAGATTCAGTCCTATCAGTATTGGTGACACTTGCTTTCTCTCTCTAGTTGTAATTTATAGTTTTTATTGCGTACTAATCTCTTCGATGTTTATCAGTGTTTACCATAGTCGTCGTGTGTGTAAATGCCTTAAATCTTTCTTCACACACAGACTAAAGATGGAAGGGTTATTACGTTAAGGGTCTATCTTAAATTGTGAACATAAACCCTTTATGTCATAATAAATTTTGGTTACTCCTTGTGATGTGAACGTAATGTGCAATAGTTAATAAGTTTTTATACTATTAAAACATCTTCTAAAGCTTGAAGTTTTAAAGGAATTATATCCTCATTACATACTACTTTCAATTAGACTATAATAGTGTTGAAGAATTAACTTCTTCTGCACATAATATACTTGGAAAATATTATCCCGTTATGGTTAATAAATCATTAAAATTCCAATGTCAAGCCCCTTAATCATTTTAATACTTAACATGCTCAATTGCAAACCTTACTAGTTTAATAATTAAATATTCGAAGGCAAAAGAGGCTAACACTAGCAAGAAGGATATTTACCATAAATTGATTTTATGGATATCCTTTATAAACTTCAAAAAGTATAACTTGGGATAGAGTTATAGTTATTTGTTGAGTGAATACTTTGCAATGTATAAATGAAAGGGGTCATAAAATAGACCGCGCCCACGATGAGTTTATGGTTTAACCTTGAATTAAAGTTTTATAATCTTTTATTATAAGCATCCCTTGCTTGTATAATGTGCTAGGTTGCATAATGTTTATACCTTTGCCATGTTATAACCCTAATCTTTGATAGATTTATAATGATCATCGTGTTTGTATAATAGATGGGTCGTAGTGTTAACTATACCCTTAATAATTTTAAGACCTAACAATATATTAATGTGTTGTTGTTTACATTCCAGTGTGCAAGCTAGGTTGAATTCAGGGTATCGAACTTTATAGAACTTTCCCACCACCGTATGATTGGAATGGAAAATCATTTGGATGATTTATCGCCGGAACTATAGGGATTTACCCACTGGATGCAAATAATTTGAAATGAGTACGTGGACTCATCACAGCCAAGTGTTAAGTAGTTATAAGGAAATTGCAACCCTAACTTGACATTCCCTTTGTCGCTTTTGGGCCTTCGGACGCTCTGCTACTGTGTTCTTCGACTGCACTGTCGCTCTGCAACTCATTGCTAGTATTCTTCCCAGTTTACTTCTTTGTCTCCTGCACGTTGTGAGCTCACCCTGAACGCTCATAGCGATGAGCTGTAATGAACTGATTGCTGCTCGAACTGGTTTTTGGTTTTCCTTCAGGGTTTATCCATCACTTCTTGCTCCTTCCAGTAATCTTCAGACTGCAATGTCTTATTCACCCGCAGCCCAATAGTGAGTGTCGTGGCTTCACCTCTTGAGATTTGTATGGTTTTAGGGTTTGACAGCAGAGAGGGTTTTAGGGTTGGAAAGGTTATGGCCCAAGCATTTATACCTGCTAGGTTTGTCGCTCCGTCTTTTGGCCTTTGCTGGTCAATGCTGCGTTGGTAAACTTCATTTTTCCTGTGGCATATGAAGGTTTTGTTCCTCCTCGCTTTGGTAGCTGCTCTACTGCTTGTGGGTGGTCACGTTTCAGTGAAATTTTAGGTAAGGAGCTAATACTGATAACTTTGTTTCTTTTTTTGATACATTTCAGCTTATATAAAGCAAGATATTAACAATTTTTATGTTTCATGTTACGCAAGTGTCCACCTATCCTTCTGCGTGGTTGATGCAAGACTAGGACAAGCGCTTGCTCATGGTAAACCTTGGATAACCCATGGCAGTTCGTCTTTATTCAGTCCCTTATGTGTCCTTTTTGGGTTGGTCGCCATGGCTTGCAAAACCCTCGTGGTTTTGGTTTACTTGAGTTAACTGGTTCGCTGTTTTTGTTTGCTGATGTTAAACCCTTGCTTTATGCGGGGCTTCTGGCTTAGGCTGTGACTGTAAATTTTAATTTTTGCTCTAGTTATTGTGTATAAATGTATAAATGAAAGAAGGCTAGTAAGCCTTACTCTGTTAATTTTTAGAAGCCGAGAGGCATTTAGAAAAGAGCTTCAACTCTTTGGTTTTATGCCTCTGTTGTAAATTTTGATATAATAGGGTTTTTACCCTAACTTCGTGATGTAAAGATGAATATATTGTCTCTTTTTGAAATATATTTGGTTTACAATATAATACTGTAAATTATTCGTTTTACTTATATTGTATAAATGGTTATTTAAGCTCGGTGAATCGAGCATGTCTATGTTCTGTTAATTTGATTCCTGCAAGTTATTATATTTAATTTTACCCTGTAAATTATTTAGTATAACTGTATATTGTTTTTAGATTATCTTGCTTTAATTTACTCCATTCTAATAAAGTTTAAATATTGTTTTATAATTGTTAACCTTAAGAATATAAGTAATTTCATGTTCTTAAGTTGTACTTATGTAACTAATAGTTACATCTTTAAAGTACATTATTTATATTTACTTGATATTTATTTAATGGGATAAGAATGTTATTTTATTTACATACTAATACTGTTCCTATAATTATATATTACCTTTATACTTAGTCTATTTATAGGTGTATAATGAGAAAGTATTTTATTGGTGTATTCTTATGCTCTCTCTATACTAAATAATTTATAAGAATTCCCTTCTGTATTCTATGGTACCCTATTTATATTATAATAATAGTATTTATAAAATAAAAGAACTAACAAATTATCTATATTCTTTCCTATGAAATGTATTAGAGTGTTTGTTTTAAATTATAAAAGAGACAAGTTAGTAGCTGTAGAACTTGTTCAAGTTCAGTTAGATAAAAATGAAAGAATTATTTACATTACCAGCCATAAATAAAATCTTAAACCAATTAGTTTATCTTTAAAAATAAATCTAGGTTTATCTATCCTTACTCATAGTTTGGTTGCTATAAATACATTAGTTATTTATCCTAAACATGAGAAGAAATAAACTGTAGATTTGAAAAGCATTTTTATTTAACCTAACACTACACATTTTAACTATTATATTCTTTTCTTTTTGTTTCAAAATAAATAATAAGATTACTGAAATGAATGTTGTATAGAGAACTATTTATCTACCAAAACATACTACTGTTAATATAATGATATAGCTTCTTTTCCCTTTACTAATAATCTGACATTCACAATCTAGGTTTAACCCTACTCCATATACAGAATACTATTTCTTCTGATAACAAATAAAAGAAAACATTCTCATAATCAAGCTAACATCTTATTTTAAATTTACATCGTACTATCTTTATTTAAATACACCACCTGTGCTAGAGTACGATCTGGATTACTCGAGATGGGGAAAAACACAAGTAGGATTTGTTTCTCATTAAGAATAATTTCATTACTAAACAAACTAAGATATTCTATCCTCTAAGTTTTTACATCATAAACTGCAAATGCATCATTTATTCACACACAGACATTAACACTGAAATTAGTAAATAGCAGAACCTGTTCTTAAATCTTGGTCGACAACAGCAATGGGAGGCCGTTCCTCCCTACCAAATCTTGGAGAGCGATTAAACAGCGACTCCTCAGGACCCCCGAGCCTGCTCTGGTCTCCTTGGATGGAAATAGGTGCAGCAAATAATCAAGTACTAGTCCTGAGACTCAATACCAGTCCTGAACTTGTCAGTCAAATCTCTCAGCTAGAAAGCTATATCAGATCAAGTTACTGCAGTTTATCTCTCAAACACCTTCCTTAAAGTTTCCCTTTTTCCCAATGAATTCCTTGAAGTGCATTCCTCCTGAATGATTCTTCTCCTGGAAAATATCTGAGCAGCCTCAGCTCTCTACATTGGGCACTTTTAAAAGATTGCCTAGGTCTTTTTGGGTTAGTTGTCATTAATTGAGCCACCTTCTCTGATCCCACTTTCTTGGGGGATCATGACCCCAAATGTAGGGAAGTTGCCACCTGCAACATAGGAAGTGTTTGAGGATGCTGCCACTTGTCCTTTTTCTCTCCACCTAGTTCCTTCCACCAGTTTGATTAGTAACATTCTTATTAATAGCTCTCCCAAGCTGTTGTCTCCACTTTTTATTTATTAAAAATAAAATATTCAGAATTACATTCCACATATTTTGACTCTACTGAGTCATCAGTTTCTACTTAGCATTAAATTTAACATAATGTCTTAGGAATAAAATTAAAACAAATAATATTATTTTACAAAATTGGGGTATGTGACATACACACCCCCTTAAAATATAACATCGTCCTCGATGTTATTTATTCTTCATCCTCCAAAGTCCCCTAGAATAGATTTGGGTATGCTTCCCGAATATTACTTTCCACTTCCCAGGTGGCTTCTTCAGGACTAAGGTGCTTCCATTGCACCTTCACCTATCCAATAGTGCGGTTCCGAAGTGTAATTTCCCTCCTCCCAACGATACAGTCTGGTTCCACTAGAAATTCTCCTTTTAGTTCCACCCGTACAACATTCCAATTAACCACATGAGTAGCATCATGAACATATTTCTTTAAAACAGAAATGTGAAAAACATTATGCACTTTCAAGTTAGATGGTAATGCTAGTTGATAAGCAACTTGACCAATCCTAGACAAAATTTCAAATGGACCACGGTAACGTGGTGCCAAGTTTGCATAACTCCCCAGTCTTAGAGAGATTTTCTTTGGCCTTATCTTAATGAAAACATGTTCACCTACCTGGAACTCCTTTGGAGTTATTTTCAAGTCTGCTTGACTTTTCTGCCGATCCTGCACCACCTTAAGATTTCCCTGCACTTGCTTCACAATTTCCTCCATTTCTTTCAACAATTCTGGACCTAACACTAATCTATCTACTAGATTATTCCAAGAGATAGGAGTGTTTCATTTGCGTCCATATACAATTTCAAATGGACTAAATTTAGTGGATGACTGATAGTTATTAATATACGCAAAATCTACTAGATGTAAATAGTCTTCCCACTTACCTGGCTAATCTTTCACATACATCCTCAATAAATATTCCAGTACCTGGTTTACTCTTTCAGTTTGTCCATCTGTTTGAGAATGGAAGGAAGTACTGAAATTCAATGTTGTATTTAATCCTTTAAACAAGGACTTCCAAAATTTTCCTATAAACTTAGGATCTCTGTCTGAGATTATAACTTTCGGTACTCCATGTAATCAAAAAAATCTGCTTTAGAAAAATATTAGATATGTTGGCAGCCTTGTAAGTAGTTTTAATAGGTATAAAATGAGCTTCCTTGCTTAACTTATCAACCACTACCATAATAGAGTCATTCTGATTCTGATTTCTAGGCAGTCCAGTAATAAAGTCTAAGCTAATCAATTCCCATTTCCAACTAGGAATAGGCAAAGGTTGTAGCAAACCAGCTGGGTGTTGGTGTTCGGTTTTTACCTGTTAACATTCTAAACACCTTGCAATGTATTCAGTTACTTCAGTTTTCATATTTGGCCAAAAATATTCTTTTCTTAGCATGGTTATAGTCTTTTGATAACCTGGGTGTCCTGAATATGGTGTTTTATGGACTTCATCCAGAATTAACAGCTTAACCTTAGGTACATTTGGTACATATAGTTTATCTTTATATAGTAAAAATTCATTTTCATTTAAACTATAACCTTTTATTAAGCTTTCTGTAGGTTCTTCCTTAGCTATAATTTGCAATTTCTGATAAATTTCATCTTGTTTTACCCCTTCTTTAAGTTGTTCATTTAAATCTGAAACGTAAGTGTTGATTGCTGTTATAAAGTTCAGCTTTGCATTTCTACTTAATGCATCATCCACCTTATTCTCCTTACCCTTTATATGCTATATTTAAAAGTCATACTCGCTTAAAAAAGCTAACCACCTAGCTTGTCTAGTGTTTAAATTAGGCTGATCTAGAAGATATTTCAGTCTTTTATTATCAGTCATTAAAATAAATTTTCTGCCAATTAAATGATGTCGCCACATTTTTAAAGCGTGTATTACAGCTGCTAGCTCCAGATCATAAGTTGCATAATTATTTTCGTGAATTTTTAGCTTTCTAGACTCATAGGCAATGACATGCCCTTCTTGAGTCAGAACACCACCTAAGCCATCATTACAGGCATCAGTGCATACTAAGAAATCTTTATTAGGATCTGCTATTCTTAGAATAGGTGCACTAGTCAATAAGGTTTTTAACTTCTTAAAGCTTTCTTCACATTTTAGGTTCCAGTCAAATTTCTTTCCTTTCTTCTGCAAGGAAGTTATCGGATTTGCTATCCTTGAAAAGCCTTCAATGAACCTCCGGTAATAACCGGTAATTCCCATGAACGACCTAACATCCGTTACATCTTTAGGAACTGGCCAATCTTCGATTTCCCGTATATTTTCAGGATCTACAAAAATTCCTTCCTTAGTCACTACGTGACCTAAGTACTGAATTTTATCCTTAAAGAAGTCACACTTACTAAACTTTGCAAAGAGTTGATGTTCTCACAACTCTTGCAAAACAATTTTTAGGTGTTCTTTATGTTC
Organism: Pseudotsuga menziesii; assembly: GCA_001517045.1. NCBI lineage: Eukaryota > Viridiplantae > Streptophyta > Pinopsida > Pinales > Pinaceae > Pseudotsuga > Pseudotsuga menziesii. The sequence goes on along the minus strand of LPNX010949312.1, from coordinate 178,834 downwards.
GTCTTCCGTTTTTTAGTAAATTAGGATGTCGTCGATAAACACGACTACAAACTTATCTAAATACTTATGCATTATATTATTCATTAAGTACATCAAGACAGCTGGGGCATTAGTAAGCTGTCTTAAAGATATCTTCATCTTTAATCCTTACTTGATGATATCTTGACCTCAAATCTATCTTTGAAAACACCGTGGCTCCACATAGTTGATCAAACAGATCATCTATGCGGGGCAATGGATATCTTCTTTTAATAGTCATCTTGTTTAGCTGACGGTAGTCTATGCATAATCGCATAGTTTCGTCTTTCCTTTTAACAAAGATGACCGGTGGCCCCCAGGGAGACACACTAGGTCGAATGTACTTTTTATCAATTAACTCTTTTAATTGTGATTTTAACTCATTAATTTCCAATATGTTCATTCGATAAGGATCCTTTGAACTTTGTACCGCACCTGGTACCAGTTCAATGGTGAAATCCAATTCCCTCTTTGGAGGTAATCCTGGAATTTATTCTGGGAATACGTCAGTATATTCTTTTAAAACAGGAATATTTTCTATTTTTAACTTATCTGTTTTAGTTTTACATTCCTCATCTGTAATAGTTACTGCATAGGCTTTACATCCTTTTCTAACAGCTCTTTTAAGTTGTAAAGCAGAAATCTACCTTACTATAGTTTTTCTAGGAATACCCTTAACCTTTACTGGTTGTTCATCACTATTTAAACATGTAAAAGTTTTATCGTAACAATTTAAAATTACTTTATGCTATTCTAACTAGTCCATACCAATCAGCAAATCATATGAGTCAAGTGGTAAAACATTAAGCTTAACTACAGTTTTAAATCCATCCATAAGTAAAGCACATTCTTTCACAAAACAAGTTACTTTTCTTTTTAACCCAGTGGCTAATTGAACTAACCAAGAATTCTCACACTTATTGACATGCAACTTACATTTTTCCACTATCTGAGGTGCAATATAACTGAGACTAGCTCCTGGATCGATTAAAATGGTTACAAGGGTCTGATTAATCATACCTTCTACTTCCACCATGGAAGTCTGATAATCAGCTTGGTGGTTCTCCAAAGCCGCGTTAATTCTAGGAGTGCTCCTTACTAGTTTCCCAATGGTCATCTCCTCCTGTACAGTATGAATATTGCTAACAGTCTTTTTTCGTTTTGGAGAGACCAAGGCATTCGTGCTCTGGACCTAAACATGAAAAAGATTTCGAGTGTACTTTGTGTCTTTGTCATGCTCGTTAAACACTTAAGAACAAAGCAATGAGTTTATTGTTGTAAGTCTCATTTCTCATAATCAAATGGATCTTTCCGAGTGATCTTGCTTTCCTTCACACTCATAAAACTCAAGCTATTTTATGTTGTTTCGTAAGGAGCGTTGGGTAGGTGGTAATTTAACCTTTTTTAGACCTCCCTGACTAAGTACGAAAAAGGTTCACCTTTTCTTCTACGGAAGTTAAGAGAGTTCTTCTGTGGTATGTTTTATACTTTTTCGGCCTCAGGAGACTAAATTAGACGAAAAAGGACCCCCCCGGAGTCTTCTTTGGAGTTTTCAGACTCTCTAAATGTGAAAACACCAACTGAGCATGTACTAGTTCGGGCTCATTAAATCCACGAATCAGTGACATTATCAAGCATTATTTTCCCGTCTCTTCAAGCTTGTTAAAAAATGAAAAGGGATCCGAGTTAACTTTCTTGGACTCGTTAAAATTTAACAAGGAAGGTAAGGAAGAATTTTTATCTTGTTTTCAGTAGTGGCAGCATGTCCTCCTTGAACATAGCACTCTTTGTATTTTCCGATATCCATGTTTCAGTGATCACTTTTTGTTTAGCTATTACTTTGAGTTTCCTACTCCTCCTCTTGTTCATTATACCTGGGGAATCTGATCATGTCTCCTACATGACAGATAAGTATAGTTGTTCTATCTTTAAGTTAACCACTGCCTTGGGTCATCTTTGTGTCGTGCTTATTGTTCATGGACTTCACCCAATGTTTGATCTATATCCTGATCCCATCATTGTTATATCTGTTATCTATTATGTTTCCCTTCTGTTACCCAGTTCCTAGTCACTCTTGTGATCTGTTGGAGGATATATTGCCTTCCTTATCACAGCATGGTTCTGTTTCAGTACTTCCTGAAGATGAAGACCTAGAGTTTTGACGATCGTACCTCAGGATTCACTTCCCTCATTAGTGAATTCCTTTGCTTCAGTTGTTAATTATTACTTATTGATTGAAAAACTATTGAATCCATTCCATGTTCGACTTCAACCTACTTTTATTCATATGGCTGGGATTGTATTGTTTCTTTGGGATAGTTTATGAAAACCTTAGTTCCTCACCTATGGACTAAGTTGCGCAAGATTATGTTCTATTCATATACACAGCTTCCAGATCTTTGAAGACTCATCATTTTTGTATATTGTGGCTTCGATCCACCTTTGTAATATACGTGGTTTCATACCCGTATCATATGATGTACTCAAATATGTAAAGGAGCTAGTGTTCCAGTAAATTGAACATAGCATCCTCAGATATAACTTTGTATATGACATTACTATGTATTTTTTCCAGGTACTATCTCTGCTCCATTGGATTTATGAGTTCTCCAAAGATAAATATTATAATGTATTTCGGCCATCGTTTCCCTCTGACCTCACACATTAGGGGGCATCTATTATTCACCTGAATGGAACCTCTCCGTCTGAGTGCCGACATTCCTTATGTTGGCACACAAAAGGACATTTATGGATTGAGGGTTGCCTAAAACACTATAGATGGGCATATTATGAACTACATTTATCATCCATCCAACTAGTTATTTTTATCTTTAAATATGTCAAGTCCTGTACACGACTCTTCCTATATGCAACTTGCGTGTTGTACGCAAGTATTAGTTATTGCATCTCGCGTATAGATTTGTATGCGGGTTACCCTTAGAGAAACTCATGTGGCATACGTGAGTTGCCAGTATTGATACCCACGTACATCTTCCTTCGACATTAAAAATAATAAATCACGATTATCTGAGATTTGTTAAGCCCTTAACCATAATCACCTTAACTGTCTCAACCTCCTCAACCCTCGAAACTGCCTTATTTCCTCAAGTATAAATAAAGGCCTTGGGGAGGGTATTAATCATATACATTTGAGAGCAAAGTTATGCTGGTGGAGTCTATTCAGAAGTATTTGGAGCAATGGAACTTAAAATCCTTTGGTTGCAAAGGAGTCCTTATCTTAGGCATTGGGTTGTAATCTGAAATCATTCATTATTGTTAATAAAGAGAATCCTTCTTCCATATGTGTCTTGAATGTCTTTCATGTATCATGGTTTGATGAATACTTATGATTAAGCACTCTGTATATGATTTATCTAACCTATTTTATATACATGTATAATCTTGCATTTGGAGGATTTGTTCTTAACAGGTGAAGGAGAAGCATCCCAGAAGGCTTTGGAGGAGAAGCAGAGCGGAAGAGGACAAATCTAGGACCAATCGTCTTGTATCGGGTGAGTCTTTTCTATCCTCCTATTTCCTTTTCTGTACTCTAGAGTCAATTGCCTGCAAGTTTCATGAGTATGTTGGTAACCCCAGACCTTTGGTTATAAGGTGTTTATTCCTGTACAACAATCCCTCCTGCACATGACATGGTTTCCCAGACACAGGAGGCATTTTTTAGTCTAGTTGAGATGGTCTCTCGACACACGACCACTATTGACCAGACAATGCCCTCTTCCTCTGCTGGGGTACAACCACCAGCTTTGGGTGGTACAATAACATCGACAGATGGGGATAGACTGACATTCCATGTGCCTCAGAGCAAGCCACATGTCTGCACATCGTGTGGTCAACCCTGTTTTGGTCCTGGACCAAGACATGGTACCTTTACGATGACTGGTGGTCAGGTAAGGACATTGTTAAAACTCTATTATTCTTCATTTTTTTATTTTTCTGCACTGTTTGTAACACATTAAAAGATTCATAATATATGCAATATTTACTCTTGCAGGAGATTGATGCTTCTCAGGGGGGTGGTACTGCACCCAGTGTGGTTGTACCCAAGGCCCAAACAACCACCATTGATGTAATATTTAAACATTTTTCATTTTGTTAATACATATCATTTTGTTAATGCATGTGTTAGTCTTGATTAATTTGTTAAACTGTCTAATGTTTACAATTTTTGAAGTTGTAGGAACCCCACTTAGAACGTGATGCTGGAGACATTGATCTCAGTGACATACTACAAGGTGGAATTTATGATTACTTGAATAATGTAAGTACATGATTAATGACTGAATCTTGTTCAAATTATTTAAATTTCTTACTGTACACTCCTTTATAGATTGCTAATATTTTTAATTTTTAAACTTGCAGATGTTATCAACATCTGAAGAGGGGCAAGAAATTGATGGAAGAGGTCACTCCCATGGGGGAGATATGTCCCATGAAGGGATAAGTATGTTAGAACATGTTAGTTTTCAGTACATATTATTCCATCCATTCAATTCCATGTCCAACTATGGTAACACTTTATGACTGCAGACATCATTGCAAATCCCTACATCGCCTCTTTCGTTTGGATCTCCCTGTAGTCCAAACGTAGATAAGGGGATTGTTTACATCAAATGACCCTCTTCCTTGAAAAGAGCGGGTGTGCATGAGGATCAACCTACTCATCCCACGTTAATGTACACACTTCCAATGGCAGTTGAAGGTTAGCTTTAAATTCACTTCACAACTTGTTTTTCTTAATGTTATTTTCGCATGTTTATAGCATCAGGATGTAGATTCATCCATGATAGACCTTAGTGGGGTTTTTGATGTTGCGTTCAATGCTGCATCTACAATAGGGATAAGTCACATTGAGGTACATCTACTTGAATATTTGTAATTGTACAGTTCATTTGTATTGTTTATGGACATGCACAATGTCTAACTAGTTTATCATTTGGTGAATGTAGCCACACGCTAGTCCATTAGTGCACGCAACTGAGGTTGATGTTCAACCTACGAATCCTCTTTCTACTGAAGAGACCCATCCTCTTCCCCTAAAAATGGTTTTTTCGGTGAGATGTTCATTTTTTACATAATTGATTAGTACTTTCTCATTCATGTACATGTTGATAATTCTTCAAATAATTGACATATTTTTTTTTATTCGCAGAGAAGCATTGCAGAGAGACTCTCTAAAAGGAGGAGGACACCAGAGGCACCTATACCCCAGATGGATGAAGTAAGTCTTTGTTTTATGTACAATTGAGTCATATTTTAAATTTTCAAACTTTGTTATTGCTAGACAGTACTAGTTCAGTTACCTGATCAAGAAATATTGTCATTGATTTGCAGTCGCCAGAGATGCACAATGGTCATCAAAAGAGGAAGCAAGCATCAGGGCCCAAGAAAAACAAAATAAATTTAGAGTTTTGATGTGTTAGTCTAGGGCAAATATGTATTTTTATGTACAATATGGAGTCAGAGTATAGGGGTGCGGTCCAAGACAGATGTACTTTTGTTTGCACATGTACATGAAAGATGTTTTTGATACATGTACATTGACATGCCATAGATGGGCCTTCTATTTTTGTATTATAACTTTCATGATATAAAAAATATTTCATATCAAGGCTCTTGAGATCTTCATGGTTCAGTCTTTTAAGTGTGATTATACACATGTGGCCAAGAATGTTTCTATGTGTAATGTTCCCAATTTTTTATAGATTTTACGATTGCATGGAGATATCAGTTATAAATTTGAGAACAATGCACAATTAAAATATTACATAATGACAAAAATGTACATTTCAATTGTTTTTACCACGATCCAATTGCATATACAATGTTATATTAACAATGTTAAATTGTATTCACGAAGATGGAACATGCCTAATACACATAAGCACCCGACACAGCTAAGCAACTAATCCAACTAAGTGGAATACAAAAGCACCTTACCCACATAACAACCTAACAAAATTTTAAAGGATGCACGAAGTTGAAAAACCTAAGTGATGCACCTGTGTGGTCTACATAAATAAAATTAGTGTTTTGCATGATGTCTTTCATCTAACGAATACATGGGATTCACATCAAACCTAAAAGTATCTGATTATTATAAGGTTGATTCAAAATAATGGTTATGACTATATCCTGCACATTATTTTATCATTTTGTTAATGTACATGGCATTTGATGAATGGCCTCGAGGAACAAATTTGGAAGAGATGAAAATTATGTGTGATTTTATTATAGTTTAAATTGATTAGATAAGTACTATTTTGAATCTTGTTTTATAAATTTATCTTTATGGAGTATTATTCGAAACATGCATAGTGTGAAGATATATATATTTTGTAATAATGGCGTAATAGGTTGACCACTTGTTTCTAAACATAAACATGTTCCATTACATGGTTATTAACGTAATGGCTGTGTCTCCTCTTGCATTTCATCGTACAAATGCTCACATCTCTTGGATGACCAAGCTAAATTAATATGGGAAAAAAAAACCTTCTTTCAAATTTCTAGTCTCACGAATGATATTCAATATCATAAGATCAATTCACCTCCACACTGAGATTGACAACTCCAAGTTCGCCTTGATTAAAACAAAAACAGAATATTTCTTGCTTGATAATGATGGGAAATAATTCAAGTTCAACAACTCACAATAGGTAACAAAATTCTCAACAGCTACACATGGAATAATATTTTGCAACAAGTATTTTTTCAAGAGGGGAAGATCTACAGTCACCTTCAAGATAACCTCTCTGTGCAAAAATTTCATATTCACTAACTAATCAAAACCCTAGTTTCCAAAATTGACAAAAAATTGATCGCTTGTCCATGGACCCAAAGTAGAGGGCCACCCTAGCACTATCCTAATGTCTTGAATCCAACGAGGTTGATGGCTTTTCGATCCATGCAACGGCCATCATTCTATCGCATGTTGAATACCACCTCCTAAAGGATTTCAGGGACACTTGTTAAACCACTACCCAAGTCATAGAATGGAAACCGTGCATCAAAACGGGCTTCCGGTGGGTCATGCAAGCGTGTTTAGGTAGGTTCCATGTGGGAACTCTAGCCACATGTTCACAGTCGAGGAATTTTCAAAGTTGACCCCTATGTGCAAAAAATGGACATACACTTACTGAGCAAACAAGGCAGGCGCGACAGGGCATTCAGGCTTTGGAGGGTCGAAAGTCAACAGAGGCAGAACTGAGGCAGACCATTGAAGAACAAATTGTGATGGAGACCAACAAACTGTAGAAGCTAGAATGAGAGGCACATCAGTGGGTTCAACAGGCCCTTCCCAATTTAGAGAAAGTCGAAATCATCTGCCCACAGATGAAACGACTCATCAATGCTGCAGAAGAGCAAAACCAACTATTGGGTCCCAACATGGAGAACATCATAGAAATGCCCATGTTCGAAAAGATGTCGATCCTTTCCAGTATCACTACCTTAACAATCGATATCCAGAAGGCATTGCAGAGTTGGATCGACTTTCAGCATCATCTTGCCATCACAACTCCAGCTATCGTCGAAGTCTGTGTCCAAAGGAGACCGACCATCCGTCTGCACAGTCCACAGCAAGAGCAAGTCTGAATGGTTCGACAGGAGTTCGTTTTTGTACCTCCCTGTTGAGCCAAGCAAGAACTCAGTTCAGTTATGTGCCTTGTATGAACTCATTACATTAATATAATCTGTTTTCCTATCTGTTCTTGTCTCTTGTATCTGATTTATAGTTATGTTTTAGTATGTATTATTGGTAACCTTATGTGATCTAAGAGATTACAACAGTTGACCACTTGTTTCTAAACATAAACATGTTCCATTACATGGTTATTAACGTAATGGCTGTGTCTCCTCTTGCATTTCATCGTAGAAATGCTCACATCTCTTGGATGACCAAGCTAAATTAATATGGGAAAAAAACCTTATTTCAAATTTCTAGTCTCACGAATGATATTCAATATCCTAAGATCAATTCACCTCCACACTGAGATTGACAACTCCTTTCTCCTTGATTAAAACAAAAACAAAATATTTCTTGCTTGATAATGATGGGAAATAAGTCAAGTTCAACACCTCACAATAGGTAACAAAATTCTCAATAGCTACACATGGAATAATATTTTGCAACAAGTATTTTTTCAAGAGGGGAAGATCTACAGTCACCTTCAAGCTAACCTCTCTGTGCAAAAATTTCATATTCACTAACTAAGAAAAACCCTGGTTTCCAAAATTGACAAAAAATTGATCGCTTGTCCATGGACCCAAAGTAGAGGGCCACCCTAGCACTATCCCGATGTCTTGAATCCAATGAGGTCAATGGCTTTTCGATCCATGCAACGGCCATCATTCTATCGCAAGTTGAATACCACCTCCTAAAGGATTTCAGGGACACTTGTTAAACCACTACCCAAGGCATAGAATGGAAACCGTGCATCAAAATGGGATTCCGGTGGGTCATGCAAGCGTGTTTAGGTAGGTTCCATGTGGGAACTCTAGCCACATGTTCACAGTCGAGGAATTTGTAAAATTGACCCCTATGTGCAAAAAATGGACATACACTTGCTGAGCAAAACCCTAGTTCCCAAAATTTTCTAAAAAAATGATCCCTTGTCCATGGACCCAAAGTAGAGGGCCACCCCTAGCACTATCTCGATGTCCTCAATCCAGCATAGTCGATGGCTTGTAAATCTGAGAAATTACCATCATTTTATCGCACGTTGAATCCCACCTCCTACAAGCTTTCATGGACACATGTTGAATCCCTACTCAGGGCATAGAATGGAAACTGTGCATCAAAATGGGATTTTGGTAGGTCATGCAAGTGTGTTTAGGCATTTTCCATGTGGGAATTCTAGCCACATGTTCATGGTCGAGCAATATGTGAAGTTGACCCCTTTGTGAAAAAATTTCACATTCACTGACTGAGCAAAACCCTAGTTTCTAAAATTGACCAAAAAAATGATCCCTTGTCCACGAAACTATATTAGAGAGCCACCCTAGAACTATCCTGATGTCCTAAATCCAACAGAATTGACGTTTCTTTGATCCGAGCAATGACCATCATTCTATTGCACGTTGAATCCCACCTCCTACTGGCTTTCAGGGACACCTGTTGAATCCCTACTCGGGGCATCGAATGGAAATCGTACATCAAAACGAGCTTCTGGTAGGTCATTCAAGCATGTTTAGGCATGTTCCATGTGGGAACTCTAGCTACACGTTCACGGTCGAGCAATATGCGAAGTTGACCCCTATGTGCAAAAATTTCACATTCACTTACTAAGCAAAACCCTAGTTTCCAAAATTGACAAAAAAAATGATCCCTTGTCCATGGACCTAGAGTAGAGGGACACCCTAGCACTATCCCAATGTCTTGAATCCAACGGAGTTGACAGTTTGTCGATCCGAGCAACAACCATAATTCTATCGCACTTTGAATCCCACCTCCTACAGGATTTTAAGGACACTTGTTGAATCCCTAACCGAGGCATAAAATGGAAACCGTGCATCAAAATGAGGTTTCGGTGGGTCATGCAAGTGTGTTTAGGCAAGGTCCACGTGGGAGCACTAGCCACACATTCACAGTTAAGCAATATGCGAAGTTGAACCCCAAACTATGGTTTCTATGGTTTCTATGGTTAAGAATGCAAAATATGGTTTACGGTGAAAACTTGAGTTAATAGGATTGGATATAGGGTTTGTAAGATAGGATTGGAAATGGTTATTAGGCTAGGATTATCACTCCTCAACGTCATGGCTCCTGTGGAGAAACAAATTATCAAAGTCAAGGAGATAATTATTGGATTCAAGGAGATGTCCTTATAGGATCAACTTCGAGATTCAAGGCAAATGAAATAGACATATCCTAGATATAGTGGTAGATATGGACTTGGGCTATAAGGAATGAGTAATGTAAGAATCAATATAATACAACAAATCCATGATGAATCTTAGGTGAAAGTTATCAAGTTGTAGAAGTCTATTGAATTTATCAATCTATCAAGTGCTCAATTTATGAACCTGTAAATAATTAATGAGACCGTGAAACCAAAATATTTGAATACCACATACCTGACTACCTACCTATGTTCATTAGACTAGACCATCGGGATCACCTCTAATAGAAATGGTATCCTTTAGCCTCTCGTGCTCAGAGTAATGCAACAAGTATCGTGACTTTCATGAGTTCTTGTTTCACATTGCTTGGAGCTCGAGGTTTGTGCCAATAACTAAGTTTGTATAATGGTGTACAATTTGACCTGGTCTATAATATTCAAATACATAACCTTTTTTCTTTCGTGCGTGGGAAACCTGTGTCAAATATTATCCTTTGATAACCATCGACCCAATTGGAAAATCATGGCCCTCAAAGTCACTTAATGAGACAATGAGGGTCTGCTTCCCATCCAAGCAACATGCTAGGCATTAGTCAGTGTGCCATTCATTGTCTCTCGGGGAAACCACTGCGTATATGTGCCCTGCATAAAATAAAGTGCAGAACTAGGAGTAAGCTAACTAAACACAACTAGTCGTCAAACATTTCAAAGATATCAACATAATAGTCAAACCTGGTTGTATGAGATATGAAATGTGGTCATAGTCATGTGAAATATTCAACTGGCCCTCCTCCAACTGGGATAATTCTGCAGTTATTTTTCGACCAATGGGGAGTGATACATGATCCCAGCTGTCAACGTAATCTGTGGATTCACAGTTGTCCCATTCACCACTGCTACATGGATAACAAAAACAAGAGAGTTTTCTTGTCCACATTTCAACTATAGCATTGTCTGACATCCTAATTGAATGGAATGCATGATTTCATTGGACAGTCTTGCACTCATATAGGTGTGATCGATCTACATCTACCACCTCCCAAAAGTATCTATGTACATGTGCTTTTTGAGATGATTTATCTTCTTGCCTTCTAGCTCCCTGCCCCATCACTGAAGAACACCATGCAAAAATGGTCTTTGCATCTCAAATGAGCAAAATTGTTGTGAATTTAATCTCTTGCCTACGTAATACAGTATTGATGCATGCACCTGCTCCATCATGTTCCCCTTTTCCATGTCCAGTATCAAAATAGTTCCAAATATGTGGCACATTTTTCCTCTTGTGGAGAATACACAACCATTGGAAGACACAGGAATTTTTGAATTGCCCTGCATAACCGTCAGAACAAATCCAATGTTGTTCCATCTGTATATTGTTATCCTCCAAGTGTTTGTAGAATAATTGAAATTTGTGTTGTACAAAATCCAAGTCATGACACTTGTCATCACTCAGATGTAAAAGTGATACTCCTTCAATATAACCCTTTTCTCTTCAGTACTACCTGCCCCATGTCTATAGGTGATATGGACCATTATGTTGACCTGGTCTGAGTGATCATATTGACTCTAAATGTCATTATGTGGTTGAAGAGTGTAGTTTTCCACAAAATCGACCACTGATAATATAGTTCCAATAGGAAATGTATCCCTGCACGCTCTAAATTGCTCATCTTGCCAATAAGCCACATGTACATGCTTTACATACTGTTGTGTCTTTTCAAAGAATTCCTCCATGAAGTTGCATACCAGTACCTAGTAGATCAACAATAAATATGTACAGATCAATAGTTTGTTACATATATGAAGTAGCAATAAATGAAGGAAAAAATACTATTTAGGAGCTCGTTACTAACCTAAGAGGTGACCAATTGTATTTTTTTTCTTTCATTCCCTCCACGGATAACATACGTGGCATATTTGAATGACTGCAAGTTCACTTCATGTCTCCCAATTTTATGCTCATCGGTGACATGTACGCATTTGTCCAAAATTTCCATTCCACCACACCCTGGGCATGTCCCATCTACGCAAGGCTTTTGATAAAATGTGCAACCTTATGTCCTTATACACAAGATACTATGGATAAACTCTCTAGATGATGTCGGTGGCAATGTAGTTGAGAATTCCTGCATAAGAGTGTTATGCAAAACACACAATATATGTATATATGTGTCATAATAAGAAGTGTACTCAATGTGATATTGAAAACATGTGTTTATTTTAACATACCATGGTTTGCATTTCTCGAAGGATCTTTGGCCCAAGTTAAGTTCATTATGTTCATGCCTAAATCTCTCATATAATTATGTTTGTGTCATGTCAAGAAAATGTTTAATGTGGGGCTCACGATCCCTTGAACCCCTTCTCAATTTTAGTACATATTTTTGGTTGGATGAAGTTCTACTATTGTCATGCAAAACTCCTGCACCATTCCCTTTACCACATCAATGAGCTTCATATCAGAGTGTGGCAACCTACCAACGAAGGACTAGACATCTGTTTCACCAAAGTCAAGTTGTTCTCTTCTAGAACAATACCTACGGAGTGCTTTGATATCCAATCCTACAAGTTTGGATGTAGGTTTAAGAAGGTGAAGGGCATTGGTGCTTTTGTTCATGATTGATTGCGACAACACATGATGAGCTGCATTGCGATCCTTTGAACGCGATTTCTTTCCAATGGTACTAAATGCATCTACCAAACTTCTGACAACATGAGAACTTGGTTCATAACTGTTTATAATATTTATCCTTAAGTTTTTCCTAACAACAGTCATAGACCTATATTTTAACAACGATATAAATAATCGACATTTATCTCCATCACATTTAGAATCAAAATAGTTGACAAGTATATGTTGAGCTTGATATGCAATACTGCATTTAGACACCGTACCTTCAAGCGAACCAATGAGACTTTCATCGATCTATATACGTTTTGGATTTCTTCGGTGTGAAGTTGCTAATGGAGGTAGGGAGGTTGGAACTACACCATATACCATATCACCCGGTCGGTCTGGCATTTGAACATGAGCTTCATGTCCTTCCATGTCTTCTTGATGGTCGAACAGTGGCAATTGGAAATCCTCTTAGGTGGTTTGACAAACATTGTCTTCTTCAAGCATACTTTCTTCCTCCTCAATGTATACCATGCTGCAAGCGATACTCAGAAACTTGTGGTGGAGATGCTTGATGTCAAAAACAATTTCATGTGATAATATGGTGAAGAAGAGAATGTTCACGCACTGTCTGTAACCTGAAATTGCGTGCGAAGTGTCAAGCCTGTGTGAAATGTGTTAGAGTGTTTCTGGATAGGGACTATTATTGTTTATACTGAGACTAAACACACATGCGTTATTGTTAGCTAAAATAGGGGCATGTTTTACTCTAATAGAATTTTGGAGCATTTAAGAAGTTAGTTGCATGGCTAAGGGATCATTTAAGGTTTAGGGGGAATTAACAAGCACTCCCTTAGTCTTTGTGCCTTAACACCCCCCTCTCTTCAACCTAACTATATTGTTTTACAACTCAAGGGATGTGTGTGTGAGAAAAAGATAGGTTAAGGGGTGTTAGTAATAAGGGGATACATAGGGATGTGTGTGTGTGTCAAAGAGATAGGTTAGGGGGTGCTAGTGGTAAGGTCTGACATAGGAATTTGTGTGTGTGTTCCAGAGATATAGGTTAGGGGGTGCTAGTGGTAAGGGGAGACATAGAGATGTGTGTGTGTATGTGTTAGAGAGATAGGTTAGGGGATGGTAATGGTAAGGGGAGACATAGGTATGTGTGTGTGCATGTTAGAGGGGAGACATAGGGATGT
>LPNX010949312.1:148272-164146 GCA_001517045.1 Pseudotsuga menziesii | reverse complement strand
GATGTGTGTGTGTGAGAGAGCGAGAGGAAGGGATGTGTTAGGATTTTAGGAGTGGGGGGGGATTAGATTAATGTGGGGGTGTCTAGGTGAATGTAGACGGTATGTAATATGTGACAATAAGGAGTATGGAGCATATGTGACAATAAGGAGTATGGTTTTTATTAGCAACAACGTGCACTCATTTTTATTGAATACAATGTGTGCGTGATTTACTTAACAAAAATCGGAACGTGATTTTATTAGCAAAAATGGGTATGCAATTTAGAAATATATTGTTTTGTTTGTGATTATACCATTTAAAGGTTTGGGGGAGGGGGGTGGTAAGGGGGTTAAAGGTAGAGATGAAGAGGGAGTGTATAGGAGTTAGAGGTAGAAACCAATGGGGGTGTTAAGAGATTGCGGGTAAGTGGAGAAAGGGGGAAAGAGAGTGAGTGTCACATGCCCCCATTTTGTAAACTAATGTTATCTTATTTTGATTTTATTCCAAGACATTATGTTAAATTTAATGCTAAGTTGAAATTGATGACTCAGCAGAGTCAAGGATGTGGAATGTAATTCTGAATATTTTAATTTTAAATAAATAAAAGTGGAGACAACAGCTTGGAAAAGCTATTAAAAAGAGTGTTACTGGTCAAGTTGGTGGAGGGAGCTAGGTGGAGAGAAAAAAGACAAGTGGCAGCATCCTCAAACACTTCCTATGTTGCAGGTGGAAACCTCCCTACATTTGGGGTCATGATCCCCCAAGAAAGTGGGATCAGAGCAGGTGGCTCAATTAATGACAACCAACCCAAAAAGACCTAGGCAATCTTAATAAAAGTACCCAATGTAGAGAGATGGGGTTGCTCATTCCAGGAGAAGAATCATTCAGGTGAATGCACTTCAAGGAATTCATTGGGAAGGGAAATTTTGAGGAAGGTGTTTTGAGGGGTAAACTGCAGGAAGGTGATCTAGTACATCCTTACAGCTGAAAGATCTTGATGCAGTGTGCAGAGTTGGTATTGAGTCTCAGGACTAGTACTTTGTTGTTTGCTCCACCTAGTTTCAGCCAAGGAAACCAGAACAGGCTCGGGGGTCCTAAGAAGTCATTGTTTGAGCGCTCTCCAGGAGTTGGTAGGGATGAACGGCCTCCCATTGCTGTTGTCATCCAGCTTTAAAAACAGGTTCCATTATCTTTTAATTTTTGTGTTATATTTTATATCGGTGTGTGAACAGATAATGAATGATTATATGTTATGCTGTAAATTGTTAAGTTGAAATCTCTTAGTTATTTTAAGGTTGAATCTGTACTTTAATGAAAGATAAATCCTACCTATGTTTTTCCCCATCTGGAGCAATCCAAATCGTACTCTAGCATAGGTATTGTGTTTAAATGAATGAAGTATTATAGGAATATGAATGAATAGAATAATTATGTTTTTCATAGTATTGAAATGTTTTCTTTCAATAGTTAGTTGTTTTCTAGAAAGAATATTAATCTGTTTTGTAGAGAGGTTGTTAGAACTAGACTGTGTATTCAGATTATCAGAAAAGAACAAGAATCATGTTATTTACTGACAGTAGTATGTTTTAGTATATAATTCATTCTTCTACACAGTATCTACTTCTATAAACTGTACATTTATACTGAAATGGAAGAACTAGTATTACTAGATGAATGTTTATGTTTATCATTTATGTTAAGAAAATATATAAAAATAATACTGTTAGTTTATCTCTTTTCCATTAGTACTAACTAATTTTACCTGCAACTATCTGAACTCGAAATAAGAACTTGAAAAATATTTCAGTATTCTTTTCTTAGTATTAATAATTAGAGGACAGTAGTAACCTATGCTTAAGTTATTATAATTTTACTCACAGTCCCTTGAAGGGAAAATAATAATTTTACTCACAGTCCTTTAAGGACAAATAGAAAAACTGTATAATTATTATAACAAGTATAATTTATATCAAAACGAGAGTTTTTACAAGTAAAACCCTAATCTATAACTCCAATCAAAACAAGCAAGAATTAAGTTACGGCTGTAAGCATCGGCCTTAAGTTTTTATTTATAAACCTGTACAGAGTACTCAAACAGAGTATAAACTTCATTACATTTAAGAAGGGTAAAACCCTAACTTTTTACACAGATTTGTTATAGCTGCAACTGTTCTCCCCAAAGTTTTTCAAATTTTGGCCCCCTCCTCATGATCTAGTGTTGCTTTGAATCATTTGGATCCGTGAACTTTCTGGTCATGCTTTAATTTTGAACGATTTGTTGAAGATTAACTCTCGTCCTATTTTCGGAAGTTGCTTGTGTTTTGAAAATTGTGTGGGTCGCAGATTTTGAGTTTGGTTTTTCTAGTCGATCAGATCAATTCTTCTTCGAAAGGCCGCTATTTCGGAAGTAAAACAGGCTATTGACTGTCGCTGAATTTAAAGTTGTTCCGAACACTTAATATTTTTCATAGATCGGGCATCAAATTATGTTTGAGTCGGAAGGTCTGTTGCTTGCACTCCCACCGTTGCGGAGAAATAATCAGATTTGGCTTTGTCATTTGTCTCTGATGCATTTGTCTTAATTGGCTGATTTGTTTCTTTCCCGTTGGATCGTCTTGCTTCTACATTCTCTGCAGTTGCGGACAGCAGACTGCGAATTCTCTCAATTATTGCTTTGACTTTTCATACCCCACAGTGTTGTTTTTGCCTCTCCTTAAGTCTTGGGCTTCCGTCGTTGCGACTACCGAAAGCACTATCCTTTCGATCGTTTAGTCGATTTTCCTCCGATCCTTATGTCTCCGCCTGCCAATGCGTGTCGACCTTCTATTCGCATGTCTATCACCTTTTGCTTCTGTTGTTGCGGCTCTCAAATCAGCTAGGAATCCGATTTGAAGCTTTCCCTCCCACAACTTAGATCATAACTCTTTCGACTCCGATAGGCCTACGTGTTTCCGTGGTACCCGTCTCCTGTTAAGACCCGCTTATGCGGCTGTGAATGATTTTACCCTGCCGATGTTAGCGTTCTAAGCTGCCGATGAGTTCATGGTTTCTTGTCGCTGGTGATTTCTTTCGAACCCATAGGTAGACAAGATAGTGGTGTCAGCGTTTGTTAAGCTTCATAATAGTAATGCAGCGCACGGCCTTTCTTGCTGCTTAGCCGTTGTGGTTGATATAGTTTAACGTGGTTTGACCTTCTTGAAAATACAGTCCTAATGAATGTTAATTTTCGTTTAATTACAGAAGATTCAAGAGACTATTCAGACGACCGCGGCAGGAAGATAGTTGGCAGAATGGAGCTGGGCCATTTCGGTAAAGGTCGAATCAAAGGCGACAGGATTGCAAGGAGGGTGAGAAAAGGAGAAATCAAAATCAATAGCAACGAAGGTGTAGATCTGAAAGGTCTGTCAGTTACTCAGCAGATCATGAGTGCGCACAGAAAGACACGAAACGTTTGAGGAACTGAGAGGTCACACGTTGGGGGGGCAGCGCAATAATTCTTCTGTTTAGTTTAAATATTTGAAAGTTAGAATGGAGAGGGGCTTTTTCCCCCGAAAAACCTGTAAACTAATGCTTGTAAGAGGAACTATTTCATTTTACAACCAGAAATTGCAACTTTTGTGTGTTGGAGAAAGTGCTATGTGGAACATATCAATGCATTTAAATGAGCGATGTTGAATGGGAACTATTTCATTTTCAACTGTGTTTCATTAACTGTGAGAACGTTCTAAATTCCTGAACCTATGTTCTTTTCTGAATGTTCTTTATTTTTCTTTATGATGTTTTCCACTATGAGTAATGAGAGTCTTAACTGTTGATGAGCTATCTTATCATGTATACTTTTATTCATGTTTATATGTTTGGTTGTAAGAACAGCTATCTGTGATTTGCCATAAAATATGGACAGTAGTGCCTTACTCATGAATTAATATCTAGCTCTCTAGAGATAGCTTAACTAGTTTTACTTTATTACTGTTTGTATGATTTAGATGCTTGTGAGTGCTAAGACGAGAGGTAAGAACCTGCGCATCACGTTGTGACTACTCCTAGCATCCTTATCACCCTGCATTGTTAAATAGGCACGTGCATTTCATTCTTTAAGTAAAAAAATACAAAATATACACGGTGGACTGGGCCGCAACCGGTAAAACCTTTTATTTTTGTTACTTGACCTACGGTAGCTGGACCACAAATCGGACGGATTCCCCATACCAAATAGTCATGGGCTAGTTGGGAACGTTGACTGGGAATAATCCCTTACTATTGTTGCCTACGAATTTCCAGGCCTCAACAGTTTCTGGCACTAGAAGGAGGGACGCCATTGCATGGCTGGTTGAGGAAACCTGTTTTCCCGAGACTATTCCATCGGTAACAGTTCAGAAAGCAGTGGGCTTCATAATCCAATTCCGGAAGAAAGGGGTAGAGAACATTTGTTTTCTGTCGACAATGAAGTTGTTAATAATCTGAGGAGACACACCAGGGCATATGTGAAGAAGATTGGAGGATTTCCAATCATCCCTGAATTGCCCAGAAGAGAATATAAAAGGAAAGATCATCCTATATTGGAAGACTCAGTGCTAGTTGGGGATTGGGAAGAACTTGTAGAAACAGCCCTACAGGAAGTTGTACTGCCTTTGAATCAAGAAGGCCAAGATACTCCTCACAGTTCTCCTGCTCACACTCCTATTTGCTCACCTCCTCACTCTCCACCCAGACTCATGGCAGGCATAAACGCCAATCAACCACCCAACCCACCGAATCCACCACCCGCCTGGAGAGCCAGATCACCTTTAAACCTAACACCTCCATTACATGATCTACCTCAATCCTTTGAAAACATGTTGCCCAAATTCAACCCAAGTGAGAAGATACTCATAGATGACCACTTGCAAAGTTTCTATCTGGCAATAGAAGGGTTAAGGGCTGGGGAGTATGAAGATGTAGTTTGCAGACTATTCCCGCACACCTTTAAAGGAGCTGCAGCATCGTGGTACTTTGGTTTGCCTGCTAACTCTATCCCTGATTGGGATACCTTCGAGAGAATTTTTAGAAGTAAATATGCAGCTCAAAAGACTCATGCAGCCCTCATGAAAGGCTTGTGTGCCTTAAAGAAAGAAAGAAAGGAGAAGGTGCACAGCTTTACCCAAAGATTTGTCGCATACCTCAAGAATTTTTCTGAAGCTGACTGACCTTCGGATAAAGTCCTTATTGAATACTATACCTCAACCTTAGGACCCGAGTTGGCCATGTTTTCCAAAATAAAGGCCAAGCCTACTTTGGCAAAGACCTATGAGGAGGCGGAAATAGTAGAGGCTAAAAGGGAAAGCATTGAAGATTATCCTGAACGGTCAGGAGAGAAAATGGTGGGAAGAAAAGCCTTGTTGTTTACTAAGCCTAAGGAAGAGCAATCACCAGATTTTGAAAGTATGGAAAAATTGATGCAGAAGCTTTCTAACAGAATCATAGACCTGGAGAAAGAGAAGGAAACTCAAAAGTTTTACAAGCCCTATTACAAGAAAAGAGAGGATAACATTCAGTCTCAACCTCCTCCGCACAATTCAACATATATGAATTTAACAGAGGTAGGAATGGACAATTTTTGCACGTTCCACCAACAACCCCACTCTGAAAAGAATTGTCCTCAATGGATAAACTCAATGACGTTGGTGATGAATCAGCTATTGGATTCTAAATTAACAGAAGATGGAGATGAAGAAAGAAAAGAAAGTACCACTTCAACGAAGGAACAAGAAGAGGAGACCATGGTTATGTGGAATTATGTTTCGTTATTCAATGCTGAAGAAGAAAAGAATTGGGGATACGAGAGCGTCATGGAAATGAACGTTACAACAAGGAGCCAAGGGTCGGTTAAAGAAGACAGTCTCATACTCTCAAAAATCAAAAGGCTGCAAAAAATGTTAAGAAATTTCAAAATAATTCCGCAGCTGATAAAATTCCCGAATTCACCATTACCAGCCAAGATCCTAGGCAGAATGATACGTTGGCCAAGCCCAATGAAGAAAAGATGAATGCTGATAAACTGCACCCCATTGAACCACAGATGGATTATGACATCGTGGAAGATATAAAGAAGGTAAAGGAAAACGTTTCACTATTTGAAATGTGTAAAATGCCGCAGCAAAAAGAAAGACTATTGAAAGCACTCGAAGCATTGGATGAGAGGCTGCCCACTGACAATTGACCTCAGGAAGAGGAACAAATTGAAGAAACCGGCATTGGAGGTAAGTCTAAGAACAAACACCCACCTTTCCTCCTCACTTTTGAAATTTTTAATCGTAACGTACATAATTGCCTGGTAGACTCAGGGGCGTCAGTTAACGTCATGCCAATATCAGTCTGTAAAAAGATAAATGGGAAGCCTAAGCCATCCATGTGGAGGGTTCTTCAGTTCGACAGGATGAATGTAAAGGTAATTGGTGAGATGGAGGATTTCCTAGTCTGCCTGTCGTCAAATGATAAAGTGTGCCAAGTCATTGATATCATGGTGGCCGATATACCAGACGCTTATGGGCTTGTTTTTAGTAGAGACTGGTCAGCAAAGCTAAATGGATATTTTGCCTCAGATTGGTCGCATCTGTGGCTGCCATATAAAGGAATCCCGAACCAAATTAAAATTTTGAGGGAACCTCACATGAAATACAACGTTACTCAACTTGAGGAAAAGAATGAACCAGTGGATTCTGTGTTGGGAAATTATTTTATTGAGTTGGAACTAGGAAATTACCAAGCAGAAAAAGCCAGCAACATGTCAGACACCCAGCCTGATCTCCTTCGATTCTCACAGGCTGATGAAATTGACTGTAAAATAGTAGACTTAGCAGTAGGAATAGATTCTCATGCTATAGTTAGCGATTTCTGGACATTGTTTTTTGATGGCTCTAAGACGTTAGAAGGGTCAGGGGTCGGTTGTGTCCTTATCGACCCCAAGAAGAATAAACATTTTCTTTCAGGTAGATTAGAGTTTGAATGTACGAATAACACAGCTGAGTATGAAGCGTTGGTGCAAGGATTGAGGAAAGCAATCGAATTTAAGGTAAGTAATCTGAAAGTTTTTGGAGATTCTGAAATAATTGTAAAACAGATTTGGAATCAAATACATTGTATTTCTCCCCACTTGAAAGCTTATCAAAATGAGGTATGGGATCTGCTCAAATGTTTTAATGCATTTAATATTGTTTCAATTCCAATACTTAAAAATGCAACAGCTGACTTGCTAGCCACATCAGCTGCTAGGCTTGTGCCTACTAATAATCGGTGCTCCGTTGAACTGCTTTTCAGGCCCTCGGTCCCTGATATGATTACCAACTTATGAGTGTTCGATGATGATCAGCAGATTATAGAATGCTTAACAAATAACGAGGTATTTAAAGGAGCAATTATAGACGATGAAGAACATCAGGCCAAGCTGAAGTATGATAATTTCATCCCTAAAGGAGTCAGAACCTTAGAAAGAATGTTCGATATAAATGAAAAGTTTAGAAGGGCAGCAAACGTGAAGACTCACAGCTCATCTCTACAGTTCAAATTGATAAATTTAGGGACTGAGACAAATCCTAAATATGTGAATCTTGGAAAATGTTGTTCACCAGCCGAAAGAGATAAGTTCATCAGTCTTTTTAATCAATATAAAGATGTTTTCACCTGGACATACGAATATTTGAAGACATATGACACTAGCATCATCCATCATGTCATCCCCATTAAATCTGGTGTCAAACCTTATCAGCAACCTTCAAGGAAAATGCACCCCAAATTGGAACCTCTGATTCAGAGTGAAGTTAATAAATTATTGGATGCTAGGATCATTTTTAAGGTCAGACACTCTGAATGGGTCTCAAATCTGGTACCAGTGAGGAAAAAAACTGGAGAAATTAGGCTATGCGTGGATTTCAGGAATTTAAACCGTGCCTCAAATAAATATAACTATCATGTTCCACCTATGGAGCAACTACTACAAATGGTCTCAGGTTCTGAACTATTTTCTTTGTTAGACGATTTCTCAGGCTACAATCAAGTATTAGTAGCCGAAGAAGACAGACTGAAGACAACATTCCGGACCAGATGGGGAACCTTCGCTTACAGAAGAATGCCCTTTGGGCTTATAAACGCTGGAACTATGTTCTAGAGGGATATGGACATAGCTTTCCAAGTTTTGATTGGCCGTAGTGTTGTAGTGTACCTTGATGATATTACGATATTCTCAAAGAGGAGAGGAGAGCACGCGTTTCATTTAAGGCATATTTTTGAACGTTGTCGGAAATATGGCATCTCACTCAATCCCAAGAAGTGTGTATTCGTTGTTACAGAGGGCAAGTTGCTGGGTCATATATTTTCAAAGAACAGAATCTCTATAGATCCGGAAAGAATTAAGGCCATTGAACAGATCCCCTTACCCCATAATAAAAAGGGGATGCAATCATTTATGGGAACCATAAATTTCGTACAAAGATTTGTGCCATATTTCACTCAGATTGTCAAACCTCTACAACAAATGGTGAAGCAAATTGCACAGTTCAAATGGGTTGAGATTGAGAAGAATGCATTCAGCAAGATTAAAACTGCTGTTGCACACACACCCTCGCTACAAATCCCATATTTCGATAAAGATTTTGTTTTATATACTTTTGCATATGATGATTCGCTAGCAACTGTGCTTACTCAAAAAGAAGATGGGGGGGATGAATTCCCAATATATTTCATGAGCACTGGTCTACAAGGGGCCGAATTAAATTACCCAACTATTGATAAATAAGCTTATGCAGTATTCAAAGCAGTGAAACAATTCAGGCCCTACATATTAAAAAATTGAACCAAGGTGATCATCCCATACCCAGCTGTGAGGTCCCTTTTTTGTACAGAAGGAGTTAGGAGAAAGAAGGGGCAATTGGGTAACAGCCCTTCAAGAGTATGACCTTGAATTCAAGCCATATTCTATAGTTAAAGGGAAAGGGTTGTGCAAACTAATGACTGAAAATGGGAACAATGAAGAACACGCCTGGGAAGATGAGGCTGAATTACATTTGATGGATGTATGTCCTTTGTTTATAGCTCCCGAATCTTGGTATAGAGACCTCGTGCATTACCTACAGGCAGGGCTGTTTCGAGAACATTGGAATTCTAAGCAAAGAAGATCGTTGTGTCTCAAATCAGCCTCCTATCAAATTGTTGAAGGAATATTATTCAGAAAAAACTACGATGGAGTCCTTCTTAGGTGCCTAGATAAAGAAGATGCAAAGAGGGTAATGACCGAATTGCATGACGGGCCTGCTGGGGGACATTTTTTAGGAGATACTACAGCTCACAAAATTCTCAGAGCCGGTTACTATTGGCCCACGCTTTTCAAGGATGCACACGCCCATGTCCGGAAGTGCGATATTTGTCAAAGGTGTAGTGGAAGGCAATCTAAAGCAGCCGCACCACTGAAGCCTGTGATGATCACGGAGCCGTTCGAACAATGGGGGTTGGATATTATTGGGGATATAAATCCAAACTCTTCCCTACAACATAAGTACATTCTAACTGCAACCGATTACTTCACTCGTTAGGTCGAAGCCATCACGCTGCGCAAAATAAATGAAGATGCGGTCATCAACTTCCTGCAGGACCACATTATGACCAGGTTTGGAGTTCCAATTTCTTTAGTCTTTGATAATGCTACTTACTTTTTGTTGATTAAATTAACTGCTTTTTCTCATGAGAAAGGAATAAAGTTGCATTACTCTGCAAATTACTATCCACAAGGAAATGGCCTGGCTGAATCTACTAACAAAAATCTGATTAGAATTTTAAAGAAGACTGTGATAGAAAACCAGAGGAGTTGGCACTCAGCGCTACCAAATGCCCTTTGGGCTGATAGAGTCACCCCCAAGTCTTTGGTAGGAGTTTCACCGTATACCCTTGTGTATGGTAAAGAAGCCATTCTTTCCCCCATGTCATGCTACCCTCCTCCATAATAGCTCAAGAGTCTAGAGGGTCGGAGAATGAAGTCTTACAAATGAGAATATATAATCTTCTGAAAGCAGAAGAGGCTATATCTAAGGCCAGAGAGCACTTTAAACAACAACAAGAGGTAATAAAGAGATGGTTCGACAAGAACAAGGCAGGAACAAAGGACTTTGAAGTGGGAGATTTGGTCCTCAAGTGGGACCACCCCCATGATGAGAAAGTAAAACACACGAAATTCCAGCAGTTGTGGGTAGGTCCTTTTCATATTGCGGCAAAGCTTGGCCCTTCCACTTATAAGTTGCAAGATCTACAAGGGTGGGAAGAGAACTTACCAGTAAATGGTTTAGTTCTCAAGCCTTATTTTTCCTGAGTTTTGTTTGTGTTCTTCTATCTTGTATATAAATAATCCGGCTTGGTCGTCTTTTTGAGTCATGTTTTTAGTTTTTTTTTTTATTGATTTCAATAAAGGAAATAAACTCGCGGTTGCATGGAGAACATCAAAAAATTTGGGAATGATTAACATTCTTGGGTATAAGACTGTGTGTTGTTGTTTGTCTAAAAAGAACTTCTTCCAGTTTAGCAGTTTTCTCAAATAGCTATGTACGTGTTGAAGTCCTGCTTAGCCCCTATAAAATAAACCAGAATCAGAGGGTGTGGAATACTATTTTGAGGCTCCATCCATGTCACATTTAAAAATTCCTAGGGGGTGACAGTCAAGGACCCATGGAAAGGAGCAAGGTAAACAGTATATTAAATACAAATGATCCCATGCCAAGAAATGAACGCCAAAAGGTAGATAAGAGTCAAAACTCCTATGAAAGCAATATATATCAAAACAAATGCTGAACTTATAAGTACTAAATCGCCAAAAGCTCCTCTCCATCTGTGAGCTGAAACATGAATACGCCTCTCACACAAAAGGACACTTGGGATAGAGGAGCCTGAATTAAAATTTAGAAAGAAAGGCATGCAGGAGGACTCATATGAAAAGGACAAAAATCCAAAAGCACAAAAGTGCTAAAATGGCATGGGAATGAGGAACAAATGAATATTCCTATTTACCACATGCTACAATCCTGTGGTTTCCAAGATGCCAGCTTCCTAAAGACAAAATTAACAATGAAACTCATCTTTCGGCCTCAACAGAGTTATCCGGACTCGAAAATATTGGTTTCCACTCTCCCAAATTGGACTGTCATCAATGATTAAAGGTACATACATCTGCCATTGAGAAATCTAGATAGCTCGAAGAATTCAATAAGGTCATTCATTTTCAAATAGTCTGACACTCAAGGAAGAATCATCCAGAGATCAAGGTTCACCAGGTAATCACCAATTGTTACAGCTGCAATTGTTCTCCCCAAATTTTTTCAAATTTTGGTCCCCTCCTCATGATCTAGTGTTGCTTTGAATCGTTTAGATCCGTGAACTTTCTGGTCATGCTTTAATTTTGAAGTATTTGTTGAAGATTAACTCTCGTCCTGTTTTCGGAAGTTGCTTGTGTTTTGAAAATTGTGTGGGTCGCAGATTTTGAGTTTGGTTTTGCTAGTCGATCAGATCAATTGTTCTTCGAAAGGCCGCTATTTCGGAAGTAAAACAGGCTGTTGACTGTCGCTGAATTTAAAGCTGTTTCGAACACTTAATATTTTTCATAGATCGGGCATCAAATTATGTTTGAGTCAGAAGATCTGTTGCTTGCACTCCCGCCGTTGTGGAGAAATAATCAGCTTTGGCTTCGTCATTTGTCTCCAATGCATTTGTCTTAATCGGCTGATTTGTTGCTTTCGCGTCGGATCGTCTTGCTTCTACGTTCTCCGCAGTTGCAGATAGCAGACTGTGAAGTCTCTCGATTATTGCTTTGACTTTTCAGACCCGCAGTGTTGTTTTTGCCGCTCCTTAAGTCTTGGGCTTCCGCCGTTGCGGCTACCGAAAGCACTATCCTTTTGATCGTTTAGTCGATTTTCCTCCGATCCTTATGTCTCCGCCCGTTGATGCGTGTCGACCTTCTAGTCGCATGTCTATCACCTTTTTCTTCCACCGTTACAGCTCTCAAATCAGGTAGGCATCCGATTTGAAGCTTTCCCGCCCACAACTTAGATCATAACTCTTTCGACTCCGATATGCCTATGTGTTTCCGCGGTACCCGTCTCTTGTTAAGACCCGCTTATGCGGCTGTGAATGATTTTACCCTGTCGATGTTAGCATTCTGAGCCACCGATGAGTTCGTGGTTTCCCGTCGCTGGTGATTTCTTTCGAACCCATAGGTAGACGAGATAGTGGTGTTGGCGTTTGTTAAGCTTCATAACAATAATGCAGCGCATGGCCTTTCTTGATGCTTAGCCATTGTGGTTGATATACCTTAACGTGGTTTGACCTTCTTGAAAATACAATCCTAATGAATGTTAATTGTCGTTTAATTGCAGAAGATTCAAGAGACTGTTCAGACGACCGCGGCAGGGATATAGTTGGCAGAAGGGAGCTGGGCCGTTTCGGTAAAGGTCAAATGAAAGATGATAGGATTGCAAGGAGGGCGAGCAAAGGAGAAAGCAAAATCAATAGCAACGAAGGCGCAGATCCAAAAGGTCTGTCAGTTACTCAGCAGATCATGAGTGCGCACAGAAAGACATGAAATGTTTGAGGAACTGAGAGGTCACACATTGGGGGGGCAGCCCAAGCGGTCTACTGTTTAGTTTAAATATTTGAAAGTTAGAATGGAAAGGGGATTTTCCCCCCGAAAAACTTGTAAACTAATGCTTGTAAGAGGAACTATTTCGTTTTACAACCAGAAATTACAACTTTTTCCTGTTGGAGAAAGTGCTATGTGGAACATATCAATGCATTTAAATGAGCGATGTTGAATGGGAACTATTTCATTTTCAACTGTGTTTCATTAACTGTGAGAACGTTCTAAATTCCTGAACCTATGTTCTTTTCTAAATGTTCTTTAGTTTTCTTTATGATGTTTTCCACTATGAGTAATGAGAGTCTTAACTGTTGATGAGATATCTTATCATGTATACTTTTATTCATGTTTATATGTTTGGTTGTAATAACAGCTATCTGCTATTTGCCATAACATATGGACAGTAGTGCATTACTCATGAATTAATATCTAGCTCTCTAGAGATACCTTAGCTAGTTTTACTTTATTATTGTTTGTATGATTTAGATGCTTGTGAGTGTTAAGATGAGAGGTAAGAACCTGTGCATCACGTTGTGACTACTCCTAGCATCCTTATCACCCTGCATTGTTAAATAGGCATGTGTATTTCATACTTTAATTCAAAAAATACAAAAATATACACGGTGGACCGAGCCGCAACCGGTAAAACCTTTTATTTTTGTTACTTGACCTACGGTAGCCGGACCGCAAACCGGACGGATTCCCCATACCAAACAGTCACGGGCTAGTTGGAAAAGTTGACTGGGGAGAATCCCTTGCTGTTGTTTCCTGCGAATTTCCAGGGCTCAACAAGAGTGTAATATAAACATATGATAAGCCAAACAAGTCTACTGATAGCACTGTCATTACAAAACAACAAACTTTAACCCGGCCGTAAGCCAAATCTTCAACTAAGTACAGTGCTCGGATAAACCGAGTCTACCCTAGCGAGGGTTTGATTCTAAGTATTACAACAACAACCTGTAGAAACATTAATACAACAACATAACTCATGGCGAGTCGAGGGAGGGTTTTCCAAAACCCTGGGCGAGTCCATCGACCACCCTAACACTAGTAGAGTGAAAAATCCAACATTTGGACCACGGGGCTTACCCAAAAACAAACCACGAGCCACAGCCTTTGTAGGGGACTGTCTACATCTCATTGTACAAGATTTACACTGACGAGTACCTGCAAGTAAGGTGACAAACCATTGTCACTTAAATATACCAATACAACTACTGTAACAACAAAGTAAATTTGGCAACGAAGTAAATGAACTCAAAGTATTATTTACCTATCAGAACAGAACAACGAGCATCCTCAATGAAGCATTGTCACCTATAGGCTGTGCAAACAAACACCCAACAGCCTGCAAGGTAAATACCTCACACATGGGTGAGCCATGAGAACAGTAATAGGTAACTGAAGTTTACTACAAGCTACGAAGGTAGCGAAAGGAGAACTACACAGACACCAAGTCATGAGCAGTAGTAATCTCCACAAGTCACAGACCGAGAACCAAGCCAGAGGGAATGGATTCTAAAACCATGTACTAATGACAAACACAGTATGGAACCAAGGCACAAGACAACCAAAACAAAGAGGAATGACGGCCGCCATGGAAGACAAGCAAAGCAACCCTAGAGCCAGCGAAAACTGCGGGATGAAAATGATAATGGTTAGGTTTTGGCAATATTTTATATCTCCCATGTGTGGATAGGAAACGACCACGTAGCAAAAAAATCAAACCATGCAAAGAGGGTCGTGTTCTATAGTGCCTGTGTAAAACAAGAATCCAATTATTTGATCATTGGAGCGTGGATTAAACTATAATGTTAAACCAATAATTCACCATCCACATCATTAATCATTTGCACATTATCATATGTTAGTATAGGGACAATAATATCCATGGTTATGGTTACGTTGACCCTTCAAGAAATGTTACTCATCAACCTTCGTTAAAACCCAATAATCATTCATGCATAACACTAATTCCACTTTGAACCTTATGTTATTCTATTACAACATCGCAATTGTGGTTTAAAGAGTTACATATCCTTCCTCTAAGCATTGTTTTATTTATTTGATAGAAATCAAATAATTCATGTATTATTTATAGATCAATGTTTTAGGTATACACTATAGTTAAGAGATCAAATGTGTATATAGGAGAGTTCATGCTAGATATTAAACAAATATAGTTTCCCTAGTAACAAAAGATAAACTATAGTTTATACATAGTAAACCTTTTGTAATAACGATTTTACAAGTCATAATTTTATAAATAGCACAATGTAATAGTGCAAAGGATTATAAACTCTAGATTAAAATACGTTTATAATCACAAACTAATTATAGACTGAATGTCTATTGATCAAATAGATTATGCATATCTATAAAACTTACATGAACTAATAACTCAAATAGTATCAGAACTTTGTAGTGCAAAACTGAAGGTAAGAACATTATTATGAAATTCTGTTACACAGTTCAAGTGACAATACTTGATGGATTTTGGGGTATGACTCAACTTGGTTTTTATTCTTGTTTTACTAGGTCTAGTGGATAGTAAAGTAATTATAGAACTAAACATGATAACTAGAATAGGAATGACCCTATTGAATCCAAAAATTACTAGAACCATAGAGTTCGACATGGAAATAAAACATAGGTAACCATGAGCTCATATAGAAAGGCATGATGGTTGTAGTTTGCACAATCGAAGTTATACTGTCCAAAAGATAACAAGTTATAAGTTATCTTGCAGAAGCAAAATGTGGGTCAATGATTACACAGACAAGATAAGATACTATTGCACAAATACTGACAATAACAATCATTATAAACATTACAAATTACATAGACTAAAGTAGAAATACTTGTAACTGAGATTCTAATGTTTAGAGTCACAAACATATTTTACCAGTCATTACTTACTTCTGAACTTGTCTACTAGAAAAACTGAAGGAAGCCAAATGGTTTTACCTTACAGGAGCTATCTAGAGTTTAGCAGCTTAATTACTAAGCTTTTTAAATTGCAAATAAAATACTGCTAACACTTTAGATATATTTTAATATATACTCATTCGATCATACCTGTAAACCTGTAAGAATCAGTATTCATCTGCGTTAGCACGATTTCTAAGTAAGCCAAGGATTCAAAAGTAGATTCCACCTACTTGACATGAAAATACTAATCAGTAAACTGAAGTAAACAACACACAAGAAGATTTTATTCTTGTTACGAAAATAAACTGTTAAGT
>LPNX010949312.1:119530-147217 GCA_001517045.1 Pseudotsuga menziesii | reverse complement strand
TTGGGAATATATATATGGGGGTGGGTTTTAGGTGTAGTTGGATGAGTTGGGGAGTGAGAGAGACTGGAGGAGGGGGTTGTCAATGGTAGGAGGAAACAAATGGATGTGTGTGTGTGTGTGTGTGTGTTTGAGAGAGAGAGAGGGTTTAGGAATATGTATATATGGGGCTGGGGTTTAGGTGTAGTTGGATGAGTTACGGAATGAGAGACAATGGAGGACGGGGGGTGTTATTGGTAGGGGGTGACCTGTGGATGTGTAATGTGGGTTCCTATGACAGAGAGAGAGGGTTGGGGAATATATCGAGGGGTGGGGACCAAGTGTAGTTGGATGAGTTGCGGAGCAAGAAAGAGTGTAGAGAGAGGTNGGCAGGACAAGAGGAGGGGGGGTTAGTAAGAGTTAGGGGGAAGAGGGGAGCGGGGGAGACATAAAATAATTTTAGTATTGGTATAACTTACAAAAACAAACTCATTGTAGTAGTTAATAATGCGCGTGCATTGTGATTCATAAAAACGCGCTCCCGTTTTTATTAATATACACGCGTTATTTTTCAGAATAACGAGGACACGATTTCTTTAAATTCATAAATGTATTACCTCCAAATGATAAGGTGGAGCCTCCACCCATGCTTGCATGTAATTCTTATGCCTATGTGCCTGCTTCAGAATTTGCTTCAGATTCAACATGCCTATGCCTTGGAGTATGATAAACCATGGCTAATTCAACATTATATCCAAATTTTCAATATGCTCGTGTTTAGTCATCCGTCTAAGTACGCTGTACACCTCCTTTTTTATGAGATTTTAGAAACAGATATGGTTTTTTTTGCAGATTCCAAATATGTAACTTTTAACAAGAATACATAATTTTTTCTATTTTTTTCTTATTTAAATTATGTCATCACTCCTCAACTCAAAAAACACACTGTTAGTGTTTCATCCATATCTCTTTCGTTTCTCAACCATTTCAAAAAAAAAATGTATGGTGCACTAAAGAACATCGACCTCTACATGCTATAAAAAACCCATTTCCAAATAATTGCATTAAGACATTCAAATGTTGCACCCACAATTGATGTACCATTTTCAAGGTTCGATCTCTTAGATAATTTTAAAAAAATAAAAATATTTTTTTTATTATTGGAAAAATAGTCGTACACTAGTACTGTATGTTCTCTATATGTATACCAGTTTTCATAAGTTTATTCCATCATTTAGTCACTCAGAGGCTACATCCACAAAAACATATACCTTATAATTTGTCTAAAAAATAAAAGTTCATGTTAAAAAATATCTCACTTTAGATAGTTAACAACTTTTTCAATAGAAAAAATTATATATTTGGAAACGTCATTCAATTTCCTACATTTCGTATTTTTCACTCATCGCAAGATTCATTGTGTAAGTGTCTCAAAATATCCATGCAAGTTGATGGATGCCTGTTTTTTTAGTTTTCTACTGCATCTAACGCATCAAAAGAGACCCTCATTAGCTTGTACACACCCTTGAGCATCATTTAGATAATTTAAGACATCATCAATGTCTGAAATGGAAATTTGTCTTTGTTAGGAAAGTTGTTAAGAGATCAAAGGTTGGGACACATGTCAAGTGCCTTGTTTTTGAAGAACCATGACAATTGGATAAGAGTAGGAGATGTTACTAGGACTGTAATACCCTCTAGTTTATCCCCTAGACATATTATTTTGGATGTTATGGAACACAGTGCTAGGACTATGTTTGCACATTATTATTATTATTATTATTGACATTATTAGTTAAATAATAAAATAAAACAACAGGATCGACTGATGCCATAAAAGAGAGTATGAGGAAAAATGATGTTACGAGCAAGGGGTTGTGGGAAATTTTTTACCTTTGTGTCTATGTCTATGTCGATTTTATACACCCTTCTTGTGGACTTGGTGGACCATCTTGGCTATGTACCCTCATGTGTTATGTTACTTCTTGGTTTCATTTTTTCTGGAATTAATTTTTATTAATGTGTCTCCCTGTCACCTAGTGCGTCAACTTGAGTAGAGTAAGTGTGCCCCTTTGGTGGTTTTGTAACTCCTTTGTGGAGGCTACACTTGGTTTTGTACCCCCCTCTTGAACAAGTGTGCCCTCACTAGCTATTTTTATCCTTGACACCTCAAAATTTGTGTAAATCATTGTGTAACTCCTTGTGTAAATACTTGTGTGAATCCTTGTGGAAATCCTATTGCTATTTTTGGAATGTAACACATCCCTTGTGTATCTCTCTCTCTCAATTCAAATATCTCTTGAGGAATTTGATTTTTCTTGTGTTAGTAATCACACTTGTGTGTTGGTTCATGCTTTTGCTTGACACTTAGGGTTCGATTTTTCTTCTCTTGGTATGAGACCCTTACTTGTCATTGTTCCCTTGTGGATCCTATTCCCAAGCTAAGTTACTCTGGAGCCACTGGTGTATGTACTAGAATTTCCTTTGGAGATCCTGGATTGGCAGCAGGGTTGAGGTCCACTACCATTAGATTTGAGGTTGGACAAAACCATGAGGTATTCACTCATTAAAACTATTTCATGAAGCCTTTGTTCATGGGATATTAGAGAATACCCCTAATTTCATTAGATATTGTTAAATACCTATCAAAATCCTTTTGTTGAGCCCCCCCTCTCAATTAATCTTTTGAATTAAAAATACCCATTTTTTACAAGATATCCTCTATTTTACTAGATGCCCCTTTTATAACCCCCAATACCTGTAAATACCCCATACCCCACTTCCCACCCCCCCAATACCTAAAATATATTTACCTTATTTTTCACAATTTAAAACCCCCCTTTATGATTGAACGTGATAAGATATTGGTCAGCATAATGAAGCCCCATGAACATAACTGTTTATTGCCTCTGGAGATCTTCTTTTGGAAGCAGGGGTGAGGTCCACTACCTTGTATTTGATTTTTTCCTCGTGCCACTGGAACTTCCATGGATTGGAAGTGATACTTCCCATTAGGTTGTGGTTGGACTATTGTCTTGGAGCCACTAGAATTTCCCAAGATTGGAAGTGGAGGGCACACTTGTTATTGGGTTGTGGTTGGACTCATCTATTGAGATTTTTTTTTGTAGAGTGTGATATTTCTTGTGGAATCATGGTTTAGTCTCGGGGGTGACCATTTCAAAGTGAGTTTTAGTTTGCATTGTGTCCACGATTAGGTGGGATGTGGAACAATCGATTGTGGTTGTGTATTTGACAAAGATAAGTTCTTTATCTCATGTTTATTTAATTTATTTGGCTCTAAGTTTGATTATTTATGGATGCAACTAAAAAAATTTATGAAACTTATGAGATATTAATGGAAGGAAATTATGGAAGTGATGGTGGGAAAATGAGGGTTTGGGGAGGATTTGCAGACTGCGGCCACCCTGCTATCACCGACGCCCAAGCTTCCTTGCTGGCTCCCCCTCCTCCTCTCAGATCCACCAATCTTTTCTGCACAATATGATGAAAGAGCAGCACGCTGTCCTTCGATTTGGAACCCTGCAATCCAGTGTGAGCGCGGCGATCGAACCCGCAATGAGTTTATTTGAGCTCTCGATCTTGATCTGTCGTGGATGAATGCTGGAGAGGTCAAGGTTTGTGGATTTCCTGGTTACGGTCGCGGCTAATTGGATCATAGACACAAAGCCTTTAGACAGGGCTTCTGTGGTTTCTTTCTGCGTGCACCATTTGGGTATATTGGTCACTTTTCTTGTTCAATCCTCAGGGTTTTGTCCTCTTTTCATTAGTGGAGCTTGGATCTTTCTTGATCTGGCTACTTCACTTGGAGTTGCTGGATTGGCGTTGCGTTGATCTGTAGCAATTTCTACGGCTCCAGACAATGTTAGCCATGGACATGAACGGTGCTCTGTGATACCGAGTCGAGAAAATTTATGCGTGCAGGTCATTCTTGCTTACATGAATCGGCATCCACCATTTCTTGATTTCGGTATTGTGGCGAGATGAAATGGAAAGAAGTTCCCTCCGAAGGTTTATGTGGGCGACAATCATGAAGAGTAGATGTGGTTTCTCCCGTCTTCTATTTCATCCATCCGCTCTTCCTCTGTTTGCTCCAAGAAGCCGCGGAGATCTATGGATTCCACCAGATAGGAGTCTTCAAAATCTGACTTCGAGTACCTCCAGTGGCTCATCGACAGGGACGGATCGAGAGATCGATCGGTGGGCTTCATCCATGATCCGGGGTTGTGGGATTTGGCTCCATGGGGTCGAGGGTCTTGGCTATCTTTTGAGGGTGCTGGCATCTATTGCAGTGAAAGATCGTATGGCGGTGGCGGTGACTGTGGATATACTCTTGCGTGGCGACCCGTATGGTGTCCTTAGGGATCTTTGTGGCGGCGACGGCGTTTTCAGAGGTGGTGGCCTTTGCTATCGGCAGTATATCTGTTTGTTTTGTGTACTTATGATTTGGGTTGTGATACCCATATTTTCTGTGATGTATCTAGCTGATATACTTTTACAGTTACAGTTTTGTAAATCTTTTGGTTATGACAATATGAGACAGCAAATATGTGACAATGTAGGGATCCTAGTGATCTTTTTACATGTGCAGATGTAATTTTGTTCTACTTTGAAATAAAATTATGAATTTTTTCCGAGGAAAAAAAAATGGAAGGAAATTCTAATGGAATTCAATCTATTAATGCAAGTAATTTTGTGAAGGAATTGGAAACTAGTTTTTGGGATTTTGTGCACAAATTATTTGAGCAAATTATTCTTTGGAAAAATTGCTAAAGAACTGATATTTCTTCCCATTTTTATTATATAATGTGTATGTTTATGGTACAGTAGCCTCAGAATGGTTTAATACACTTTTCTTTGATGTATGTACCTTTTATTCAAATACTAGTTCCTCGGTTAGATTCTTTTGCATAGTTTAAAAACTTGGCACATGAAGTATTTGCAAAAATTCCCAAGTGTTGTTTTTATGATTATGTATGATAAATAAACTTGAAATTTATGTGAGAATGTAAGGGTAAATATTTTTATAGTGTTTTGGAAATGCCTACTAAAATTCTATATCAATTTCCAATTTCTAGCTTCCTCAATGGAATTGTTTTGAGTAGATTTGTGTCTTTTCATATGAAGAGTTTGAAAAAATGTCCGAATGAGATATAAATCTGTTATGAATGATAAAACATGTTATTTAGATTCATAATGGAATTTGAATGATTCCATGAGTTGCATATTTAATTATTGTAATGATTCCTAGAATTAGTAGTCAATTCAGATGAACAGAATTAGCTACTTTTGTGAGTTATTTAATGAGTTGTATATGGGAGGAAAGATACAACCATATGGATTTGGGTGACCCTTGATACACTTTTAATGATATAAATTATTCATATATTTCTCTTCATTTGGAATTTGGAAGGTTAAATTGGAAACTAGGTGCATTGCGATGAAAATTGATAACTAGTTGTGGATTGAAATCTTTGTTTTCATAAAAACAGAATGCTACATCCATGAGGTACGTTTCTAGCATGTTATTGTGTTGTAGGTGGATACTTATCAGGTTTGATCCTTTACTTATGGATGCATTTCGTTTTGGTTCATTTATTGAGACTCAATCCTTGCAGTGAATGTTAACTAGTTTCATTGGAATTGATAGAAAATATCACCTTATGTGCAATTGGAATGATATGAAAATAAATCTTTAATTGGTTGTAGGTGAACTCTTAAAGATTTTTTTAATGTATGTAGGATTTATTTTGGGTTTAATGGCATGGTTACAAGTTGATTTTGTGCAAGACTAGTTATTTATATTTGAAAACTAGTTAACTAGTCTTGTGGACTCTCTTTCATAATTACGTGATTAATTATTGTAATTTTGGTAATTAAGAATTATTTAAATGTAATTATATGTTATTAATTCATTGGGATTAATAATATATGGTTATTTTTTAAACAAATGAAATTATTTCTAAGTACTGTCAATTGCGCCCTAAGTGTCATTAAGTATCATAATCATAATACCAATTACCAGTTAATCATTGTTAAGAGTAAATGGTTTTTAGAGGTGGAATTTATGTCTCATTTGTCTTGGAATGGATATGTGATGTTGTTAAAAGGTGTTACTAATCTTTCCCAACCCATGGATTATTTTTTGGAACAATTATTGAATTTATTGGCAATTAAAGGAATTTTGTGGTAACTAAATCATGAAAAATGAAATTAAGTATTTATTCTATTTAATAAAAATTATGAAAAATATTACTTATTGTACAACTCATGAAAAACATGAAAAATGAAATATTTATTGTTCAAATAAATAAGTAAATAAATACATGTGTAACTTAGGATGAGTAATCATTAACGAGAAAAATATTCGCATGGGTTACCCTTGTACATGACTACGAGTGGGAAGTATGAAAGAGGATCTTGTACTCGATATCTCCCTTGTTATGATCTAATCCCATGGGGTCTTCACTTAGTGAAACCATGCCATAGCACGATCATTCGTAGCATATGAAACAATACCCCTATTTTCAAAAAATATTGGAAAATACCTCCCAAAATCATTTTTTTAACCCCTTCCCAATATGCCTTCCCAATTTAAAAAACCCCTATTTTCACTATATATTGCATGGATCCATTTTTTCATATACATTTTTTATACCTCTTTATATTTCTACCTGGTATATTGACATGATACCCTACATGCATTCTTCAATGCACCTTGCTTCTTTCGATGTATATTGTGGATGCACATTACTTTACCCATAATGATAAACATCACAGAGATCACATTCTTTTCCTAAATTTACACTAATTTGTCACTCTTGACACTACTTGACTATTTTTGAAAAGCAAGAGAAAAAACACAAACTGCTTGATAAAACTCGGAGTATATTATATGATATAGTTAATGAATTTTGAAATTATTATTTATTACTAGTTAATTATTAAATTTGTCCATAAAAAATTATTTAATTTTTTTTAATATGTTAAATAAAATCATTTTGAATACATTCAATAAAATTTTGACACTTTTAACTAACAAATATTTTAGATCATTATAGTTTCCATTTAGTGTAATGCAATAATTAAAAAAGAGCTTAGACTTGTGAATTTATTTTATTTTAAGTATTATAGATTTATTTCACTCGTAATGTCCAAAAATTAAATTGAATATTAAAATTCTTTTAGGTGGGGCCATCATTCCAAGCTTAATATAACAAATATGGTAAAGGAATAAATAACATTCTGTAAAATAAAAATAAATAACTTGTTTCAGTATAGTTGCACATATATAACTGTACGATATAATGATTATCATGATAGATAATCACTTCAAATAAAGATTGAAAGCTTGAAATGGTCCATTTTTTTCTAAATAAGTACAGAGATACAAAAATGGGCTAAAACAAATTGATGTCAAGCCCTGTTCCTTTGATGCATTAATATTATCTACTCGTATTACCTGCAGAAGCAACTTTGCATTGATAAGACCTCGAGGCAAGTAATTGCATTATAATTACAAGCAACCAAGTCAGAGGTCCCAAGAAGCAGTGTAAACATGGGTACCTAATAAGCAAGTTACATCTCAGACAATATTTTGTCTATTGTCTCTTGCAACAGGAGTTTGGGCTTGTTTTGCACTGCCTAATCCCATTTCTTATATAGTAACATTCTGACCTTGTACATCTTCCCTCTATAATTATGTATTGTCAAAATGGGCTCTGTATAAAATCTCCCTGGCCAAAATCGCACAGAACAGGCTCGTGTATCTCAAAACTAAGCTTCATGCAAAGCATTATCACTTACATCAGGGGATCAAGCTCTTCTCCAATTTTCAGTTTGCCAACATTGATTGATGGACTGTGTAGATTACTAGTAGTTATAAGTGGATTCTCTAACATGGAAGTACCTTTGAAGAACATGATTTGGGAACCCTTGCTGAGTTCGAGTAACTGGAAAATAAATGTGTGCATTAGAATTTAATGAAAACATTGTGGACATAATCATAGATTAGAAAAAGATATTGAAATGGAAAACCTTGTCTCTAGCTATTTTTGTGAAGCTCATTTTGTTAGTCGACAAGGAAGTAGTATTCTCAAAGAAACAAGGATCTCCTCAATACATAAATAAAGTGACTCGAAATATCCATGCAAACTCATATTAACATCAACAGTCATGCCATCTAGGAGCAGATGAGCTTCAAAATACTACAAAAGAAACATGCAAGAAAATACAAATATTATAGATTCCTATAAATGCATATCCTGAATCCTTCATTACTCTTTACAAGAATAGCTTCAGATATTTGTATATCTACCAAAGACGAGGAAAAAACTGAATAAACTTTAATCCAATAAAATCAGAATTAGGAATCCCATCACCATTCCTTTGATTTTCCACTGGTTCAAATCTCGCCTATTCTTGAAATTTTTCCCTTGTAGCAACTAGAGAAAATTTTGCAATTGTTCATCCAAAGACTCAGAAAACAGTAGCTGAAACAATTTCTGAGTTGTTCAAATAATTCAGATTTATAAGAAACTAAATGTAAAAAATGTTTCCATTGTACATGCAAAATAGCTATAGTTATGCATCAACAAAAATTAAAAGGAAAATTTTGCATAAATCATCTGAAAAAAATCAGTCCTAGTTCTTACTTTACAATCAATACTCCTAAATACATTCGAGAAAAATCTTGATCCCTCATACTTTGACTGCATTATGATACAGAGCAGTACAATCAGATGACATTTGAAGTCGTCAAATTTTAAGAATCAGCTTCCCAATTCAGAAACACCTCCAAAGTTGCAAAAGGAACTGAAAGCTACCTGTTTATCATCAAGGGGATCAAATCTCGACCTGTGCTAGGATCCTTTATAGGTGTAAAGAGTTCCTTCATTCATAAAACAATTTTTTAGTAAAACCTTTCCTGATGAGAGTAATTATTTAAAACACAAAACATATAAAGTTGGAGAAACGTACATGGAATATTGAAGCTGATTCTGAAAGTAATGCTTTTGTAACAGGATCTCTCGTTTCCCCACATAGAATTTTCCATTTTATTTCACCTTCAGTTGTTTCTTGTTCACCATTATTGACCTTCTTCCTGATTATTTCACATAAATGAGGTGGCAAGTTTTCTGGTCCATTATTTATCCCACTTTTTAGTGCATTGCGTATCTCATTACAATCATGAGAACATAACCATAAGCCCTGTGGCACCTCCTGTATCATGTCAAGTGTTTTCATCACACATATAGATATTAATATGCAAAATGCAATATCAAGGGAGAGTAAATCCAACAATGAAGGCTGAATTTAGCATACATTTCTGGTACAAAGATAATCGGACAATAGATACAAATATGGATTACAAAAGAATGTCCTCAAAGAATTTTAATCTGCCTAGATAGAATTGTACTCAAGCAAGCTCACCTTTAAGTCAAAATTTTTATGTTTACGTAAAAATCCAACATGAAACTCGTTGTTGCATTATACATACAATATATGTAGTTAAATTTTTACAATAAAAATGAACAGAAGGATTCTGTGGAAAAACATTATATAATGGTCTATGCAAATTCTGATAAATACTTCTCATACTTGATCACAGAAAATGACGGTCTCGTCATTAAATCCAAGTTTGTCTGGAGTGAATAATTTTCACCTGGATAAACATTAGGAACATTAGGAACATTTATGCACCTCAAAGATCCTGAAACATAGAAGAATGTGCAAATTTAAAAGAAAACTTATGTGAATTCTAGATCTAAGAACTATTATAGTAGAATTTGGTATAATTCAAATATAAAAGCACTTACTCACAAAGCATACATCCCCCATTGATGTCCACTACTGTTTTGACGTCTCGTTCACAAAGTCTAGATGACCTTCCCTTTGTTCCAACCCTTTGAACCTTTATTCCCATTTGCCTATATCTGCCTTAATCATTTCTTTTTGTTGAGGAAGCAACCTGACAAGAGGTGGAATTGACCCGATAATAGGGGCAGTACCAATTGACATCATCGGGAATGCAAGGGATACCTAAGCATTCTGTCATGACATAAGCACAAAAAATTAATGTAAATATTTCATTTGGAAGTATATTGGGGAATAGTTTCTAATGTAGAAAATAATGCTTACACAAACAAACATGCTTGGAAAAATCATATGCTGCAGCTAGGGTGTTCTACTTTTATTTATCTGGCC
The DNA here is from genome assembly GCA_001517045.1 of Pseudotsuga menziesii. Lineage (NCBI taxonomy): Eukaryota > Viridiplantae > Streptophyta > Pinopsida > Pinales > Pinaceae > Pseudotsuga > Pseudotsuga menziesii. The sequence goes on along the minus strand of LPNX010949312.1, from coordinate 137,017 downwards.
AGATATGATTAGACAAAGTGCTTTAGTATTTCTATAAAATCCATTGTCAAATCCCAATGTTGTTAATCTATGATATTATATAGGGTTTTGCTGAATTGTAAATCCCAATGCTGTTAATCTATGATATTATATAGGGTTTTGCTGAATTGTAACATGATGGCACAAAGAAATACTTTGAATGACAGTGGCAAGGATGTCAACCAAGAGGAAAAAGGAATCTGAATGAAGATGTGAGGATAGAGTGTTATATGATGTTCTGGGAATGGAAGATGCCCATTCTTTTCTTGCTAGGTCCTCGCAATTCAAAATGAAATCTACAAAGATTTGGAAGACCAATACTTTTAGTAGTGGATGTACAGAAACAAACACCTCTTAAACCCTAAGGGATGAAACTAAAGAAGTCATGTTCCACGCTAGTTGTTATGTGCTTCAGTCAGAAATGGATTGAGGAGAGTTGAAGTACAACAATCCATGGAGTTGTCTAAATAGATAAAGATAATAGTATATTACATTTGAAAAAAGTTGGGGTCCAAGATGTAAACAAAGAGGACAAAGGAATCTGAATGAAGATTTGAGGATAGTGTTATATGATGTGCTGTGAATGGAAGGTGCCCATTCTTTTCTTGCTAGGTCCTAGAAATTCAAAATGAAATCTACAAAGACTTGGAAGGCCAATACTTTTAGTAGTGGATGTACAAAAACAGACACCTCTTAAACCCAAAGGTCACCATTACTGAACTTCAATTTCTCAGATTGATGATGGGAAATCCAAATCATGTATCTATGAAAGCTTAAAGGATTCTGTAGAGAAAGTACAGCTTACAAAAAATGATAAAATCCAAGAAGAAACTGATGAGTCAGAGGAAATGTTGTAAATGCAAAAAAATACATCTAATCAAATGCATTATGAAAGTTTTTTCCAAGAAACATGATATTAAGATGGAAGTACATAGGCAAGAAAATTGACGAAGGACACATGGGGTAGGTGAGAATAAGAAAAATCCTGCTACGTCCCCGATATCGTCTGATAATAAAGACATGAAGATGTTTAATTCAGTTCAAGTTGGGCTTAAAAAGCACAGTTCATTATCAACATCTAAATCCGGCAATCTGAGGTCCATAATAAATATAAAGAAGCCTACAAGCCATTTTGAGGACCATTTGAGGTCTGATGTTGTTGGTGCAGTGCCTACAAGCCATTTTGAGAACCATTTGAGGTCTGATGTTTTTGGTGCAGTATCTTTAATAACTGAGCCACAGTTGAAGACAACAAAGAGAGACTTTAAAAGGTCATTAGAGAGTGAAAGCAATATTCATAATGATGGAGACAATATTTTGAATTTTTCTTCTTATCTTGAAGAAATCAGGATACAATCACCAGATACAAGCATTATTTCAGAGCAGACCATGAGTGAAAAGCAGTTTGGTCAGAAAAGGAAAAGCATGGAAAAAGAAATTAGAGGTTCTCGATTAGTGCCTGAAAGTGAGTTCCTAAATCGTAGAAAAGCAGTGACAAATAACATTGTCAGCAATTTTGAATATTTTGAACATGGAAACACTGAAGAGAGCATTCAGGTTTCAAACTATAAAGAAAATTTGAAGGGTGAAAAATATTTTGAAAATATTCATAAAAAATATGTTCTAATGTCAAAGATCATGTGCTTTCTACATTTTTTACTAAAGACAATAAAGTTAGGGTAGTTTGAAACACTTCTTTGCATCAGAATTCCATTCTGAAGAAGAAAAGAAAGCTCTTGAAGAAACATAATTTAGAAAGGGCTTGGCTGATATATCCTTGCTTGAACGGCGGGCCCTTTCCACCTACTTTGTTTGTATGGACTGAATAATTTCAATATAGGGCGAATAGAAAAGAAATGCTTGAACGCATGGTAAAAATATAGAATAACGGAGCATGCAATAGAATAGGGAATGGGTCGGTGCAGTGAACTTAACACCCTGTCCTTTTGAGATGGATAAGATTAACTGGAAATGGAAAAAAATCACTACTTATTAATTTTTGTAATTAATTTGTTTTTGACATCAGTAAGGGCGGGCAAAGTGTAGAATGCGATTTGGGTAACCTAGAGAAAATAGATGTTGTGAACGGTGGTGGAACGGAGTAGCTCTCCCAATGTATTAAGGCGAGGTTTCTCGCTTGCTTGACGTTAGGATAATTCTAAAGGGATATCCTTCCCTTCACTATGCTCTTTGAGGGGCCATATTGGCCGCTATGGCCCAGACGAAAGTCAAAAGACCTTTATCTCAGCTCATTGTTTGGTCGGGCATGTAGGTTATCTTTGTACCCGTTGCTCTGCCAGCTTGATCCTAAGCTCATTTATTTCCTGGATTACTTCAGCATCTTTCTTTAATGGCACCCTATACATATTAACCAAAAATTTCATGTGTCCTTTTCAATTTATCATTCTCCTTCTGCACCTCTTTCAGTCTATATCCTTGGGTAATTATCAGTGCTATAATAGTTTGCTGAGCAATTCCAGTAAATCGACTCTTGGTATAACCCACTGCAATCTAAATTTGAGTCTTCCCTCTTGATGTTATGACAGCTGAGGATCTAGGCATATAAATGTTGAAAATTTCATCCCTTGAGGTCTTATTAAAAAAATACTGTTAAACTTCTGTAAGTTCCGCAAATTCTTCACCAATTGGACAGTAGCCAAATCCCCTTCACCAAAGAGTAACAAATGGTAGCTAAACATAGACTTATGTGTTCACAGGTACATTTATAACCTGACCTTATTTACTGGCTAGCACAAAAGAAAGTATGATCCTAAAATTAGAGTTGTTCAAAGATATGATAATGGGGTAGTGGCTCTAATAATTGACCCTGAAACCTTAAGGAAAGCATTCAGATTGAAGACTAGGGTAAATTATGGTTACACTTTTTTGCCTATCAACCCAGCGGAGCTTAAGAAGAGGCACGACTTTAAAGCTAAGGTTAGGAGTATAAGAAGGTTATCTTCCCTCTTTAAAGACCCAGATGATGCCATGTATTTTACTTCCTCCTACCCTAAGGATATGCTTAGGTTTTGGGCTAGGGATTACGTTGATATAATCCAATTATTGTTGGGACAGCGTAACCTTAGTACCATTATTGAGGAAGCTATGGTCTTAATTGTTTTGCACAACACCACTAACCCTATTGAGTGTTATGATTGGGTCAAATACTTAAGTGACCTGATGGACCTACGATTCAGGGCCCAACGAGAAAAAAACAAATAAATTCAATTACTACTCCTCGCTCATGCATTTAATGGTGTTTCAGGCCAGTATTTATATTCAAAGTAATTTTGGTAACCCTGAAGATAGTACCAATCTATAAGTCCAAGAGTCATTCTTCCTTTTGCACTCAGATTCAAATAATAGGTCCTATTCAGCATGTGCAGAGGTCTTATTCCCGCAAATGAAAAGGATATGGTTTTATTTAAAAGGAAAAAGGAAGGGATATATCTCTTTTTCTAGAAGGGCATTAATTGGGAACGACCGAAAGATTGAAGTTATATTAGATTTTTTTGCAGTAAGGCGTTTCCAAAGGCTCTCCAAAAATCTTTTCTTCCTGGATGAGCATGGTTGGAGTTTGTCAGGCATATAGCTACCATAGAGATCAGATAATCTACCAGAGAGATCAGATAATCAAATAAAGATAAATATTTGCACGGAAGAAGAAAATGTTCTTGAAGTATTATCTGGAGTAGATCATCGAAAGAAAAGGACACGGATCAAGGCAAGGAAACTTTAACTTTGATAAACATTTGCATTTGGTAAAAAGGGCAAGAATTGAAGCTGAAGATAAAACCAAGATCTTTGGATACATGGTGGCCCTCTTCTCAAGTTTTCATTCCTCCACATCTATAGAGAAATGAAACTCAGGAAGATGCACATTCAAAGGCTGGTCTGCTGCTAGCAGTTAACAGTGGCTATGTGTCTAAGTTCTGAGGAGTTATATTGCTGGAGGAATCTCAGCTGGTTCCTGAATTTTGACATAACTATGTAGAACTCTCTGTTCCAGTCATTTGGATTTATTCCAGCTTGTAATTTTCTGAACAATGTTGTAAAATGCTATGAAAAGTGACAGTCATCAGGTGCTACTATGGAATGGTCTTATATATGGCCATAGAGAACAGGTTTTCCTATAAATTTGTTTTTAAGGTTAACTTTTTAACTGAAGCAGATGAGCTTTCAAATGTCGTTCTGCTTCTAGTAGTTAACAGTGGCTATCTGTCTAAGTTTTGAGGAGTATATTGGTGGAGGAATCTCAGCTGATCCCTGAAGTTTGACATAACTTTGTAAAACTCTGCGTTCTGATCATTTGGAGTTATTCCGGATACTAATTATCTGAAGAATGTTAGAATATGCTATGAAAAGGGACAATGATCGAGCAATATCATGGACATGTCTTGTGTATGGTTATGGACATGTTATACCTGCAGATTTGGTTTTAAGGTTAAACATGGATATGAAGACTGCATTATGGTTTAGACAAATGTAATTTTCTGTTTCTTCCTTGGAATGACTGGTCTTATGTATGGTTTTGGAGGACTGGTTATACTGTAGATTTGGTTTTAAGTTTAAAACTGGATATGAAGATATTAGTATGGTTTAGACATATTTAATATTCTGTTTTTTCCTTTGAATATAAAAAAAGGAAACTATTTTCCCTTTGCTATTAAGGAGGTAATGGACTGCTGCTCCAACAGAATATACTCTGTTTTATTATATTAATAAAATAGATACAACTTTTTTCCAAGAAAAAAAAATTACACAAATATACACAACCAACACAGCATTTGTAAAAATAAATATCCAACCAATTCCTCAATATATATGTATCAATTTAAGAAGTTATACAATATATGCTTTCTTATGAGGTTTGTTTTACTACTTTTTATCCTCTTGAAAGTGTTACTAATAGACCATTTAAATACAATACAAAAACAATGAAACCGTACACGTTTACTGACTATTAGATTTCATTTTTGTATCTATATAAACTATCAAATACAATATGTTAAAAAGTTAAAACATAACTTAAATGCAAATTGAAAATATTGACACACATTAAATTTTACGAGATACATGTGTACCCTAAGTGCTGAAGAAGTGTAGAGCCTGTGGGAAAACTAAGTTCAAATATAGAACAAGAGAATGATTGAAATGCATGTATAAAAACGGTCATCATTAGTCAACAAAGTTCACATATAGAGCGAGAGATAATTGAACTGCATGTATAAAAACGGTCATCATTAGTCCCTTTTACCAGAGAGCCAAGCGTTCAAATAATGAGGGGATAATCTGAGCAAATGATGGGCATTGAAAGCTGTAATGAGGGGTTTTTCTACCAAAATTACCATAAATTTTGTTTTGTTCAGGAGCACCTGGAGAAATGTTCGCCTGAAAACAAGATAGCAAGATAAAAGGCAGAGCTTTATAACAGTCATAGACAAGCACACACCCACATGTTTACGTGCATCCAAAGGAAAATTATTGTGCCAACATTTTTTACTCATGTTATTCAATTTTTTAATTTTTATTATTTAAAAAATACTTTTTAAGTATTCTGATACTACCTTCTCAATATATAATACAAATAGTAATCTAATTTTAAGGTCACATCATAGTCAGACACCAAATTGGTGTATGGGAACTCCTTATTGTGGGACAAGGGATCCTCTCCACACAGAAATTTGACTGCTAAAGGCTATAGAGAAATACATACCCTACCCCCTCCATATCTGAACCTGTGACCTCCCAGGAGGAAACACATGTTCTTAATCGTTACCTAGTATGTTTTACTAATTTAATTTTAATCTAGAACTGGGAAATATTCACTATATGCTATTTTGATGCAACCAACACTCACTTGTGCAAGACACATACAAAATTGTACATCCTTTTCCCTTTTTTTGGTGTATATGTATAAATACAAATCCCCGGGTAAGCAAGGCAAACATACAACACATTAATCACTTACAACTTACAGACAACAGATAAGATGGAGAGATCAAAGGCTAATCTAGGTTTTTAAGTTAAACTAGCCATTATAAAAGAATATATATATGTCATCCACAATACGTTAAAAACTTATATTAGGCACAATATGCAGCTAGTCAAATTTGTAATGCTTATCAGCTGCTTCAGATACATCCCAAGTGCATTTCATCCCTTTAGGGAACACAACCAAATCTCCAGGTCCGATCTCAACATAGTCATTGTATCCATCTGGGTAAACCTTCACTCTTCCATCCAAGAGATAACATGTTTCAGTTGCAGTATAGGTCCAAGGAAACTTACTTGGAGGGCATCCCCATCTGCAACCACCAATAATTCCTTTATTTCCACTTATGGAATATCAAAACTAGGGAATAAAAACAAGATTGACATCAACGAATTCACTCTCTTGCAATGCCCAGATTACAATAGAATTCACATCAAGTACAACATAGATTCCTAGATCCAGTGTAATACACTAGGCATATACATGCAATAAATCATTTCATTGGAGAAAGGAAATTAATAATAAGGATCCTCGATCAATTATTAGATACAAACATAGTAGACATTTTCAACCCATTATTTTATGTAATAGCATTTTAAAAGGTGCTTGCTAATAGAAGGAATTCTACGTGAAGTGGTCTCCAGGGACCAGGGGGATTTTGTGACCGGTAGATAGAATTATCATAGCTCAAAAGGTTATTCACTCTTTGGAATTGTCAAAGAAAAGTGGGAAGTTTATAACATTGAAGTTAAACCCTATACCCAATTGCCTGCATTCAAAAGCTATCCGAGCTTGCATTGACTCAAGGACAAGCCAGATTTAGGGACAGCTGTGCTAATAGAAATTCAGAGATTGAAATATTTTGTAGAAACCCATATTGAGCTTAGGGGAACATGGGACAAGACGACATGGGTTCTATAGAGATGTTTCATTACAAGCATTGCACACTACACAGAAGTCAAAATACACACAAATGACATTCTAAAAAACAACCAAATGGAAAAACAAAAACCCTAAGTGCTCGGCAAAACCCACTTAACTAGAAAGATAACTAAAACCATGATTCAAAGTAGTGTAAAATGACAATCATAGTGCTGGAATGATCAACTAACCTACGTGAAACACCATATACTCTGAACTTGTCCTCCAGTTCCATCTCGGTCACCTAGAAATCCAAGTTACGAAAACCATTTGCATAAAAAGTCCCACTGCAGACTCCTACTAGATCACTGAGGGCTTCACTTGTTGACCAATATCCTATCACATTAGTTCATATTGTGGGTTTTAAAATTATCAAAAAATGAACCAATATATTACAGGTATTAGGGGGGATGAGGGGTTTAAGGTGGGGTGGGTAGGGTGGTTTATAAGGATTGAGGTATATAAAGGGGTGGGGAGGAGGTTTTAAGTATTGGGAGGGGGTTTCAACAAAAATATTTTGGGTCAATATCTCTGGAAATTAAGGGTATTCTTTAATATTTCGTGATCGCACGTGCTATGTGAGAGGTTCACTAAGTGAAGTCCCCGTGTACTAGATAGAATCTACTACCTATGAAACTTAGGGGTCAAAGTAATAAATTAATGGAACTAGCTATGCTTCTTACTGTTGCTGGAACACCATTGGGTTACCCATAAGCCCATAAGCAAGGGCAAGTGCTGCACCAAAATATCTCACTCACATTATTTAGACTGATATCGATGGAAGTTTTGGACCTAACAGAGTCGTATCTTTTTCTCCCCAAAGACTGAGTTGTTGGCTTATTGCTAAGGGGGAAGATAAGGTGAAAGGGATTACCTGAGTGAGATGGTCCTGAAAGGGAGGTATTACTAAGCTTGAGGGCAAGCCAAGGGGATACCGGAGAAGGGAACAACCCAAGAGGGTCCACCAATCGGGCAGCAAAATCCAAGGCTCAAACACAATGGGAATATTAGAAGGTAAGAGTACAAAATCACGGAGTCGACGGTCGAATCGGGCAGCAAAATCCAAGGCTCAAACACAATGGGAATATTATAAGGTAAGAATACAAAATCACAAAGCTGACGGTCGACCAAAGGGAGAGGAGAAAGGAAGCCCTCATAAAAACGGCATCACACACTACGAAAAACCCACGAAAACCATGAGAAATCCACCAACACTGCGGAAATCTTCTTCAAATCTTTCACTCTGGAAATCTCCTCCAACATTTCCATTGCTCCCTCCATGAAAACCCGTGGAAAACCTGTGCATATGGCACTGCTCCCTCTCGAAAACCCATGGAAAACCCTGTCCATATGGCTCGTTTGTGGCTTGTTTGCAATAAAAAAGCCCCCACAATATTGGGTATTTATATATTATATAATAGGCCCTTTTACTAAGGTGTGAATTAATAATATCTTGGTGAATGTACCTAAGCCAAAGAATACTATGATATACCAACCTCTTGAGGGGTGGTGGCATAGATATAATTTAACTAAAGTGATAATCGAAATCCAATTATAATTGTTTACAGTTTGGAAGGGTTCCAAATGCGCATGTAAGGTTTTCATTAATTATTAAAACTAGTGAGTCGTACGTCACATATAAGAATCATATATAGAGCTTAGGAATAGTAATTCATTAAAGGAATATGGATTTATGATAAGTAAGTTACAACAAAAAAAAAAAACTGGTCATGAATTGGAGAAATGACATAGTAAGGTGTCTAGTATTGGATGTTAGTCATACCTAGTATAATGATAAACTCGGGTAATAACAAGGGAGGCATACACAATTTAACTAATTAACAATTGGACATGTTAAAAATAACTACCAATGAGAGATGTATTAAGACTATGTCGTAATCACCTTAAGACATTCGTAGTTCGAATGTGAAATTAGGTTAATTAAGGGCGATCATGCGTATGCTATGTGTCATCATGAGCATATGTTATTAATCGAGATAAGTGAACATATTCCCTTCTCCTTATAAGAATAGACTAGAGTATGATTGATGATGCAGGAGGCTTGTTGTATCATATAAGTTTTATGAAGTACCTGTGTAAAGGTAATAGATTAAGGATGTGGTGTGAATGAGTTAATTGTACACTATTGGCAAACTTACTCGGTCCAAAGAATCAGATTAATCTGTGACTTAAAATTTAATTTGTAAAGTAAGACTACAATGCGAATAATGGTGGTTTGAGCAAGTAAATAAAATGAAACTGGAAGAAAAACAAAAAAAAAATAAAGTAGTAGTAATTGGGTCATAACTTTAATTTTGAACCTAAAAGGATTTAATATGAAAACTAAGGTCTTCTTAAGGATTGAATTATAGAGAAGAACCATCAAATTAATGGCATGGTAACTATTTTGGCAAAAAGATGTACTAAATTAAATTTAAAAGGGATATACTATTTATGCCAGTACAAGATATAGAGTGTAATATAAGAGTGTGTTACTTGTGATAAATAAATTAAAACTCTAGATGAAATTCACATGTTTGATCAAATGAAGGTCTACCAGGACTAGTATAACTATGTTGTTATAATAATAAGACATCAAGATTATGTTTCATAGGGATTTCCTATAATCATGAAGAACTATAACTTCGAGATAAAGTTTCATGAAGGGTGGGTGTATGCAATGCCCCGTTTTGACCAAACCGACTAAATTACCGATTTGTCAGTCTGTATTTGCTTATTGTTGTGGAACCTCACTAGTTTGATGACATTGTGGACTTATGGATTATTATTTTGCAAAATTTATATATATGTGTGCGATGATCATATTATAAATTATGTTCGTATTTTGATTATGTCTCTAGCATGCAAATTTAATAAAATAGACTAACGTTACGAGGTCAATAATATGAAGGACCTATGTCTGAAAGATAGTGCAAGTACATACACCTTATCCATGTGCATGTATAAATTAATGCAAAATATAATATACTCAAATTATAATTTACATGTGTATTGTATGATATTGTTGCATAGGATGTGTCTGTTAGGAGATGAGTATAGGAACAATATTTGAGATCAAGTCTTAGATCCCAACTCTTAAGTGTGTTTTTTTTTAAATTATGGAAACAACAACCTCCCAAGAGTATGTCCAACAACCCATAAGCCAGATATACCAGTAACTTGTGACTTAGTAGGGGCTGAGACATCTTGAAGCCCACTGAGGTGAGCTTCTATCCAAGGGGTTGCCTACCCTTCAAGCCTTGTCACAACGAGCCAATGAGAAACCCTACCCCCCTCCGATTTTGAGCCTGTGACCTCCAAGGAGATAACACATGTTCTTAACCATTAGGCCCACTCACGTGCTCTCCCAACTCTTAAGTATGTTATCCTCGATCAACCATTTATGACTAAGTACAAGCCATTAATCCAAAGGGTTCCTTGCAATCCTTGTTGAATTCAAATGTGATTTAAATACATGTGACTTAGGTGGCAATTATGTAAAGCTTATCCTATGCATATTTATAGTAGTAATTCATATTATTTGAATAACTAAGCTACAAAACTAGGTTCTCTGCATGTCCTAAAATTATAAATGTCGAATTTAAGTTATGACACATGGTGCGGTAAACATGATAGTGACTAAAGGACTATCCTTGTATAAACATTAATAGATATATCATGAAACCCTAAAATCGAGTGCAAACTATCTGTAAATTTAATTTTAACCATGCAAGTGTAGCTTGATATGCTTTAAGGTTTTGAGCTACATAATGAAATAAATATATAGCTACCAAGTAAATCCTTGGAAGAAGGAATGGTGCATGTCATATAAATTGGGGTAGTTTTGCAATTAGTGAGAAGGTGGGAGACCATGAGTGGGAAACTTCATTGTATGAATATCAAGTATAGACAATAAGTCGTGGCAATTTAAGATACTTCATTAATACCTTAGTCATCATAATTTGTCTTTTCTTTTATTTAATTTGTATGTTTGGTCATAAAACATATTTGTAATTAATACTTAATTACTAATTACTAATGAACTAATTCTCTTCCAACAATAAAATATTAATGTTCTTTATTTATAATTACTACACACTAGAGTAAACCATATTACCTTATAATTAAGCCTGAATTAATATTTATTTATTTTTAATCAATACTCATTTATCACCACATTCTAATTAATTATAATTAATGATAATTAATTATAAAGTGATTATAAATAATCCTAATTAATATGGATTTATTAACACATTCTAATTAATCCTAATCCCTATTCATGGAACTATTTACCATGTTCACCAATGGACCTTAATTAGCATATATTGATCAAATTGATAACATCCTTATTTAAGATAATTAACACCATTAATACTTCATGACTTGGTTATCCTATTATTTCACTCAACAATTTAGTTAATTAAAATATTAATAACATTATTAACGCCAATCACATTAATCAACCATTCATTACTAACTTGATGTGGTAATATCATTTCTTCTTAACTAAATAGGTAGATGTAATTAGTAGTAGTTATGACGTATCAATTCCTAATCAAAATGGTTTCATATCAATTCACACAAGCTTATACATATGTACAAACTAGTTATGTAAGTGTAGCTATGCTTACATGCATCTTGTAGGTACACTAATAGTACTCAATCACACAATTTATGGATGCAGATATAAACATGAATTTGCAACGTTTAGACCATAACTCTTATCATATTAAGCTCTAATACCATGTGTAGGTTTTGGTGGGTTGAGGTTCCTAAGGGTTTATAGCTATTATACGGATTACAGTTATTTTAAATTATTGTTTCAAATTTGTGATTTGAAGGAGAACTCTATGAATATGCTTCATAAACTTGCTTTCAATTTGATTTATACATGTACTTTTAGATTTCTAATGTAAAGAGTATAATTGTTTAAATAAACTAAATTCTTGTAATTAAATCTAAAAACCTCAAAAGGTCCTACATAAAGTGGCACTAACATTTAAACTTATTTTTTATTGTTTTACTTTTAGATTTCTAATGTAAAAAGTATAATTGTTTAAATAAACTAAATTCTTGTAATTAAATCTAAAAACCTCAAAAGTTCCTACATAAAGTGGCACTAACATTTAAACTTATTTTTTATTGTTTTAAAATTTCATTTTGATTTAAATTTTGATAAATAATATTAATGAAATATTGAACACCCATTTGGGTTTCTCCCTTTGTTCCTACCTATCTGCCAATTCTCAACAACCTAAAAAATTGGTGAGCAAAAATTGGAACAACCGAGCTATTTTACATTATTATATTTTAGTCTACAGCTATGCTATTATTTTTAGCCGATAGCTATTTTAATCAATAGCTCATTGACATAGTTTATATATATATCGTTTATAGAATAAAAAAACTATTCTCCTTTGAAATGTTGTGACCAAGACAGATTTCTCACTCGTATTATAACATTTCTCCTTTCTGTTGTGGCAGATTACCACCACGTGCTTCTTGTTTTAACTTTTGTAAATAAACTGTTATCAGAAATAAGATGCGATTGCCTCACTTACCTTGGAATTGCAAAGAGCATCCGGTGACATCAAACTTTGCATTCATTATTTCAGTTTTTGCAATTATTTGTGGATAATGCAATTATTAGAATTTTCGAGTCACATGCCTTTTCTAACCAGAGTTTATCGGGTGTACTTTATGACATCGATGAACATCCATAGAGTCACAACAAATGCTTACGTATATTTAGCCAAGATTTATCCATTTAAAGTTAGTTTTATCGAATGAGATATGTTTGACATCAGCTTTGCAAACAAGTGAGTAGTCCAACTGGAAAAGAAATCTATGTGATGTCATGCTTTCCTTGTGAACATAATTTAATACGTAAATTCATAGAAAATTTGCAAACATAAAGTCGAAGCGTGCGTCGACATGAAACTGCTGTGTCCATAAATTGGATCCGAGCAGACATCGAAGGAACACTAAGAGAAAATAGCAGATTTTATATAGTTGTAGAAGCAGATAGAGAGCATATTTTATATAGTTGTCACGGAGGAGTGGAACACTATGGCAATATCAGGGCAGGATTATAGAGTACCGCAGTTGCTAAAACGAGGAACTGTACTGTGCCAAATAAGCAAGGGAACCAACCATTGGAGCATTGATGTAAGTGGTGGGTTCGGAGTGCGCATAGTCATTGCGCTCGTCGGGGAATCGGTCATTGTTGTCCGGGCCTCCAACAACAGCACCAACCAGAATGTTTGGGTTTGGAGAGCTGCTATAGAACGACTGGAAGCCATCGTTGCATGCAATGGTTTGGGGATGGCTGTGAATGGAAGGCAACGATGAGCCCCTGTGATGTATGCGCTCCGGAAACTTGGCACCGTAGCCCACCATGTATGACATACCCAGTGGGTTGTCTCCCAGTATGTAGTCCACCTGTTAAAAAAATGTCCCAGTATGATCATAAGCAGCAGGTCTAAGTACGGCATCCTCTGCCTACAGCCATATCATTATGTATATAACAGTCACCAGTGAGTGATTGTACCTGTCTTTTCGCATGAGTACGTATTTGGCTTGGAGTGGCTATAACATTCCCGCATCTCACCACTTGGTTGGAAACGCTCAAGTATTTTGCATAAGTGAAAAGCAGGAAAGTTGTGGACGTCACATATTGCAAATTACTGTCACTCATTTCGAAGAGCAGACCACCTGCAGAAACTCAACTCAATGAAAATAGGGTTAACTATATGAACCAATCAACTATGCTCGGTCGGTACAAGATAGCGCAGGTAAATACTTAAAATGGGTTAAAATGGGTATTGTTAGTGAAGCCTAACCTGGTGTGTACTGCGCCTGCGAAGATGGTGTTCCGGGCAGGAGAGAGCAAATGAAGTTGTCAGCGTGGCCCTTGTATTCGTCAAGGGACTTAGAATTTTCTATCAGAACTTCCTACACAACGAAGGCAAAACTTGGGTGAATAATTTAATTGGGATAACAGAATGACGACTTTCTGACATCATACAGAGCAGGAATGATGACATCATAGAGGGCAGGGATGATGGCTACATAATCCTACATAATTAAGAGAATGTGTTTTATTGGTACAATATAGGCTAACCTTAGCCAAAAGAACCCTAGTTCCTGCATGCTTCTCGTCCCAGCTGAAGATATTGACGTTATCGTCGGCGCCAAAAGTCTGGCCATTTGATTGAATGTAGCTGAGATATGATACGCTCTTTGAAGCTCTTTGCAACCATGCTGCTCCCCACAGTAATTCGTCCTGCAAGCAAAATGTCATGCCATGAGTATCGTATGCTGCTCCCCTATTACTTAATTATATAATATTGTTGATAATGAAAAGCGTAGTCTTTTTCTCACTCAAACACACATGTATGTATAGGCGTGTAGGAATACTTACATGATATCCCGAGTATGAGCAATAGAGTGGACAGACTTCCGATTGGAGAGAGTCACTGTAAGTGCCTCTGTATTTATCCGCGAAATCAAACACCTTGTCTCAGAAAACAACAACGACGGTGAGGTGAAAGAAAAGATCAGATATTGCAATGAGTAACTATATTGTATGTGAAGTCTAGGAGTTGTCGTTAGTATACCCGCATTGCGTTTTGAAGGAGGAGGTCAGAATAAGTACGATCCGTTGTACTGAAAACCATGGAAGCGGCTGCGAGCGCTGCAGCAGTTTCAGCGGCAATGTCGGAGCCAGGATGTTGAGCGTCTATTTTAAAGGCATTGCGAGGTGTGTCCATGTCTTCCGGCCTCTCCCAGCACTTGTGATCCATATTCGGGTCTCCTACCTGTAGTTAGTACCCACCATTCATCAACCAACAACCTGTTTAGAACATTCTATGCTATAATATATAGATAAATTATCACCGAACGGGCTCGATAGATAAATTGTTAAAGTCATAGCATTACTTGCACGTAAAGAACACCGGGATGTGCAACTGCTTTAAGGAGGTAATCTGTAGCCCAACGGATGGCAGCTTCTGCGTGGTTGCGGTCATCACCCATGTACTCTCCGAACTCCAAAACACTCCTGACACAGGCCGTGAAGAACCTCAGCAAATCAATAATTTATTATGTGAATGAGTGTTACATATAAAGGAGATCAAAACCGTTATCTACAGTTAGATAACGAGATTATTAACTAGATTTTACTAACTAATAACTAAAATATTATTTACAAGTAATCCCGAAGGATTATTCAACAACTCCATGACAGCATGGTGGTCGTGAAAGCCATTGGAAATCCAAACTTCACGTTGTCTCCTGCATCGTAATATCCTCCCGTCAAATCCACCTGCAATGCAATTTTAATAAGAAATAGAAAAGTTAGACCATATAATACATTACAAAATCGGCTGTGTACCATAACAATATTACTGAATCCAGATGAGAAAACAATGTGTGTGCAATACTAAAGGGGATGAGTAAATATACATGTTCTGCAGCTCCATCGGAAAGGGCGGAATCTCCTCGCCATGTCATTCGCTGGTCGGCAGGAAGCTTGCCAGATCTCTGACCTTCGAAGAAGAGGATGGATTTGGTGAGAGCATCTTTATAGTTATGAGACAGAGAGACGGCGCGTTCGCCATAATATGCATGATGAACAATATTATTCAACTGAGCGGTTTCTAACGGCCTCGCCATTGCCATCCTGCATGGTAAGCCTAAAATGGATGCTAGCAAAGACACCACAACCACGACCTGCATTTCGCATATAACTAACACACACTCACACTCACACTCAAATTGGTTGCTCCTTTGCTTCAGGGAGGTAGTTATGCACAAGGGAGGATGAAGGGGAATTTATAGGAATAACATGAGTTCAAACGAGCAGATATCACTCCGCATATCAAGGAGAAGCGGGAGTGCAACCAGGGTCTCCGTTTGACAAACCGGCTGCATGGGAATGTGAAAACAAAATTGCACGATGCTTTCATAGACAAGTGGGGACACCATACTCCCAAAGGCAAAGGCCGTTGAGAAAATTCGGCAGCTATCTTGGAATTCTTGCTGAAAAAAATTCAGCATAGGCTCATGGTAGCTAGGTCCAATGGAGGCATTTGGCACACAAAACTGAAAAAATTACATTGGATTCGGCCAGCGTTTTGCTTTATATATTTAGTTGATGACATGTGATAATCCAAACATGTGAATGCAACTTTATTGAAAATGAATCCAATATGCTTTGCAGTGGAATTGTGAATGAAAATGATGCAATATGCTTTAAAATGGAATTGTAAATGATGTTTAGCATGGGATTAGTATGGTCGTGTGTTTCCAAGAAAGACTCTGGGATTTCACATTGTTTTCATGGTATTTTAGTTAATAAGTTTTCATTGAATACTCTGCAACTTTTTAAGCATATTTACAAAATTGACGAGTTCATCAAATGAATTGCAAGTTGCAAGATTTTCAATGTTCGAAAATGTACAGTATTTTGTCTTTTTAGGTATGTTTTCTTCTTTCATTTCATTTATGTATGTCGGATGTTTTTTTCTTTCATTTCATTGAAATCATTTATGTATGTCATAACGATGCCACGGTCGCAAAATAAATGAATAAACACGGTCAAATGCACTCAAGATCATTATGCAATCTTTGAGAACGGTCAAATGTACTGAAGATTTAAGGAGATTTGAGCAGAGATTAATGAAATAAAGCATGAGAGTAGGGGAGAACGAACAAGGTGATCATTGAATTTCAGGCCATGAGAAAGAGATGGATGGAGAAGAAAATAAATTAAAAATGTTTGTAATGTGTACCAAGCAGTGAACATGACTATTTTGTATATTTTTCAACGCAAACTTCGCTGAAAATCAACTATATCCGAAAGAAAATTGCAACCTGTTCGGCTTTATAATGAAAGAGGATGGCAACGTGTCCGGCTCTTTAGTGAAAATGACGTCGTAGACAATCTTTTCAAATATGATACGATCCAATCCAGTTAGGCAAAGATTTAATGGAGCATGTGAGAGACAATATTGTAAAATGCTAAGGGCTGTGCTCAAGTGTTCGAAAATCTATTGGCTTTGCTCCCATAAAATCACATAATCTAAGATAGATCGAGTTGTTCATTTAAAAGGCACTACCTATCAAAAAGCTAGCACGATTGAGATGGTAGAAAGTGAGAAGCACCGTGGCTAGCTCAATAATACATATCTTGAGGCAGTTTTGCGACAATAACTATATTTAGCTTGAGCTCTCAACATAATGAAGAGTATAACTATTATATTCTCATGAATAAACATCTTAGTAGATGTAGGGATATCTTCCCTTCGTCATTCATATATGTGAGTACAAAAATCAGTAGATGTGAGGATAACCTTCCCTTGGTTATTCATGTGTGAGTACAAAAATATTAGAGGTAAGAAGTTCATAAGTTGTTTAATCATTTTATTGTTAAAATTAAAATGGATATCATGGTAAATAACCCTCTTGTAGATAATAAGGTGTAGTGTTAAAGACATTCTGAGTTATATATATATAAACTTCATTTATATTAATAAATATATTTAAAA
>LPNX010949312.1:105631-115703 GCA_001517045.1 Pseudotsuga menziesii | reverse complement strand
AAATAGGTCTAACTCATATATAGTTTACTAGTGCAATTAATTAAATAAGTCCATGGCATAGTATTTCAATGTATGTAAGTTTGTTGAAAGTATTTTTCTCATTGTTTTATGTAATTCAATCTCTTTTCTTATTTTTACTATATGTTTTACATTTTAGTGGTTTTAAAGGTTTTTATTTAAAAGATTTTTTGTTTTTTTATTGACTTTCTTCCATTAAAGAATAGATTAAATTTCTTATAAAAAAAATTTGAGGGATCTTCAAATTATATATGAGAATATAATAGAGATGCATTGTTTGAATGTAGAGATAACATAAATACCAAAAGGACAAATTTATAATGTATAGTTAGAGCTAAACTCAAGACAAGATTATTAAGATTATGTAATTTTAGGCTATAGTGAAATAGACTAAGGAAAGTGTGTTTCTTATTCACAAGGGAATACTTATGATTGGAATTTGGAAATAAGTGTGAAGCAAAAAATAATTAAGTATGGGGGATTTTATGGTGAAAGATGGTATATAATTTTGCAAATAGATTAAGGGCTGATGCACAATCATGGACTCCTTTAAGGACACTTTAGATGCCACATAATACTGGAATAAACGAAAAACTCTGATTTTAGGTGACAATTAGGGGTACTTCCCTAACTTATTTGAAGATGAAGTAAAAAGAGAAAAGATAGGTAATTGAATCAGATTTCATAATATATTGCATTTATGCAGAGAAAATGTGTGTAAATGATTATAAAATTAGTTTCTGTGAAAGTGTGTTTTCAAATTTTCACCACATCTTAACATATATGTTTGTGTGGGTGCAGCAATATATGAGGTAAATGATGTCCATTTGGGATAAAATCTTGCAGACATATAAAGGACATATGGGCCTAGTGCAACACTATTTATTCGGAATTTTTCATGAATTATTTTTTTTATTATTAATTATTGAAGTCAGAAAAGTTTGAAATTAAAACCTTATGTGCGGGTGCAACACTTTAGGGGAAAAAATTAATGAAATCCTTGATTTATTAATATAAGATCGTAGAGCTTGATCTCGTCTAGTGCACCATATAGTTTTTTTTTGGAAATGGTGATGGAAATCAAAAGTTATATAACAAACAATCGATGTATGTATTTTCGAAAACTAACGTGTGTCATTTAGAAAAATAATTTTAAATAAATAAAACATAGTTTTGAAGGAAAAAATTATATATTCAGAATCGTCATTTCGTACTCGACAATATCGTACATTTTCATAAAAAAATATTGTGTATGTCATATCAAAACACGGCATCTAATCTGAGCTTATTGATAAAGTTCTAAAAGACAATCAATAGCCCTGGTTGATTTGTCCTATCCAATAGGTTCGGTATTCTGAAGCTGCTTCCAAACCTAATGCCAAACCTTAATCCTGCCAATTATTTAAATTTCCAAATAACGCATATGTGATATAGCTTATCCATATCGCATATACGATATGAATAAGCTATATCGTATGCGATATGGATAAGCTGTATCGCATATGCGTTATAGATTATTCATATTGCATATGCGTTATAGATTATTCATATCGCATATGTGATATATAGAATTATGTTCAGAGCTAATTTATGTGGTATGGCTTGTAGATTCACAATGTCACTAGCTACTTCGAAGTTGTATGGGTGGTGGGTTCCCACTATAGATTACTTCATGGAAGTTCTTTAATGTTGCTAGCATAATTGAACTATGTAAATTCTAATGGTGCTATAGGTAAATTTTAACTAATTTGTTTTTGTCCTAATGCATCATTGTTCACCACCCTCATCCTCATCATCATCACCACCCTCATCCTCATCATCATCATCATCACCCTCATCCTCATCTTCATCATCATCATCATATATTCATCCTCCTCCTCCTCCTCCTCATCATTATCATTGTTCATCATCATCATCATCACCATCACCCTCATCAGCTTCATCATCATCATCATCACCCTCATCCTCATCTTCATCATCATCATCATCACCCTCATCCTCATCCTCCTCCTCCTCCTCATCATCATCACCCTCCTCCTCCTCATCATCATCACCCTCCTCCTCCTCATCATCATCACCCTCCTCCTCCTCATCATCATCACCCTCCTCCTCCTCATCATCATCACCCTCCTCCTCCTCATCATCATCACCCTCCTCCTCCTCATCATCATCACCCTCCTCCTCCTCATCATCATCACCCTCCTCCTCCTCATCATCATCACCCTCCTCCTCCTCATCATCATCACCCTCCTCCTCCTCATCATCATCACCCTCCTCCTCCTCATCATCATCACCCTCCTCCTCCTCATCATCATCACCCTCCTCCTCCTCATCATCATCACCCTCCTCCTCCTCATCATCATCACCCTCCTCCTCCTCATCATCATCACCCTCCTCCTCCTCATCATCATCACCCTCCTCCTCCTCATCATCATCACCCTCCTCCTCCTCATCATCATCACCCTCCTCCTCCTCATCATCATCACCCTCCTCCTCCTCATCATCATCACCCTCCTCCTCCTCATCATCATCACCCTCCTCCTCCTCATCATCATCACCCTCCTCCTCCTCATCATCATCACCCTCCTCCTCCTCATCATCATCACCCTCCTCCTCCTCATCATCATCACCCTCCTCCTCCTCATCATCATACTCATCATCCTCCTCATCATCACCATCATCCTCATCATCATCTTCATCGTCACCCTCATCCTCATCCTCATCATCACCCTCATCATCACCCTCATCAGCATTGTTCATCACCCTCACCATCATCTTCATCGACAGCCTCATCCTCATCATCATCATCATATTCATCATCCTCCTCATCATCACCATCAACCTCATCATCATCTTCATCGTCACCCTCATCCTCATCATCATCATCACCCTCATCCTCATCATCATCAACCTCGATCCTCATCATCATCGTTCATCACCCTCATCCTCCTCCTCATCATCATCATCATCATCATCATCATTGTCATCATCATCATGGTCATCCTCAACATCACCAGCATCCTCATCATCATCATCATCATAATCCTCATCCTCATCATCATCACTATCATTGTCATCATCATCATGGTCATCATCTTCATCGACACCCTCATCCTCAACATCATCAGCATCCTCATCATCATCATCATCATAATCCTCATCCTCATCATCATCCTCATCATCATCATCATCATAATCCTCATCCTCATCATCATCACGTTCATCACCCTCATCCTCATCATCATCATCATCATCATCATGATCATCATGGTCATCATCCTCCTCATCTTCATCGTCACCCTCATCCTAATCCTCATCCTCATCACCCTCATAATCCTCATCCTCATCATCATCCTCATCATCATCATCATATTCATGATCCTCATCATCATCTTCATTGTCACCCTCATCCTCATCATCATCATCACCCTCATCCTCATCATCATCAACCTCGATCCTCATCATCATCGTTCATCACCCTCATCCTCATCATCATCATCATGGTCATCATCATCATCATCATCATCATCATGGTCATCATCTTCATCGACAGTCTCATCCTCAACATCATCAGCATCCTCATCATCATCATCATCATAATCCTCATCCTCGTCATCATCACGTTCATCACCCTCATAATCATCATCATCATCAGATGCATCATTGTCATCATCATCATGGTCATCATCTTCATCGACACCCTCATCCTCAACATCATCGTCATTGTCATCACCATCATGGTCATCATCCTCCTCGTCATCACCATCATTGTTCACCATCATCTTCATCGTCACCCTCATCCTAATCCTCATCCTCATCATCATCATCATGGTCATCATCATCATCATCATCATCATTGTCATCATCATCATCATCATTGTCATCATCATCATGGTCATCATCATCATCATGGTCATCATCTTCATTGACAGCCTCATTCTCAACATCGTCAGCATCCTCATCATCATCATCATCATAATCCTCATCCTCATCACCATCACGTTCATCACCCTCATCCTCCTCCTCCTCCTCCTCATTATCATCATCATCATTGTCATCATCATCATGGTCATCATCTTCATCGACACCCTCATCCTCAACATCATCAGCATCCTCATCATCATCATCATCATAATCCTCATCCTCATCATCATCATCATGGTCATCATCTTCATCGACACCCTCATCCTCAACATCATCAGCATCCTCATCATCATCATCATCATAATCCTCATCCTCATCATCATCATGTTCATCACCCTCATCCTCATCATCATCATTGTCATCATCATCATGGTCATCATCCTCCTCATCATCACCATCATTGTTCACCATCCTCGTCAACATCATCATCATCATCACCATCATCATCATCATCATCATCACCATCATTGTTCACCATCCTCGTCATCATCATTATCATCACCCTCATCCTCCTCCTCCTCCTCCTCATCATCATCCTCATCATCCTCATCATCACCCTCATCCTCATCATCATCATCATAGTCATCATCCTCCTCATCATCACCATCATTGTTCACCATCATATTCATCGTCACCCTCATCCTCATCATCATCGTCGTCACCATAACCCTCATCCTCATCATCACCATCACCCTCATCCTCATCATCATCATCATAGTCATCATCCTCCTCATCATCACCATCACCCTCATCCTCGTCATCATCATCATGGTCATCATCATCATCATCCTCATCCTTATCATCATCCTCATCCTCATCATCATTGGTCATCAGACTCATCCTCACCATCATCAACACCCTCATCCTCATCCTCATCGACACCCTCACCCTCATACTCATCATCATCATGCTCATGGACACCCTCAATGTTCATCACCCTCATCCTCATCATATCTAGATAAATGTAAATAACACATTTTCATAGAGAAGTAAATCGCATATGCGATATATCGGGAATGCATTATGGAAAACCCTTTCCCTTCATTAAAAAGCTAAAATTCAATATCGCATATGCAATATATCACAGGTGCGTTATATTGGAAATGCGATATATGTTTTATAGAAAATGTAGGGTGGCGTTGTGTTGGCCACCTTTAACATATCAAAAGACATAATTCGTCTGAACCCGCACACAGAGAATTGTTGGACATGCAATTTTTTATCATTACTTACATAATTGCATAGTTTTGTATAGGTTTGGGTGGATTTCAATGGGGAATGTATGTAATAGAGGAAGACAGTCAGCAAGGAAGGTGCTTACACTTGAAGAAGCAAAAAACAGAAAACAAAAAAAAAGGGAAGATTCAAGAAATCGTCGGCATTCATTACATGAGCAAATAGTTCCCATTCCCCCTCAAGAGATACCTGACGTAAAGGCTAAGGAAGATAATGCAACATTAAAAGAAGCTGGTTATACAGAAGTTGATATTATTCATCCATTAGTAGATAGACAATCTTGTGAATAGTTCAATAATTATGTTACTCCCGATGCAAATGTGACTCAGCAACAACCATGTTCGGTGGTTCAATCTCCTAATCGAAGTTGTGAGCCGGTAGTGGATGTAAACGTCACTCCAACATTTCAAATGGCAATAAATTTTGCATCAAAATGAAAGAGAACTCCTAAACAAATACAAGTGGAAGAGAGCGGATTGACTTCCATGGAAGGTAAGGTGGCTAAACGCACTATCCTTCGTCATTCTTCTCAAATAATGAAACAATATTTTGATAACAAATTCGAAGCTGGTAAATGCCAATTGTTTTTAGCTTTGCTTAAATCTAGAAATATGGAAACTATTAGAAGAAAGTTAGGCATAACAACAATGAAGAATATGGAATCAAGTAATCACATTGTTAAATCTCTTGCTACTGCATTCACATCGATTGGTAAAAAAACTCGTTCAAAAGACTGTAATGTGGCTCATCGTGTATTGGCTGAATCAATTGTATGTAGATCCACAAGACAACGTCGTTTACTTAAATGCACATCAGAAATTGTTCATTTACATCCAAAGACTCTTAAAAAATATTCAGTGAGAAGAGACAACCTTGATGTAGAGGGACAAATGGAAACATTATGGGCATTTAGCGGTAGGTTGCCCCGCAAAGACATGAAGTTAGTCGAAGCAGTGAAGGGCCTAGTGCAAATGTTTTGGCATGATAACACTAGGCCTTCTTCTAACAAGAAGGATGTGTTAAAACATTGTAGGGGTTCTCATCACACTGAACCTCATGTTAAGCATTATCTTGACATGACACAAACTCAACTATTCGAGATGTTTAAAGTTGCCCATGTAGAGCTAAGGCTCGGGCAAAGATATTTTGAAAAATGCAAGCCTTGGTATGTTAGAATCAATACCATCCAGAACACTTGTTGTTGTAGATACCATATAGAGTTTGACCTATATTACCATACATTTGCACATATATGTCGCTTTTTGCATCCTAACCATGTGTAGGAATGCTCAAGTATAGTACCACCAATTTCATCCAGAGATTTCATCCATAGCCTCATGTGTCCGAGGCAAGATGGGAAGACACATTACTTAAAACAATGTGTAGACGGTTCTTGCAACAATTGTGGTGGGCTATCCTTATGGTCTGATTGCATCCATGAAAGTGAAGATCAAGCATTCAGGAATGCAATTGTTGAGAAGCAGAACTATCAGTATGAGACATATTAGCTAAATGATGGGAAAGAAAGCAGGAAGATTAAATTGGTGACTTCACAGGTAAATTCTTGAATATTGACAAATTAATATTCACGTGTACACACACATTTTTTATGTGGTTTATTGACATATTAATATTCATGTACCAAGTTCGAGTATGTGATTTTATTCCAAAGTTTTGTGGAAAGATCCAACAGTACATTCAACATGTCGATATGGCACGGTGGCAAGATGAGCAATTCAGAATATGCCAGGACACCTTCCCTCTCGGAACAATACTATCAGTGGTTGACTTTGCTGAAAATTACACCCTACAACCACAAAATGAAATTCAAAGTCAATACTATCACTCAAAGCAGTTGAGCATAATGGTGCATATCACGTATCGACATGGGCAAGATAGCAGTGAAGAGAAATGTGTGATACTGAAAGAAAGTCACTTCTACATAAGTGATGACCGGACCCATGACATCCATTACGTGCAACATTGCTTTAAATTATTCTATGACCACGTGATAGCTATGGATATACCATTTTATCGTCATTTCATTTGGTCAGATGGTTGTGATGGACAGTTCAAGAATGCACGTGTATTTGGATGGTTGTGTTTGTTGCACCTAAAATACAAGGTGCCACATGTATGGAACTACTTTGAAACTGGTCATGGAAAAGGAGAGCACGATGGTGATGGTGCATGCATTAAAACTACCCTTCGAAGGGAAGAGATGAAGTTTACAGGTGCTCGCCTTCGAGACGTTGCATCTATAGTCCAATGGTGTGCATCTGTCATGGGAGAACAAGCAACAAGGAAACACTTAGTGCGAAGAATATTCTGGGAGGTTACAAATGTGGACCGATCGCAAACACCTTGGGTGAACACAGTGCATGGAACTCGATAGTTTCATTTAATTAGAAGCTCGGACAACTCGGCCCTACAAATTTGGACAAGATTGAAGGCTTGCTTTTGCAGTTCCTGTAGCATCGGTGAATGGGATGATTGTGAGCATACTGATACCATTGATACATGGGATCGAGTGACACTTGGCACCAATTTCAATGGGGGCAATGAAATAGACCATTTGGAAGATGATCAGACACATATTTCTAAAGACTATGATCACATATCGGATCTCATACAAGCAGGTACATGAGTAGTACCTAAATAAGAAAATGACCCCCTATGTAAATTGTTTACTTGACCTTTGTATAATTTAATTTATGTAGAAATTAGATATGCAAGACCTTATTTACAAAATGTAAATTGACAACTCGACCTATTTCCTTTCACAGGTCAGATATATGCAGTGGTTGCCCCAAAAAATAATGAATGGGGTTCTGACTATTGGTTGGCACATTGCTTAGAGGGGAAACAAACCCTTCTAGAACCTGTTACATATGATGAAAATATTGAATTCCCAACCGGCTCGATGGTTATAAAAGGGGAGTACTTGACACTTGCAGCACAACAGAAAAGGAAGGGTGGGTATGTATATCAGGATTATAGACCAGGAACTATTGTATACCACTTCACCAACCTAGTAGTTGGTACAAACATCAAGCTCCGCACACTTGCTCACAAAAATAGGTCACATGTACGATACTTGCTACCTCATATAGAGCACAAAAGATTGATGGACACTATCGGCACTAGAGATGATCCGGATGGCCTACTTGTATGAGTGCATTGTCAGGTGCGTTATTTAAACCATGTTTGAACATTTTCATTGGGTTCTTTTTTCTTTCTTATGATGTTACTAATGTCTAGCCTTTGGTGTGCCTAGGATACAAACACCATCTACAGCACATTGGAGGCACCAAGAATGGTGTCTTTAGACACCGCCAAATTTAGTTCATAAAATAACAAGGTCTTGAGTTGTTGAAATTTACATTTCTTGATGTTTTTGGTTTAATATATATATATTTAATTAGGAGGGGGAACTAGAAACACATGATCACCAATTCTTGCACATGCACCAACTAGGCTTTCATGAGTCACCAATACTTGCATGCTCCAACTAGGGTCAAGACAAGTTATTTTATGTCCAACCAGGGTTTCGAGAGCAATTATGCGAGTTAGGAGAGTGAACTAGAAACACGTGATCACCAATACTTGCATGCACACCAACTAGGCTTTCATGAGTCACCAAGTTGCATGCTCTGGAATTAGGGTCTTGAGACAAGGTATGAGATGTCCAACTAGGGTTTGGTGCGTAATCATGCAAGTCATGAGATGTGCTTTATGAGACGGAACAAGGTATGAGATGTGCTTTTATTATGATTGTTAGTGGCATTGGTATGGAAAAAGAGAACTCAAAATCATCATAAAGTAATTATTTGTACATGGTCATATGGGGGATTTGGCTAGGGATAAACTTAGTTATGAGTTCTACTTGAGGAAACAACCATTCTTTTGTTCAAGAATTAATCTCTTATTCAAGCATTGTCTCAAAAAGTACATTAAACACATGTACATCTAATTCTTTTCCCATGGTAGCTTACATATCAAAGTCATGGGTTTCCTTGATGGTGCATATTTTTCTTTGATATATGCATGTCAATAAGTATAAAGTTGGAACTGGCATTGGAACAAACAACCTTGGATAATTAATGGCCTCAATGCTCTCAAGATAAAATGTGCTTTCAATGGTGGTGTAACAACTCTCTATGTTTTTGTTGACTAGGATCTCACTATAAATTGGATGTTAAACAAGACCTAATTGGACCAAATATTGCTACTCTTTAGTACATTTATTTTCAGCATGTTATTGGGAACTAAACATTATTGTGGCATGCTCCAACTAGGGTCAAGACAAGGTACATGAGATGTCCAACTAGGGTTTGCTGAGCAATCATGCAAGTTAGGAGAGTCAACTACAAACACATGAGATCACCAATACTTGCATGCACCAACTAGGGTTTCATGAGCCACCAAGTTGTGCATGCTCCAACTAGGGTCAAGACAAGGTATGAGATGTCCAACTAGGGTTTGGTGAGCAATCATGCAAGTTAGGAGAGTCAACTACAAACACATGAGATCACCAATACTTGCATGCACAACAACATTATTGGGAACTAAACATTATTGTGGCATGCTCCAACGAGGGTCAAGACAAGGCACATGAGATGTCCAACTAGGGTTTGGTGAGCAATCATGCAAGTTAGGAGAGTGAACTACAAACACATGATCACCTTGATACTTGCATGCACCAACTAAACACTAAACACACATGTCTCAAAAAGTACACTAAACACATGTACATCTAATTATTTTCCCATGGTAGCTTACATATATCAAAGTCATGGGTTTCCTTGATGGTGCATATCAAAGTGATCCGAATTTTAGTATCACGGGGCATCTTATTTTTCTAAATGATACATGCATTTCAGTAAGTATAAAT
>LPNX010949312.1:77192-105257 GCA_001517045.1 Pseudotsuga menziesii | reverse complement strand
TGATCACCAATACTTGCATGCTCCAACTAGGGTCAAGACAAGGTCATAGATGTCCAACTAGGGTTTGGTGAGCAATCATGCAAGTTAGGAGAGTCAACTACAAAAACATGAGATCACCAATACTTGCACATGCACCAACTAGGGTTTCATGAGTCACCAAGTTGTGCATGCTCCAACTAGGGCCAAGACAAGGTATGAGATGTCCAACTAGGGTTTGGTGAGCAATTATGCAAGTCAGTATCTAGTCAACTACAAACACATGAGATCACCAATACTTGCATGCACCAACATTATTGGGAACTAAACATTATTGTGGCATGCTCCAATTAGGGTCAACACAAGGTATGAGATGTCCAACTAGGGTTTAGTGCATAATCATGCAAGTTATGAGAGTGAACTACAAACACATGATCAACAATACTTCCATGCTCCAACTAGGGTCAAGACAAGGTCATAGATGTCCAACTAGGATTTGGTGAGCAATCATGCAAGTTAGGAGAGTCAACTACAAACACATGAGATCACCAATACTTGCACATGCACCAACTAGGGTTTCATGAGTCACCAAGTTGTGCATGCTCCAACTAGGGTCAAGACAAGGTATGAGATGTCCAACTAGGGTTTGGTGAGCAATCATGCAAGTCAGGGTCTAGTCAACTACAAACACATGAGATCACCAATACTTGCATGCACCAACATTATTGGGAACTACACATTATTGTGGCATGCTCCAATTAGGGTCAAGACAAGGTATGAGATGTCCAACTAGGGTTTGGTGCGTAATCATGCAAGTTATGAGAGTGAACTACAAACACATGATCACCAATACTTGCATGCTCCAACTAGGGTCAAGACAAGGTCATAGATGTCCAACTAGGGTTTGGTGATCAATCATGCAAGTTAGGAGAGTCAACTACAAACACATGAGATCACCAATACTTGCACATGCACCAACTAGGGTTTCATGAGTCACCAAGTTGTTCATGCTCCAACTAGGGTCAAGACAAGGTATGAGATGTCCAACTAGGGTTTGGTGAGCAATCATGCAAGTTAGGCTCGTGTCAACTACAAACACATGAGATCACCAATACTTGCATGCACAACAACATTATTGGGAACTAAACATTATTGTGGCATGGGAACTAAACAAGACCTTTAATTGTCAAATACTGCTACTCTTTAGTATGTATTTATTTTCAGCATGTTTTTGGGAACTAAACATTATTGTTGATTCTCTTCCTTAAGCAAGTCAAATTCTGGAAGATATGGAGTTCGAAGAGATAATTGAAGGGCCCTATTTGGTTTCTTCCTTGTGATTCAAATAAAGGTGACATGTAATATCAATGTATATATTTCACTATTATGGTTGAGTTAGATAATGGTACATATTGAACTAGTATGTTATGTTATGGTACATGTTATTGTATCATAGTATGGTATGATGTTAACTTGTCGTAGGGTAATGTAGAGTATGTTATTGTGTACATGTTAGAATTCTAGAGTATGTTAGTGTGTGTTACTTTGTGTAAATTAGGGTATATGTTATTATACATGTTAGAATTGTATGATGTTAAAAAGTTGATGCGTTGATGAGTCACCAAGTTGCATGCTCTGGAATTAGGGTCTTGAGACAAGGT
Organism: Pseudotsuga menziesii; assembly: GCA_001517045.1. Classification (NCBI taxonomy): domain Eukaryota; kingdom Viridiplantae; phylum Streptophyta; class Pinopsida; order Pinales; family Pinaceae; genus Pseudotsuga; species Pseudotsuga menziesii. Next base: position 103,620 of record LPNX010949312.1, on the reverse strand, counting down.
ATGAGATGTCCAACTAGGGTTTGGTGCGTAATCATGCAAGTCATGAGATGTGCTTTATGAGACGGAACAAGGTAGGGTAATGTAGGGTAAGTCATGAGATGTGCTTTATGGTATGATGTTAACTTGTCGTAGGGTAATGTAGAGTATGTTATTGTGTACATGTTAGATTTGTAGAGTATGTTACTGTGTGTAAATTAGGGTATATGTTATCGTATATGCTAGAATTGTATGATGTTAAAAAGTTGATGAGTCATTTAAATTCTTCCTTTAAGTATTGGAATTTCATTGAAGTTAGCACACATGCATGAGCCACACATATCATTATATCACATAGGTCATCCACACATATCATGTTCCAAGACCAAGTCAACCATGATATCATGTTCCAAGATCAAGTCAACCATATATATGTATAAATTTGAACCTTGCTTTATATTATATATGTATATAGCAATAATGTTGTACAAAAATTGCCATGCCACATGGCCATAATACAAAATAGTGGATCAAAAAGTACATCTGTGTGTACACATATGAACAAAAAGATACATCTATGTATGCCCCCTATACATTTTTTCTAGTTATCCCCTGTTTTGCTGCCACTACCAAAGTCTTCAAAGAAGTGTAGCTTTCTTTTGCGACTGCTCACAGGTGATCCCCATCGCTGAACAAGAGGGATAGGTCTCATCAATGGAGACTGTAGAAAAACTAACATTTGTAAGTTAATTTACCAACCTTTAAAAATTCTATATACATTTGTTCAAATTCCTTGAAACCAAAATAACATTTCTACTTACTGTACGTGAGTAAGTAATCATGGGTCTTGGTGCCTCACTGATAGCGACCCTGATTGGGTGCTCTTCTTGCACCACTTGCTCACTATCAGGCTGCACACACACACACACACACACATATATATATGCCAATGTCAACAAATATACATGTACCTTGTGGGGGAGAGGGTCACCAATTTGGGTTTCTTCAAGCACCAAATCAGAGAAAGATATGTACACACAAACGTACAAAGAAAACGATCTAGACATAAACATACCTACTGGCTCGTCAAAGGTGGGCCACCGGTTTGGTGCTCTTCACGCACCGTTGCCTCACTAGGGTCCTGCATATAAAGTAGCATATATATATGTCAATTTCATATAAAATAGTGAATCAGAGACATATATACTATTTGGAAGGAAAATGATGAACTACCAAAGAAAGCGAAACATGTACATGTACTTGTTTGGGGGGAAGAGGTGGGTTGACAACAACCTCGCTTTGTTGCTCTTCAAGCACCACTGTCACAATAGGTTCCTACATAAAATAACATATATGTCAAAGCGATATGTAAGTTACAAAATGATTTTTCCAAACAAAGCGAAACATAATTAAAAGCATATATAATTAAAAGCATATTTCAAATAATACCTGTGTCTGTGAATCTACCTCTGCATGAGAGGGAATAGGCTGCGAGACAATATACTCATCATGGGAAACCTGCATAAAACATGTTACATATCAAAATTAGGATACATATTGAATGTTACTTGATCAAAATATGTACAAAAACATACAAAGAAAGCGATCTACATAAACATACCTGCTGGCTCGTCAACGGTGGGCCACCGGTTTGGTGCTCTTCATGCACCGGTGCCTCACTAGGGGCCTGCATATAAAGTAGCATATATATGTCGATTTCATATAAAATAGTGAATCAGAGACATATATACTAACTGGAAGGAAAATGATGAACTACCAAAAAAAGCAAAACATACATACCTGTTTGGGGGGAAGAGGTGGGTTGACAACAACCTCGCTTTGGTGCTCTTCAAGCACCACTGTCACAACAGGTTCCTACATAAAGTAACATATGTCAAAGCGATATGTAAGTTACAAAATGATTTTTCCAAACAAAGTGAAACATAGTTAAAAGTATATATATAATTAAAAGCATATTTCAAATAATACCTGTCGCTGCGAATCTACCTCTGCATGAGAGGGAATAGGCTGTGAGACAATATACTCTTCCTAGGAAACCTGCACAAAACATGTCAAGTATCAAAATTAGGATACATATTGAATACATTACAATCTATACTATAAATATATAAATAAAGTTGACAAATTAACAAGTATAGTTCTTACCCTTATTAGTGAAGAACCAAACCCATAAGCAATATTGACAGCCACAACAATGTTCTCAACATTGATCGACGGACTATGCAACTGTGGTGTGCCATGGGACACCAGCTGTATATTTGTTCACAAAAATTGTTAGATAATTAAATAGAAATAAAGTTCGAAACAATTGAAGATTTTGACATGAAACAAAATATAATATTAAAATAATGAGTTTTACTTACAAAGTGAAGTAATCCATCATCTCGAAAGTCGGAAGCAGGGCCATAGCATATGCCTCCACACGATGTGCAAGGGTGTGGAGTAACACAATGCTCTAAAGACTCTGCATCTCCTCTGTGATCTGTAGATGGGCCCACCGTAGAAGTGCCAGCCCCTTGGTCTACATTGCCTTGGACATCAGTCCCATGCTCAAGCAATGTCTCTGCCATGTCAAGTAATGCCTCCTGTGTATACTCAATGACAGGACCTGCAGGAGGATATACCCGAGGGGTTTTTGGTGTGCGTGGTGGGCGTGGAACACGGTTGGGATCTGTCCTGGATCCTTCCCTATCTTGGGCAATCCCATGACCAACACCCTGGTTTCCTAAGAGATCGAAGTAGTTAACATGTTTCCCTAGGATGAATTCTGCATACAACTTCCCAAGGAAATAAAATGGGATGTCCCTATTCCCATGGGGGTCTTCATCGAAGACCATATACCAACGATCCATCCAATTAGCCTTTATATTTGGTTCAATGCACCAGTCTATGGAAATGTGTGCTCGACTGGTGGGTGGAACCAATCCGGTGCTAGGGTCCCAGAATAATGAAAATAACTGGTCTTTTGTAATTTTAAGGGCTTTGATGTCTTTATGAGTCAATCCATTGGAGTAGTATTACCTCCTAGATTCTCTGTACGAGGTAATGTTGTACAGAGCTCCTTGGGCACCGGAAATTGTGTTTGTTATTGTGTCGAAGGCATCGGCTAAAGAATCTCTCAAATGACCCCCCCCTCTAATAGATGAGCTAAGGCACCTTAATGATGCCAAGCGTGCAATAATCTGTGTGTTTCTATCTTGTTCCCCCTCCGGGTTTGGGTTTGGTTGTGGGTTAGGTTGTTGTGGGTTATTAGAGGGTGGGTTTTCCACATTCTGTTGTTCATTTGTGTTGTCTGTTAAGATTTAAACATAAAATTGCAAGTTATTTTACTTAGAATCATTATTTGATTGTTCACATTCAATTATTTTTTTAAATTTGTTCAAAATAATTATAAAAACAATGAAATTATGAAAAAAATTAAAGAATGGAAGGCTAAATGAAAAGGATTGAACTAGCATTTACCTGCCATTGGAGCAATCCACCTCGAACTCGGCCTTGACCTTGAAAAGGTAAAACGCAAATCGCACTTGCGGTTTTTCTCTCTCATGATGCTTTGAAAATGAGATTTGAGGGGCCTGCGGCCTCTGTTTTATTTTATTTTTTGCTTTTGAATATCGCAAGTGCGATATATCGCACTTGTGATATACTTCTTTTGTGGCCCACTTCCAAAAAAATAACATGTTTGGCAATGTTGTAGTTTTCCAAGTGAGTTTGAGCAAATGCTTATCTCTATGTGGAATGCCTTATTAAACTTGATCATGATTCCAAAATTCCTCCTCCCACTAAGAAACCATTAGTCAATAAGTTTTCTAATTCCTTTCAACTTCTTGAGGGTCTCCCCCCCACTTGTTCTATCCAATATTTCATTGATTTAATTTTTGGTGCCTCCATACAAATGCTTTTTCTTACCAATTATCTCCACATAAAGTTATTGAATTAGAACATAAGATTAATCCCTTATGGTATATGGCCATATCCAACCTAGTTCTTCCCCTAATGGCTCCTTTTCATTCATTATTCCAAAAGCATAGAAGTGGTTCCCTGTCAAAGATTCTCGTGCTCTTAATAAGATCACTACAAAAAATTGCTATCCCTTGTCACAGTATGATGATTTTCAAGGGTAACAAATTCTTTACCAAGATTATTGTTGAATGGGATAACATCATTAGGTTTGCATGAGTTCCAGTGACACCTATAAGATTGATTTAAGACTAAGTTTCTTCTCCATCCAAGGATTTTCATTGTGATATATCTTGAAAAAAATATCATTTTTAGTAAAACGTAGGAAGAGAACCTATGTGTGCACTTTGTACTAAAGCTGCTTCAAACTCACAAATCGCAGGTTACTCACAAAAAGTATTATATTGGGAAACCTCCATTCACTATCTAGGACTTCTTATTGATAAAATTGGAATAGGTGTTCATCTTGCCAATGTACAAGCTCTTGTTAACTAGCTCATCCCCTCATTGTTGTTGCTTGAAAAAGTATTTATCGGTGGCCTAAATTTGTATCAACATTTTACTACTCATTTATCTCACATTTCATACCCCCTACATCAACTCTCCAATCCACTTGTGTTTTCCTAACAAAGTTAATGGATGAGAGTTCTTGGAACTCAAACACTACATTGTATTTGAAATTGGTTTTGCACCTTTTGGATTCGCAATATCCCTTTGAGATTGAGACAAATGCCTCACACTATGCTACTAGTGCCATATTAAAATGGGTTGGTCATCCCACGAACTATCATTCCAAGAATTTGACAAATGCCAATCTGAAGTACAACACGTATGACAAAGAATTTTGAGATCTAGTGAAGGCCTTGAAGCAATGGTGCCATTATGTTTTGGATAAGGAAAACAATTTTTGTACTAATAATCATCCCTTAATATTTTGAATTCATAGTCTAAGAGTTAAGAACAATTCCATCTCAAACATTCCTCCTACCTACAATAGTTTCACGTGGTCTTTAAATATAAGAAAGGGAGTTCAAATTAGGCGACAAATGTGTTGAGTTTCCCTCCAACTCAACCAATGCACATTTTGGATGTTCCTTGTGTTGCCTATGAAGCTTGGAACAACTATATGCTACTAGTACTTTCTTTGGGTCAGCTTGGCAGGACTTTCATCATCCCACCCAAATTAATTTGTATTTGGGAGGGTTGGATGTTTATGCATAATTAAATTTTCCTACCCAACACTCTAGGCTCCTTAGTTTTGATTTGGGAAGCTCATGCCTCTTGATATGGTGGACATTTTGGCCCACTTAAGATGCGTTGACAGGGAAAAATGACCCTTCATCAACAAGGATAGAGTGTCCAATCGGAGGTCCCAATTAGAACCTCTTTCATTTGTGATGGCACTTTTGACTAGTATGTGGACCCAATTGTCGTTTGGATGTGTACGCTTTTTTGTGATTTTATTCTATTTTAAGACCATATTATGTAGATATATTTAAAGATGTAGAATGTATTTCTACCTAACTTATCCTAGCCATGAGCTATTCTTACAATTAAGCTAAGAATGAGCATGAACCACATTAATTTTCATATGGAATAAATTGGAAGAAACAATTTTCCCATACTTCATAACAAATAAAATTTAGTATCATATAAGTCATAATCAAGGCAATAAAAAATGCATATGCGATATATCGCATATGCATTTGGTAAATGTTGCATATAGCACTTGCAATATATCGCATATGCGTTTTGTAAATGTTGCATATCGCATATGCGATATTTAACATTACAACACGCATATGCGATATACATTTCCATGAACCTTAGCCTTGTGTTTGGGCTCGGGTTATTTTGAACGTACCATCAATAACGCATATGCGTTCTTGATTTGCACTTCGGAAGTGCGTTTCTGATTTCCTAAGTGACACCAAAAATTGGAACCAACTTCGTGCGACCGCCCTTAACCAATGCTCTTAGTGACTGGCCTTCATGTAGCTATAATTCATTGTATAACATGGGCACAAAAATGGGTAGTAATGTTGGACTTATACACTAAAACAAACAATGATAGACATTTGTAAAAACCTTATAAAAAAAACAACTCACATCCTAGAACAAAAGATTGCGCATGCCATTTTACATAACCTATATACTTACATGTGGTCATTTAAGTAGATCCTCTAGATCATCTCTATTATAAATATTCTCCATAAATTTTTCATGCTTTAAATAAGGTAGAAAGTATTATACTTTTGATACTCTTTTTAGACATTATTTGTAGTTATAGGTTTGTACCAATAACTAAGTTATATAAATAATTTTTACATATAGAGATATAGAGATGCACCCTCCTATAATCAAGAAATGCATAGTTATCGAGATTTCTTATTTTTCATCAAGTGCCACACATTCTCACTTAACAACCATCTAGCCAATCGAAATTCATTGCATTCATTGTTAGTTAACAATCAAGTGCCACTCATTTTCACTTAACAGCCATCGAGCCAATTGAAATTCATTGCATCCATTGTTAGTTAACAATGAGTTTAGTCATAATTCCAGCCAATAATTAGTTCTCCATTAATTATCCCTTAGGGAAATCATTAGGTATACGTGTCATATAAAAATGCTAATGCAATCCACAATTAGATACACAAACGTGTGTAGGAAGTTGATAAGAATGATAAAAAACAAACATGTAGATCACAAAAGAGGAAGCACCCACTTGTCTAGCTCAACATCCAACCATTATGGGAATCACCATCACTTCTAGAATATTAGTTAGTGCATTTTTTTGGTGTAAGCATGAGTAGTTAGTTAGTTAACCTTCAATAGATATGCATTAGTATTTCATTATGTTGTACCTAGGCCTCAAGCTATGTGCATCTTGTTTGGGTGCATCATAATCTTTTATTGGAGCCATTTTCCTCTTATCATAGAAAATCGATCTTATTTTGAGATTTATTATTTATTTTGTGTCTTTGTTTTATGGTAAATTATTCACTCCTTTCACACTTGTATCTTTGGTTTTGGGCATTATTTAAGATTTCATTTATTATTGTTCTTTTCCAATGTGAAGTTTTTAGAGCCTTTTCATAAGAATTTACATTTATTGGTATCAAAGAAGTTAATATGGGCTTGCTATCTCACCCTCCCACACAAAGTCTATGCCTTTCAAACGATTCTAGTTTGTAAATATTCTTCCCTTCCCAACCATTTTACTGGTTGTTGTCACACAAATTTACATGCATATAACTATTTGTGTTTGTAATTTTAAGTCCTTAACCCTCATATTAGCACTAACTTATGGGTGAGTGCAAGCTAATGATGGTCTCTTTTTGCACGTTAGATGCAACAAAACTAAAAAACATACATCCTTTAGCTTATATGGGTAATTTGACATACCTGCACAACAAAACTTGCTTCGAGTAAAATATATAAAATGTAGGAAATTGAATCACCTTTCAAAATATATAAATTTTATTTATTGAAAATTTTCACAGTTAACTCTATTATGATTTTTTCTAACATTGACATTTTAGTTTTTCAGCAAATGATAAGGTACATGTTTGTGTTAGTGCAACCTTTGAATGCCTAAGTGATAGAATCAATATACAAAAATTGGAAAATATGTAGATAATAGCGCAACACAATTTTCATAAAATAAAATTAGTAATTTTAAATATTTTTAAAAATTATCACAACGAGTGAACCTAAAAATTAGCATGCCAAGTGTTAACGGTCTTAATGTAATGATGATGGATTGCATTTTTTTTATAGAATGTAGGGGTCACTGTGTAGTAGTGCGACATATAATTTTTATGAAATGGTTGAGAAAATAAAAGTTTATGACATAAACATGATCAGTTTTCTAAAATCAAATTACATCTAAAAAGGTCAACCAATTTCATATACTCACCCCTATTACCTTACCTACTCATAAAGGTTATTCCTATATGGGTATCCTCAAATTTACTACCCCAGGTTTTTGTATATCATTTATTCTTATTTGCTACTTGTGTTGCAAACTCTTAATTGCTTTTGATGCCATGTTTGATGACTACACTATGGACATCTTGTGTCCTAATCTAAAAATTGCACTACCAAACATTGATCTTTACCACCAAGTTGTTTCCATAGTCAATAAATTTATGCGACTTACCTATGGAATAGATTTTCGTCCCCAAAGGACCTTGGTATGATTGAGTTTGAATTGATGAGAAAATTACTTTGAGTTGTATATCTCCATCTTAGAAAACATCTCCATCAATCCATTTATGTCAACCCATAACTCTTAGTTTCTTGCATTCTCCTTCTTATAGAAACCTTCATCAATCATGACCATTTTTTTACTTCAAAACTATAGGGTTGCCCCCCTTGAATATATTACAAAAATGACTTTCCGTCTTCACAAACCTATCATTCCATCATATCACTACTACCATATCTTTCTTCTTCTTTGTCTTCTACTCCAACAATGGATTTCTTAGTCATGTGTTCCATCATATAGGATATCATTGTATGGTTTCCTACATATCTTTCTTCTTCTTTATCTTCTACTCCAACAATGGATTTCTTAGTCATGTGTTCCATCATATAGGATATCATTGTATGGTTTCCTTAGTTCACGGGTTCAAAATTTTAAGACTTAGATCCATATATATTCTAGAATGAATTTTATTATTTATTGGCAAAGATAAATATAGTTTGTGGGCCAACTCTCTAGGTGTATCTATCTCTTTTGGAAATTCAACCACTTACCCAACAAAGAATTGCCTTAATATATTATTTGTATCTCTAATAACAAGCATCATATATCTGAGATGCCTAAAACACTAATATTTTTTTCACAATGGCAATACTCTCATGCACCTATAATTATATTTGGACAAATTCTATGTATATCTCCCAAGGTAGGAATATGGTTCTCACGTATACCTTAAGTAATTTAACGAGGCTAATGCAGATATATTTATTAAGGTTTTTCATGGTGGGAAGCTACCATTATTCTTACTCTCCATCATTTTTTACTAGAATGAGTTTTTCCATATAGGCATTGGAATTCAACTTGTACTCCCAACTTTTGTTTCTAGTTAATGGATCATATACATTCACATGGTATATTATTTATGATAGATTTTCTAACAAAATGTCTAACAACATCAATTCTATTAACTATGCATCTATCTTTTGTATGACTTGATTTTTCACTTGAAACCATTTTCCTCCCTATATCCTTTGTGTAGATTTTTATTTATGTATCTATCAACTCCATGTGCCATGAAACCCTCCTACCATCTCTTATCTCCTATATATGATTATGGGAAAGCTAAATTTTTTTATCTGTATTTTCTTTGAAATCATTTATACATAATTACTTTGAAATGCAATATGCATGTCTCTCATTTACCTCAAATTTTGTCTCATCTTGCAAGGAATCAACACAAATTTGGCTCTGATTTTCATTCTAATGGAAAGGTGCACCAATTGTTATTTTAGGAATGCATGTGGACTTTTAAGAACATAAAACATGCACATGTTTATATTTAAATAGATTTATCCCTTGTTGAATCTATGTATATTATATGTTCCATAGATAAGAAGTTTCTAATTCATAGTTTAAAAAAATGAGTACTCCTTAAGAACATCTGTCCATTTCTATGTCTTAAAACAAATTAGAAAAACCTATCTCTATTTTATTTGGTTATTATCTTCCAATCACCAAATTAATTACTTTAAAATTCAATATGCATGTGTCTCATTTACCTCAAATTTTGTCTCATCTTGTAAGCAATCAACACAAATTTGGTTCTGATTTTCATTCCAATGGAAAATGTGCACCGATCGTTATTTTAGGAATGCATATGCACTTTTAAAAACATAAAACATGCACATGTTCATGTTTAAATAGATTTATCCCTTGTTGAATCTATCTATATCATATGTTGCATGGATAAGAAGTTTCTAATTCATAGTTAAAAAAATGAGCACTCCTTAGGAACAACATTTGTGCATTTTTATGTTTTAAAACAAATTAGAAAAACCTATCTTTATATTATTTGGTTATTATCTCCCAACCACCAAATTTTGGTAATTTTTTTTCATCTACTATTTTGAGTGAATTCTAGGCCAACTAATATGAGAGGATCTTAAAAGGCCAAAATTCAAAGTCTTCAAATCCCACACAAAATGGAACCATCGTGAAGATCCCGTCATGTCGATTCCAATGGTGTAAATGGCACGTCCGTCATGTCAATTCCAATGGTGTAAATGGCGTGTCAAACGAAGTTTGGATGTAGAAGTTATTGTGATCTAAAGTTTCCGCAAAACAATGTTTTAAGTGTGTAGTGACAAAAGGATGCCACATGGCACCAATGCAAGGGTACCACGTGGCATGTACGAGCTTATGTGGAATTCCAATGGAGACACGTGGACCTATGACAAAATGACAAATGGAAAGCTAATGATGTGGTGTGGATGCATTGCTAAATGACTAGTTGGTGGATGACTAGGCACATATGTGGACCACTACGATCACGGCACGTGGCGGTAGATGACTAGTTGGTGGATGACTAGGCACAAATATGGACCACTACGATCATGACACATGGCGCATTAAAGTTGGATAAAGTTGGCACAAAAGCCACGTTGTCTACCAATGGATTCAAACTTGATATCTTGACTATCCACGCCAAGCGCTCTACCAATTCGCCTGCAAATAATTTTTATTTGAAATATATGTTATTTAACCCAAGTTTATTTTTTGGTAAGCATTTGAAATAAATACTATTTAACCTAGACTTTATTTTTTGGAATATATGTTATTTAACTTCGAGTTTATTTTTTGGTAAGCATTTGGAATAAATGCTACTTAACCTCGAGTTTATGTTATGCTGAAGAAAAACAAGGCCAATGGGTTTTGAACCTGTAACCTTCAATTACCAACCCTCCTATGTTTCATTATTTGGAAAGTTCTGAAACGGAATTTTATTTAAGGTTGTTTGATGTTTGGTATGGTTGGAAAAAGGGTGGGGCTAACCGCCGACCCATGGTTTTCAATGCGACCAATTACCAATCCTACGGGGAGTTTGTTACAACTCCAACCCACAAAATCACACGGATGTGCCATATTCCACCACCCATTATAGCATACGGTTGAAACTTTATGCCAGTGAATTACATGCCATGGAGGATACCAAGTTTGGAGCACGTGCTCTTAACAAACTTTGGATAAGGTCTTTAAAAGTGGGTTTTAAAACAATTGAAGGATAGTTATACCCATGTTTGCACATGCCACGAATATTTTGGGTGGTTATTATTATATATGCCACTTTTATATTGATGTTTAACAAACTTTGGGTTCAAACTATTATACGCCCACCCTACATGTTGTATTAAGTGGGTTTGTTATATGGTGGTTATGGCATGTGGCTGCTTGGTGAACGAATGGCATGGGTCATTTGACTTGTATAATATATATATAGAAGTAAGCTATCTATCCAACCATTTGCATTGGGGCTCATTTGACTCTGTCTGGTGATAGATTACTCTATTATCTTTTCGTGACAGTGAGACTAAGAACAACAGATTCTACTTCTTTTCTTGCATTTTCGTTGTAGATCAATTCTACAACAAACTATTATTACACTCATATATAATGCAATAATGAAAAATACTAATTTACCAAATCAAATTGAATCTACAGACTGAACCGATCTAAACCTAATCTAAGATTGTGTTCTAAAAACATGTACTTTGAAATTCAATTGTTATGGATAACGCCAATGTTCTGTGTGTATGCTAATTTAAAACTTTAACCTCCGTGATCATGAAGGATAAAGAATCCAAGGTTTAAACCTGGATCGGGTTCCATAAAACAAACAAAGGAGTTGATTAATTGTTACAAGGAAGTTGGTAAAACGTTCCAAGTTTTAAATCTTTCTAGTTATTTTTATGGAGTTGACTAAAATTATACAGTTCTAAACATACATTTGCAATTTTCATAAAAATTCCAATCAAAACTTACAATTTTAAACTTGCATTTTAAAAAACAATAATTTCCATGGCTAAATTGATGGATGGATGAATTCGAGAGCGCAGTTGGTGTGAAAGTAGGTGTTGGAATTGGTTGTTCTAAAAGGTAACGGTGTAAGCTATCACCCGACAGCATCAAGTGGGCCCCGGTGCAAATAGTCGGGTAGATAGCTTACTTCGTTACCTTTTAGAACAACCAATTCCAACACCTACTTTCACACCAACTGCTCGGGTAGATATATATATATATTTGGGTTGTAATGCTATATTGAGGGGAGAAACAACATGTGAAACCCTAATTATGTGCAAATTGTAAGTGATGGTTAGGATTTGGCTATTAATGATATTTTGTGTTTAATCAAAGTTTAAATTGGTGACTCATGTGAAAAAGAATAAGGAGGTCATACTCAAACTATTTAAATCTTCATGGTCATGAGAGAGGGGATGGAATTAGGCATTGATTTTTGCCATTGGAATGAATTTGTGAGAGAGCTTGTGAGAGCTCATCTTAGAGTTCCTTTGTAAAAGAGACTCCATGTGGAGGCTCCAATTGTGAGAGACTTCATGAATCATGAGAGAGTCAGTTTATTTTGAATCCGTGATGTTTGGAGATCATTTTTTTATAATTTGATGTTGTTTGGAGATTGTGGCTTGTTTGAGGCTCAAAGCTTCATGAATCATGAGAGAGTCAGTTTATTTTGAATCCGTGATGTTTGGAGATCATTTTTTTATAATTTGATGTTGTTTGGAGATTGTGGCTTGTTTGAGGCTCAAAGCTTGTGGAGGGGAATTGAGAGAGAAAGTGTGGCCGCATCATGTCCAAGATTATCCAATTTCTAAGCATCTGATACAGTTTTGTTGGTGGTTTTGAAGTGGTTCTTCGTCGGTTTTGCAAATGATGCAAGTGTGACTGTATGATCTTTTTCTAAAGGATGTTTGTGAAGGGATTGGGAAGTGTGTTCTTTTGGGTCTGTTATGCACTTGTTTTGTAGATGGTTTTGATATTCCATAGAGATTAATTGCATGAGGATTTATTTTGATGTTAATTAGTTTTATGCATCATGAAAATGGATTGATTACTCCATTTGGAGTAGTTTCAGAGACGTAGACAGGGAGGTATTGGTGAACTCCAATATCATATTGGTGTTTCATGTGTTATTGTTGTTGTTTCTTATGTTTCTACATGTGCATGTTGTTTGAATTCCACTCATGATATATGCTATGCAATTTTTAAGGGAGTTAAAGTATAATCACAAGCATTGTTCACATGCACTAACGTCAGAAAAATGGTACTCATCTAGAATTTGATGTGAGAAGGTTCTCACCAAGTCTAGATCACCAAAAAATAAAAGAAGCATTGGTCACACATTTACACAAATTTTTCAAGAAATTTTACTTTAGATTTAATTTTTTATTTTTAAATTTTAGAAATTTTCATTTTTTAAAAACAATTTTGTTGTTTAATTATAGTTTTGATTCCATATAAATGGTGAAAAACCTCAATTCAAAATCAAATCCAAACCCTAATCCCATACAAGATCAGTTCGTTAAAATTAAACAATTTCAAAATTACCTTAGAAACTTAATTAGGGATACTAGGAACACAATAGGACCATCCAACATTTCATTTGCCACTACATTTAAACCCATCATTGCCTTCAATGGCTATGATCATGTCCAAATATCTAATATATTTCAATATATGGCCATAATGAGAGAGTTTTACATAACTGAAATTAGTAAAAGGCCAAAAAATTGAATAACCCAGAGCATCCATTGCTCAGTTTTCCAATGATACTGGAACCAACCAACCACCTTATCCAAGTCTAAAGATGCATCTTTGAATGGATGGTGAATATTCTAACCAAGGAGAGACCTCTACATGAATTTGTGATTTATTGTAATTGACAAATAATGGCCTTGCACTAATACTAAGGTTCCCTTGTATTTCCTTGAAAAATATATGTAGATTTTATTCTTAATTACCCTATCAATTATTTCTACATTCATGAACTCTATGGGGTTTGAATTGTCTATTATTAGGATTAAGAAATATTAGATGTAAACCACTAAGAATTCCACCCACTTCTAGGCATATGCATGTGATATTTTGAACCAATGTATCTAGAAGCTAAATGAAATAATAATATAGTTAGCAATATATAGAAGAAAAAGAATAACCAATGATAAAAATATAAGCAATATTTATTAATAACGAAATGTTCAAAGAGAGTACATGAATGAATGCCTAATCAACAGGTACAAGTCGTCATATATATAAAACCAAGATTAGTTTTAATTACATGCACAAGCTTAATGCTAGAGAAACCCATAGTAATTACCCCTAGATGATCAACTATGCATTTTTAAGGAAGAAATAATGATCATGCAATAGATAATAGGATGTAACCATTATTAGGACACTCTGGTGCTGTGCTTTTGTGCTTAAATTTAGACAAGCTAAAGATCCTTGGCGAGTAAATTTTCCATGCATGAGTGGCTAAGGTTGACTAGCCCTAGAACTACCTCATGAGGTAGATAACTCAATTAGGCATGTGAAACTCAAGTATAATTAGCCTATATAGACTATTGGTGGTTGGGCATCGATGGGTTACATCGATATGTATATTTTTAGAAGGTATTGCGATATGGGAAATACTTTTGTCAATTTTTTATTTAAGATATGATTAACTTGTGAGAATGATGGCCTCTTTTTTTATTGGTAGATTTTCTTTTTTAAATTAGTCTATAATGTTAAAATTGCATTGCATGTTATTGAAAAAACCATGGTTTCAAAAATCATCAAATAAAATAACATCCCAACCATGATTCATGGGTTTATGGTAAAGGGGTTTCTTTACTTGTAATCCAATTTTACATGTCCAACAAAATTGATGGTTCATCGTTTGAGTCTTGATTATCCTTTTATGGCAATTTGAAACTCACTTTGTGAATCCATTCAAGGACACTTAGAATTTTTTTACTATGGGAATTAAAACCGATCCAACATGTATAATTGAGTTTCATAATATCCTACAAGTTGTTTTGGGCATGCTATACATTAATGAAAATTCCACATGCTCCAATTATAGAGTTTTTCAAAAAAATACCCTATAATGCAAAAATTGCATTGCATGTTACTGTTGCGTTGCATGTTACTCATAAAAACCCTAATTTTGAAAATAATTGAATAAAATATCATTTAGGCCAAGGAATCATGGGAGAGGGGTTCATCTAGTTGCATTCAATTGTCACAAGTCCAAAAAAATTGATGTCTCATCGATGTGAGTCATGACTATAATTTTATATTAAGTTGAAAATGACGCTTCTTAAAGCTTTTCAAGAGCACTTGGTGAATTTATACTAGAGACTTAAAACTAATATTAGTATTAGAATTGAATTTCATAAACTCTTTCAATTTTGTTTGTGGAATGATAGCATGAGCATGATGTCCACATGTTCCATTGGTATATTTTTCAAACATTTGCCCTATAATTCAAGAATTGCATTCCATGTTACTGTGTAAAACCCTAGGTAAAAAGATAATTGAATAAAATAATATTTTTTCCACGAAATCATAAGAGAGTGGTTCCCTTAATTGTAATATGATGTCATAAATCCAACAAAAACAACGGTTCAACAATATAAGCCACAATTATCATTTTATGGCAAGTTGCAACTTGCTTCATGAATTCATTCAAGGACACTTATGACTTTCGACCAAGGGAATAAAAACCAATTCACGAAAAAGATTTGAGTGTCAAAAATTCCTAATTTTCTTTAGGAAATGATGACATGAGCATGTTACCCACATGTTTCATTGGTGGAGTTTTAAAAAAAGTTGCATTACATGTTATTGAGCATAACCCTACTTCCAAAAACCATTGAATAAAACAACAACCACAACATGGAATCAAAATAAAGGGGAAACCCTAGTTTCAATACAATGTTACAAATACAACTAATTTGACATTTCATTGATATAAGTCTTGATTATCATTTTATGGTGAGTTCCATGTCACTTTTTGAAACCATTCTAGGACACTTGAGGAATTTCTACCATGGAACAAAAACCAATATGAGTAGCATAATTAAGTGCCATCACCTGTTGTAAGCTTTTTTAGTCATTTCAACATATAAGAATGATTTCCACACACATATAAGAGTGATTTCCACACACTCCTTAGTTGGTATAGATAGATAGACTTGTTATTGAGGGGGGGAATGTTATCATATGTATTACATTACTAATAACAAGGTCTTCATGTCACGATTATGTATTAATCACTTAGGGTAATAGTGATTTATCCTTAATGACTAAGTGAATGCATTAGGATTTGCTAGCCTGATTATCATGTTTGCTTTACTAACTATTTAAAGAAAATATCTCCAAGGTGGCATCACCCATTGTACTATATATTTGCAGTTTTGGTGTGAATTCTAAATGAATATATGAGATGGGTAGTGATTATTTTTCACCATTGTATTGTTCTTGTGCATATTTTTTTAACAAAAACATGCAAACCAAGCAAACCTTGTACTTTAAAATCTATGCATAGAGTGCTTCAATGCTTAGTATGACATTAGGTTGTACACTTTACAATATCCTTAGTTCCTCCAAAATTGTGTGAACGTTAAAAAGCCCCAAAACTGAATTTTCCTTTTTTTACCTTTTTTAGTTGACCATTTTATAAAATGGATAAACAAAGAAGCATTGTACATAATTTCCATGATATAAAAAGTTGGGTAAGATGGTTTGCAATCTTCTTCACATATTCGCATTATTTGATTTAATATTTGAGTTATATGAATTCCAAACTGAAAACAAAGTTTACTAACCATGGATGGTTATATTTGAATATTATTACATTATCTAAATATGAATGTAACATTATGGTCATGGATGTCTCTACATCATTTTAAAAGATTTGCAACAACTAAAGAATATCCTAGATTCATATTTTAGAATATTGTGTTTAGTGGTCATTGTGATCATAATTCATAATATTTCCATTATGATAAACACATTTAATTATCAAGAAATAAAAATATTAAATATATATTCATTGTATAAAGTTCAATATATCTAATCTATGAATATTTTAGATGCTTTTTCAAAAGGCCATAATCTCAACCCTTTGTAGATATATCCATGTTATTGTCAAAGNATCTTACTTTTCAATATGAAAAAACAACGTTTTTATTTTATATATATATCTATATAATCTCAAATATAAAATAAGTTATTTTATATATATAAAATCTCAAATATAAAATAAGTTATTATTATTATTATTATTATTATTATTATTATTATTATTATTATTATTATTATATAATCTCAAACCTAAAATCAAATAAATTTCTTATCTTATCTAAAACATTGTAAAATAAAATAAAAAAGATTGAAATAGATAGCATTTAGCATACATGTTATAAACCTCCACAAAGAGTTTTTTTTCAAAAGAAAAAATCATGTCCTTGATATTCATGAAGAATCAAAGGGCATTTTACATACCGGTGTGGCCAAATAATAGGCAACAACAATATATGTGCTATCGGTCCCAACAAAGAGCACAAAGAGATATATTGTCCTCAACATGGAAGAGAGATACCTAGAAGGTCCTCTATGACATCCTGACATATTGCGAGAGAACACAAAAAACGAACAAAAGACACCTCCAAGGAGGTCCATGATACATAACATCCATAGTCAGAAAAACAACACTACCCAAAACTAAAGGGAGCCCAGCTACCGGTCCCAACAAAGAGTTTAGCTGACACGTACCTTTCTTTCTTCTCACTAAGAATTCATGCAACCCGTTACAAATTGCATGACTTAGCTTCCATGTTACAAATTCCAATTGGGTGTTCCATAATCTAGGACCTACCTTTCTCCTCACTAATAAAGTCGATGCAACATGTTGGGATATTCAATATCATGAAACAATTTGTGCATTCAATTACATTTTAATTTTTTTAATAGGGAAAAGGATAACAATATTAAACTAAATTTGTGTCAAAAAAACAATAGATACAAATTTATAATGAGTATTTAATCACTAAGCATTATCACTAACAGTAATATCAAGTTTGATCCAAATAGTAAATATAACTCGATATCAAATCCATACAAAAAAACATAGTCTAACAATAGTGGCAAGTTTTGCATCAAAACACTGCAAAACTAGGCTGGTCCAAGGTAAAAAAAAAAAGCCAACCGGTGCTTAATAAATCACAACCAACAACCTGAGCATGAAATATTGCTTGACCTATGTGTTTTCATGTGACTTACATGTGCTTTCCCATGTGAAGTTTGTTTTCCAAGCCAACTATCGTACAAAACTAGAAACTCAAAAACTTTGGTCAATAATGGTATGCGTTCGGACAATCGCCCATACTAGTCATTTACTCCCATATGCGCTTTAGATATTAAAGGATTATACACTTTCGATATCTACTCTATCCTTAATTATGAGGTAATTGGATCTCTTACACCTTTAACCAAACCTTTTGAGAGGCTCGAACTAGACTTTTGCTTCAGGTTCTTTTAAAGGTCCTTACCATGTCTCTACATATCCACTCTAAGAAAGCTTGCTTGCTTGCTTGGGCTAGAAAAACTTACGTGCTCTTCATCTATTTACGCTCGTTAACTTATTTGATGCTAGAGGATCAATGCTATATTCTAATAAAATTTCTAATAGTTAAATATTAACTATAGTTAAATCTTTACGATTTTTAAGTAAATGATTCGTTGATTGCGTCTTCTTGTTGGAATGTAGATCATTCTCCCAACCCTCCGGTCTTGGCCACAGTACTTGGAAGCTCACACTGGAGCAACGTACCCACGTGCCCTGTACCATGCAAATTACGAACATTTTTTGGTTTTGTTTCCTTGATTCCATTCCCGTAGCCTGAAATTCAACAATCGCCTACCTTATTATCGCCTCGCCTCACGCTTTAAGTTCATCGATTACAATTAGTCTTAAAATCTCCATAATCTCTGCTCATCTTTTGACTTTCCAGCACTCGGGATTATAACTTCCGTCAGTTCACTTGACAACTCCCAATGAATATAGCGATCTATTTTCTGCTGTTCTACCATTTTATCCATCTCCGCATCCGCATCCGTCACAGTGTTCCCTAAATATAAAAGGACGGGTGGGCCTGATCCGGGATGGAAATGATTTCAATAAAAGAATAAATGAAGCAGTAAAAAGAAATCAGATGACAGTTGATTTAGATTGAAAACTTTGCACCGACCAATTTGGTACAGTACTTCTGAAGCTGTTATAAATATGCGCTATTCTCCCAATTTCTTAGCATGCAATGCAGTAGAAGCTTTGAGCCCAGCGTAGTATAAGCTTCTGTGCTTTCAGCTGCCTTTCGTTAAAAAATGAGGAACATGGGGTTTTCTTTGGGCGATGTGTTAGCTTGCATAATGCTGATATTCTCTGAAATCGCTTTTGGTCTTAATCTCAATTATAATCATAAGTTAGCAGAAGAAGGAAGTGATTGGCAGCCGGCCACTGCTACATGGTACGGCAGTCCCAATGGAGACGGAAGCGAGGGTAATGTCCTTTACAACTTATAGTTGTAAAGTTTGTTTTTAATATTGATTATTAATATCTTTATTGTATTTTAATGAGCAATCCACTATCCTTCTCCGCCTGAAGCATATTCAAAAGGGTTGAACTTGTAGTTGTATTTCATTGATTCCATCTTTTAGTTTGACAAGCCGAGTTTCATTGCAGTGAAATTATGCACCTTTAAATAAGCTTTCCATTTGTTAGTGTATTGAACCATGAAAACAATAAGTTAAATAATGTCCTGCGAGCGTGCCTCTGATAGTATTTATCTTATTAATATGGTTATTACTATTGAACGTATGGGTGAAGAAATTATAGTATTCATTTGTAACAGGTGGTGCATGTGGATATGGGAGCCTAGTGAAACAGACCCCTTTCCTATCAAAAATAGCTGCAGGAAGTCCGGCCTTATTCAAGGACGGGAAAGGATGTGGAGCTTGCTATCAGGTTTGTCCGGGCTATTTATAAACTGTTTGGGCTGTTTATAAAGCTTAATGCAGCGAGGAATTGGCTAATAATTATATGCTGTTCATGTGTGTAATGTACTGCAGGTAAAGTGCACGGATAATGGTTTGTGTTCTCAAAGCGCGGTGACGGTGGTGATCACAGATGAATGTCCGGGCGGAATCTGCTCAGGTGCTGGCAAAATACACTTTGATCTCAGTGGCACTGCCTTCAGCGACATGGCATCTCCTGGTACTTCTTTGAATCTGCTTAACGCTGGAGTCGTCTCTATTTTGTTCCAACGGTATATATTTATCTACTCCTACTCTTTGTCCCCATGGAGTCAAACTACATTAGAGGATCAGTTGAATTTCTTTATGATGTTTGTATCGTTTTATTTGATTGAAGATGCCCTAATTAATGTATCGTTTTATAGTGTGCCGTGCGAATATCCGGGTAAGAATATTGCATTCCACGTTAACGAAGGCGCCACTCAATATTGGTTCGCGGTTCTTATTGAATACGAAGATGGAGATGGCGATCTTGGAGCAGTCGATCTAAAGCAGGTCTGTTATTATACAGATGGCCGGTTTATTGTACTTGTGTGTATTAATCAAGTAGATTATGTATGTTTATATAATTATCATGTGTGTATGCAGGCAAACTCTGATACATGGCAAGGAATGCAACAGACATGGGGTGCAAATTGGTGTTTGAATAGCGGCCCTTTACAAGCTCCATTCTCCATTCGCCTGCAGTCTCTTTCAACTGGAAGAACTCTCACTGCAAATAACGTTATTCCACCGAATTGGCAAGCCAGTGCTACATACAGATCACTTGTCAACTATGACTGACAATGTCATCGTATGCAAGTTATAGTATAGTATACAGTAGCATTTGTATAAATTTGTGATCTAACTGGTTAATATAGAGAGGAGTCTACTAGTGTTCAGTTTTATAATGGTTAATTCTTGTCTAAATGTTACCCACAAATTGAGGTCTCTCTATTCGTGGATAGAAAGTCAAAATCTAGTCGGAAGACAGTTTTAGGGTTGTGGTAGAAAAATCGATTTCAATTTCAAAAACTATATATTTTGCAAGTAGTCGAAGTTCATATTTCCCAGTTTTATCAATTTCAACGACTTTAAATTAATTATAAATTATTGTGTTCGAACTTTTATATGTGTCTCGACTTATTTTTAACCATATTTACAGACGTTTTGATGGTAGGTTGACATGTTCTTTGCTTGTTAGTTCAAAATATAAGTACGATATTTTTCAGTTCGTTTGGATGAAAAACAGTTCCAATTCCTGCATAAGTCCATTGCCTTTTTGTGTGCCGCTGCGCTCCCTCACCGATTATACAGCTTGACTTGGTAAGTTGGTACTTATATCGATCGAACATTTTGTAGTGAGAGGGTGTTCTTACAAGGACGGTTTGCGCACAAAACTGTTCTTTTTATTTTATCGATTTGATACACGTCCAAAGGCTGTTTGCAAAAATAACAAATTCGCAATGTAGCATTAATGTTTTTTTACAAGAACACCCCTTTTTGGGGATTTATATTTTTTGATCACTCCTGGGATAGATGTCACTTTGAGGACTCTCCTGTGGAAATCAAACTTGGGCCAGTAATGGAAACTCCACCGATTTAACCGCTAGACCACAGGTCAGCGGACTTTTAATGTTTTTTTTAAATAGACTTCTTTCAAAGAACCTTGCATATAACACAAAATACACTTAAGCACGTTTTTTCAGGCTTTTTAAAAAGTAACCTTCGATGTTGTACACATGAGTCCTGACTATATATTAATGATCACTTTATTTTTGTGGTGGAAAAATTTAATATATTTTTAATTATTTTTAAAATAAATAATTTATAATTTATATTTTTATATATTATCTTTTATAAGATGTTAGAATAATATTAATAATTTAAACAAATTATTCACTTATATTTAATCATTTAAATAAAAATCTTACTAATAATACAAAGTATATCTATAAATATAACATAATAATATTACAAAAGCATTATAACATTGAAATAATATTACAAAATCATTATAATATTTGAATAATGATACATAATAATATTACCAAATAAAAATATTACAGTGAGTAAAGTTCTTTTATTACTCAACAAAAACCTTGTTAACTTTTTAAACTTTAATATATTCCCACATTTTTAATTTGTTTATTTGAAAATAAATAAATTCTCATTAAAATTATTCTTGATATGTACAACTTTAAAAGTTTTTCATGTTTTAACATAATGTAATAATACATAAATTTTTTAAAAAATGTTTGGAAAGAAAGGAATCAACTTTTAGTTGAAGAGAACGTTGATATGAGATACAATAAATCTTATCACAATATTAGCGTAAATCTTTCCAATAAAAACGTGTCTTTGTCATTTCGAAGCGAACAATTCTACGCAGTTTGTCTTTCAATACATCTAATTTATTTACTTTTATTTTAGATCGAATTTTTTTGTTTTTCTAAATTGTTTTATTGTATTTTATTCATTTCAATGGGTTATTTTAAAACAATTTCATTATGAATTTTTAATAGTTGTTGCTCTTTTATCTTATGTTCATTATTAATAAACTACCTCCCACTTTTGAATTATCCACTTATAAGATAGGATTAAGATGCCATGATATTTTAATAATTTTAATTTACATTAAAATTTATTTTCTTTCTCTAATGTTTGTTATCATGCCTCCAATACCAAAAAGGCACATTTAACATTCTACCTTAATTTTGAATTTTTTATTATTATATTATATATTAGTTTATATTAAAAAAAATGCATTCTATTTTTAATTTGAAAATATTTTTATTACATGACATGAAAATAGTTATATGAATGAATTACAATTTGAACTTGAGAATTACAATTTGAACAAGTAAAGTATAATCTGAACATAAATATGTAAACAATTCAAACATAAATAACTAGTACCTTGTTGATTAGCCTGTCATGACTAGGACTCGAGCTAGGTTGTGTAGAATCATGTGCAATGCCCTTGCCTCTATCTTCTACAATATGAACAAGATAAATGAGAAAAGTTGAATATGCAGAATTGGTGTGCCGAATATGGAGTACACTTTTCAATAAACTATGTCAACTAATAAGTCAAAACATACCTATCATATTTTATTATGAAAAACATATTTATAAGAAGTATGAATATGAATTAATATAATATTTTAATTACAATTATAATTATAATTTATTTTAACTAAATAGTTAATTGTTAATATATATATATATATATATATATATATATATGATCAAAATATTTAAAGTAAAATATATGGGTTGTTTACATAAATGCCTGCATTAGTTTAAGGTTTGTGATTGTCTCGCCTCTAGGGTTTGGATTTTTTTCAATCCTCAGTGTAGGAGGATTGAAAAAAATTGGGCATCATTTTTGCTTGCCCGACACACATTTCAAAATTAAACCGGTAGCATAAACGGCTGCGGGTTGATAGAAATATTTATACAAAATATAAATTTAAATTTTGAATTCAACAAATTTGATTTTTTTCAATCCTTCATGTATTCTCGGAGGATTGAAAAAATCCGGGCAACATTTGTGCTTATCGGGCACACATTTAAAAATTAATCTAGGACAAAATATATATATAACAAAAAATTAAATTTTAAATAAAAAACAAATTTCAATTTTAAACATATTTTAAACGCTACCGGTAGCATTTCTGCTGATCGACACACATTGCAAACATACTAGGCAAAAAAAAACCCTAAAAACATCTATGACAATGACTTTTTTCAATTTTAACCTCACATTTTAAAACTTAAAAAAAAAACTAAAATTCCATTTAAATTTCAAAAAACAAGGATTGGGGGTTACCTCTCTGCTCCGACATTGTGGTGAAAGGGGGCATGGCATGCATGGTAGCTCGTTCAAGGTCTCCAGTGGCGTAATTGCACGGTTGAGGTGTTCGGGATGCAGATGCTCGCTCGAGGCACTTGCTCGATCGAGGGATGTTTGTGTGGAAATGGGGCAAATGGCCGCAGGTGCCTACGGCCCTTTTTATATATTTTTTAAAACATGAACCTCGATCAAGGTACTAAGCTTAATCGAGTTTAGTACCTCAATCGAGGGTTTGCTATTTACCCTCGATCAAGCTCTTCATAGACCCTCGATCGAGCTCTTCATACCTCGATCGAAGCTTTACCAAGAGCTCGATCGAGGGTTAACAAAACCTCGATTGAACCCATTGTTAATTAAGACCTTTGTCAATGGTGCGTTTTTTGTGTTTTGCCGAAAATTCCTTTGCCAAAAATTGTAACCCACCTGTCAAAACCCCAAATTTTCCGAAAAAAATTAAAAATTTTTAAATTTACATAATATTAAACATAAATGCAGTTAACTAATCATTTAATTTGTTATTTGTTACCAGCTTATTATTTGAATTCATCTATTAGTTGGCAGAGTAATAGAACAGTTCTTTTCAGTTCACTGACTTGTTTCTTTTTACGACCATAAGGTGGGTCTGTCATGAAAAACTAGGCTTACTTAGCTTCCGAGCTAACGCAGAAGTTTCCTTCTATTACAGATATACAGGTAAGATGTTCGGGTGCTGTTAACGAATCTCTAAAGTATTCAATAAAGATTCGCTGCACAAAATTTAATTCAGTAGAAGAGTGTACATGCTAGTCAGATTTCTGAAGCTTATAGAGGTAAAGCATTAACTGATTGAACTTTTAAACTCTTACTGATAATGAATTGAACTCTACTAGTAAAGATAACAGCTATTTTTCCTTCGTAAAAACATGATTTAATATTCCTATGGAGTACTAAACCATTTGATGTACCTATTAATTGCAATTACAAAATGCGATAAATATTTCTTTACTTCGAAATATTAAAGGGGTTTTACTACTTTTATACTAGCCACCTTTAAAGACTTGCATTTGTAAAATAAAGATCTGAGTTGCTTGGGAACTAGATCTCTTCCAAGGTCAAGTATTGAATGTTAAACTTATTGAACGTTGGAAGACTTACTATACTTCACTACAAACTATATGAGTTTTATAGCAATATCAACAAGCAAAGAGTTTAACTTAACAAAAGTTCATTATCATAACGATTTTATATCACCTTTAAAAAGTCTATGATCTTATCCTTGACAAAGACCATTTGCCATAAAATGACATTTCAACTAGTGATTAAGTTGTTATTTTCACAAGGTAAAATTAAAGTGCAAAGGATAAACACTAAGATCCAAGAATAGAATCATGTTCATAACCGAATTATTGTTTAACTTGATTCCCATAGTTTTATAGTCTTTAAGCAATTATTTACTTGACCTTCTTTTAAGAACTAGGGTAGTTATAAGGTATAGAGAATTGGTTTTGAAAATAAAGCCGTGCCAAGGTAACTATGAATTCGCTCTTGTAACATAACAACATGTTAAACTTCCATGATCATAAGTGTTAGATTATACAAATGATAAGATTTCATATTAAAATGTTATCCAAACATGATTCTAAGATTTACGTGATTGATTTATAATACAGGAAGTTGACCAACAGTGTCATGAACTTTGTAGAACTTTCGCGCTATGATTTGGATTACAAATCATTTGGAATTTTTGTTTCGTGGAACTATAATGTTCCCACCCACTGCATGCCAATTATTAAAAAGACTACGTGGGCTCTTTCCAGCCATGTACTGGCATGTTAAAAGGGTTTGACTCAAACCCTAAATCGTCATTCCTCCACTACCTTCGGGCCTCCGGCCACTCTACAAAACCTCCTTGTCTGCTCCGTTGCTTACACTGTCTGCTAGCAGTCAATATGCTGGTTAAGCTCCTCATGGGCTCGTCTACTGCGTTGTGAGAAGAAAAATACTGTGTCGAACAGCTTGTTGTTGAATGTTGAGTAATGTCGATTCTCTTAGGGTTTCGCCAATTTCACCCATTGCCTGAACTCTTTACTGTGTAGGTCGTTGCCTTAACTTGATGCTGTGACTCATCCTCCGTCGTGACAGGTTACCTATCGTTCCAGCGAACTCCATCTCTTCTACTATAAATGAAGGGTTTACCTTTCCTCCTGTTGGTAGTTGTCTTGTTGTTCTTCAGTGGCCATATTTCTGTTAAACTTTAAGGTAAGCTACCGGGTTTTCCCTTCGTTTTCTTCTCAAAAGTAATAAGTTAAACCAACAGCAGTTGCAGGGTTTTAATATTATGCTTTTGGGTGTGTGCAAGAAGTTGATGGACCTTTTAGATGCAATGGTAGAATGAAGTCAATCACGCTTGATCCATAAAATAGAAATCATCCCAAGCAATCCCGACCCTGCCAAGCCTAATCCCAAGGCTGCCAACATGCATGCCAATTAGGATAGTAGACAAAAACACGCAC
>LPNX010949312.1:0-64637 GCA_001517045.1 Pseudotsuga menziesii | reverse complement strand
ACTCCTAAACTCTCTATCTCTCTCTCTCTCTCACACACACACACACACACACATCCACAAGTCACCCCATACCACTAAGGACCCCCCTCCCCCCTCCACCCTATCTTTGTCTCTCTCACACAAAACAGGAGCGATATTTTTGCAAGGTAAAAGCATAAAACAGGTGTTAGAAAATAGGAGCGCGTTTTTGCAAGGTAAAATAGGAGCATGTTTTCATGTAAGTTATCCTAATTGGCTTGCATGTTGAAAGCCTTGGGACTAGGCTTGGAAAGGTCGAGATTGCTTGGGATGATTTCTATTTTATGGATCAAGAGTGATTGACTTCACTCTACCATTACATCTAAAAGGTCCCTCAACTTTGTACACTAACCCTAACACTTCAAGAAATTGGATCCGTCACGGTGCTTGGTATATTCGAGTTTAAGATGGATCTATGCTAGTTATAAAGTTGTAGGTCCCCTCACCATCTTGCTCAAAAAAAATACTTTAGTTGGAATAGGGAGGTTGAACAAGCTTTGGAATCTTTAAAAGATGCTATATGTACCACCCAATATTCATGATGTGTGACTTCAATAATACTTTTTTCCTAGATTCTGATTGCGTGGTGTCAAATACAAAATGGATGTATATTAGGCTTCACTAATAAGAAATTATGTGATAGAAACTTAGGAAAATCCACTTATGAGAAGGAAATGCTATTTATTTTGATTAAGTTTATATGTGTCATCCTTACATGGTGGGGCGTCATTTATGTATTAAAATATACCATCAAATATTGAAATATGTATTTGAATAGAGGTTGTAATCCATAGAGTAGTTAAAGTAGGTGCCTCAAATGTTAGTCTATGACTACTAGATTATCTATAAGACTTGAAAGGAGAACATAGTAGTGAATGCTCTAACTACAAATTATAATGAGAAATATTTCCTATATCCATTATTTATTTCCAATGCTAGATTGTTGTAGGTAAATTACCAAGAATTGTTAGCATATGCCATGATTGTGTATATGATCCACCAAATACACATTGATTGGCATGCACATTTAAGATACACTTGGAAAAATTATGATCCATACTCTAAAGTTTGTATTTTATTGTATGACATTTAACATTTAAATCGATATTGTTATCTAAATTACAATCCTCTCCCATAACAAGTAGTTATAGCTTTTAGATATTACATGAATGGATGAAAAAGGGAATTTTCACCAATGTTACCAAATACAAAAATTTCCAACAACAAAAGGGGAAAACAGTAATGCCTCTAGGATCATTACAATATTTACCCCTTATAGACCCCATGTGGAATAAAATTCCTATGGATTTCATTATTGGGTAACAAAAATATGGCAAGAAATCAATGAACATTGTAATCATTGATTACCTTTCTAAATATCCCCACTTTTGTGACTTACAACACCTACTTAAGGCCTACATATCATCACAAGTATTCATGGAAAATATTTTCAAACTCCATGGTAGGATTAAGTTAATTATGGTTGATCATGATCCTACCTTTGTTGGTAATTTCTACAAAGAGTTGGTTTGAATTCAAGGGAGCCAATTGAACCTAAACACAACATTATGCTGGTAAACAAGTGGCTAGGAGGAACTAGTCAATAAGTATTTGGAAGTTTGTTTTCATTTCTTTTCCTTATTGATAATCCCAATGCGTCAAGCACTTAACCTTTTTTTAATGGTCATAAATTACCACCTACCACAATGCTACTAAAATGATCCCCTTTGAGGTAGTATATGGATAGTAAACATTGTTAATTATATCATACTCACTAACAATCTCTATGCTTTATGAGGGGGACATAACCCTACAAATAATTGATTCTAATATTATTCATACCCTTAAGGATAGTTTTGTGTTGACCTAGAACCACATGAAGAAGAATTTTGATTAACATCCCTCTAAATACTATCTTGAAGAAAGGAATGATGTGTTCTTGGATCTCTTGTCTATAAGAGGACATCACTTAAGGATAAGATACACTAGAACTTAACCTATAAGTTTCACAGACCATATGCTATGCTGAAACATATAGGCCCAATGAATTGTAAATTTACTCTACACAACCATTCTAAGCTCCAACCAGTCTTTTAGGTATGTTACATGAAGAAAGTGGTTGGCTCGAACTACAAAGTTCAAACCAACCTTCATGAATTGGATTAGGAGGGTTCCACTTGGTTGTAGCTTGAGGCCATTTTGGAATTAGTAGTGATTCTCTAATACTTTTCTCACCTCCATCCTCAAGGAAACAAAAATACTTTGGAAGGGAAAGAGCATGTTAGGATCCCACCCCAACTACCCTAGTTAGAAGAATAGGTTGTTACTTAATTTAAATTAATTATTATAATTAACCTATCATTGTGGGATACATAATAAAAGTAGAAAGTAAACACATAAATATACATGCACATAATAAAATCCAATATTTACCTATAAACCATTTACAGGTAAAGTAGCCATTAGAGGAATTTTGGGGTCTAAAATGGGCCTCCTAAGGAAAATAATAAAATAATAATTAAAATAATAAAATAATAGTTAAAATAATAAAATAATATTGATTAATTTTGGAGGAAGAAAGAAAAAAACTACTTTTTGTGTTCGTATTTTTGACATATCTCCATGTTTTTTTACTCAAATTTCGATCGGGAGAGCTCGTTGGATGCGGAATTTGATTCCGCATCCAACGAGTACCCACACTGCATACTTTTGACGGACCTCGCTACCCCAAAAACAAGAAATACCTGAAAAAACGTGATGATGACATGAGCTCTCCCGATCGAAATTTGAGTAAAAACACAATGAGATATGTCGAAAATACGAACAAAAAAAGTAGTTTTTTTTAATGACAAATTTGTCAATTCAACCATTATGGTTGACTTATTTTATTGAAATTCTATTGGTTCTTGAATTCCAACTCACAAAAACTTATTTTGGCACGTTTTCTTATAAGGCCCATTTTAGACCCCAAATTTCCTCTAATGCTTCAAAAAATATCCTTCATTATCCTTGTCCACTTTGCCAACATTTACTAAAGCCTTTAAATAAAATTCATCACATACTAATACCATGGATTACCCCAAAACCATGGGCATGTTAAGCCACCAATTGTAATACCTTTATTGACCAAATCAAGGTTTACTTAGTTACTTTATAACCATGAACTACACCTAGAAACCACATGAGCACTCTCCACATATTCATTGGCATCTAACTTGAATACTCATGCCATTATGAGGTCTTGGGCATCATGTATGGGTCTCGCATCCTTGACAATAGTTAGGGGAGGATAGAAGACTCTGCCCTAAACCATGCTTCTTAGGCTTAAGTGCTTCAATGAGTCCTTAAACCACCACATAGGACCTTTGTAGAGTATCAGTCACCTCTAAGTGGGATATGCGAGTTATGTGGGCACCATGAATAGGTTAGTTATGAACCAAGAATGGATATCAAGCTATAACTAAGATAAAGGAAGGAAAACAAGGACGTTGTTCCCTAAATATAGATTTCTAGGCTAAATTTCCTTGGAACCCGCCTACAAGCCACAAACCATTTACTTTCTTCAAGATCATTCGATTATCAGTGGTTTTCCAGAGAACACTATGATATTTTTAGTAAGATTGATGGGTCTTTCAGTCTTGACAGTGGTCAAGGGAGGTTACCAAGATCCTTAGGTAATTGACAAAGCTTTGTAAATTCAAGCATTGTGAAAGATAGAGTTAAGAACCACATAGGACATTTTTATGTGATTTCAAGTCTTAAGTGGGAAGTCTAGCCACCAGTAGGCAGTTTTGTGCAAAGAGATTGGGTTGAGGGGACTTAAAAATGGATGGGTAAGGAAAATGGGTTTTATGCCCTCAAAAATGTTTTTTGTGCTAGTAATTTTCTTTTGAAACATATTAGGGTGAGGGACCTTTACATAGATATTAAGTTTTTATGTAAAAGAATGTAGAAACATTACAATACATACTTGTTATTTTATTGCATGTGCATTCGTGTGAATTGAAAAAAGGAGGTTTGTCTATTTTCCTGTACAAGTTGAAGGAATTCGATGCTTTATTTTTAGATTTAGAGCTATGAACCTAGTGGTTTGGTTTGCCTAGAAAAAAAACTAATTTCTCAAACTCCCTATTATTATCTCTATTGTTTATGAGGATTTTAAATATTGTCCATGTGTTCATCGTCTATGAAATTGCACGCACTTATATAGAGCTTTATATGCAAATTCTAAATATATATTTTTATATAGAGCTTTATGTTTTACTATTTTTTTCAAATATATCACCATTCTAAAAAACATAGGTGTTTTGTATATGCCATAAATTTTAATTACTTTTCCCATCTAAAAAGTATATGGTGCATGAAAAAGATTGAGAGATCTACATACTCAAAATAAAATAAAATAAAATCGATCGTTTATGTTAAAACCAATAAACTTAATCTTAATGCTTGACCTCATAACTTATGGGTTTATTAACTTTATTAAATTTTAAAAATATAAACCAATATTATAAGTTGCATATGCACTATAATTTAGAGGAAAAGTAACATATTGACATTGCTAGAAGAAAATGATTATTTCTAAGCTAGTTACAAATTTTTCATAAATATTATATCATGAAGATAACTGGATTTCTATCTTTTACTCTTTACATTTTATTTTAATAAGTTGTGCATGCACTTTGAATAATTCCTTTTAATCAATATATTATTGCTTTTCTAGATTTCCATTGAGTATCATAAGAGGGAAGTATTAAATTGTACCATCCCTAGTCTTACATAAAGCCTTTGGTGATATTCCCTTACATCCTTTAAGTTGAAGGCTTTTTTTGCAAACCAACAACAATATACACCTTTTATAGTAAAAGTTAAAACAACAACGAACATTTGTATTCCTATCCCATGTTTCAATTCTTAAAATCATTCAAAACACTGCTAACATGTTCCTTAATACCTTCATCCATCCATGACTCCATCTTTGCATAACCAATTCTCCAAGTCCTCCGTTACTTCATAGTATTTTTAGCCTCCCATTTTCTCTTTATGAGAGATTAAACCAAAGAGCCCTCTATAGATTTTGGATGGGAACAACTATTAAAAGATAAATTCTTACCTTTCGCCTTTGCTCGTATGGTTCTCATGTTTTTCTTATTTGTAGCGTGTAATGAAAATTGTTTCGTTGAGTTATCTTATGAGGTCGTCTAGGACGACTTTCGTTTTTCGTGTGAACACTATCCTTTGAATTGACTTTCATTTGTTCTACCTTATTGGTCATGGCAAGAGCTATCCATTGAGCTGCAGAGCATTTAATGCGGCTGGAGTAGGTTTGTTGACCATTGGATCTCTAGCAGTTCAAGATCCAACAATCATCAAGCTTGCTGCAGCTGCATTAAATGCTCTGCAGCTCAATGGATAGGTGTTGCCATTGGTCATGGTCGTATGAGTTGAGAAATTTTTAACTTTTTTCCCTTCATCGATGTGACCGCAGCACAAAAATGACGTACTGCCTTGACGACATAAATTAATTTTTGATGTTAGTTTCAATTTTTTTAATGTAATGTGGAGGTCAGCATAGTTGAGGTTGGAGCATAGTTGAGGTTGGAGTCAATAGAAGTGTAAAATATGTATATTATAGAGAGCTCAATAAAAATACATATAAAATTATGAAATTAGTTTTTGTTTTTATATTTGAAATTATGAATTTATAAGAAAAATATACGTTTTCAATCTTTAATATTCATATAAAATTATGAAATTAGCTTTTGTTTTTAGATTTGAAATTATGAATTTATAAGAAAAATATACGTTTTCCATCTTTAATATTCATTTGAGAACTTTTAAAAGAGTTAGATTTGATCATTTAAATTATTTTAAATTTAAATTGCAATTTGATTTTAATACTAGTTTTTATCAAACTAAAATTTCCTTATCAGTGCACATACCCTTCTTATGTTGCATCCTGCACTGATTTTGTGCTTGTTGTGGATAATTTCAAACCACCGTCTAGTTTTCAATCCCAAAGTATTTGGGTAGAATTACATAAAACTATTTAGCAATGCTTTATCTAAATTTCAAGTACATTAATAGCATGACGGAGTTTGAAGTATAACTGATTGACATAACATTTACTTTTGAAAAGTACTTAGTCCCAGACTCCCAGGAGACTCAACTCTATATGCCATATTGTTCTTCATGTAGACATTATCTGTATCTAAATTCATTAGAAAGTCAAACCTTGAGACATGAAGAGTGAGGTGGCGCTAAACGGTTCACACTCTACGTTAGTCCAGTAAAAACATACTAAATCACTGACTCCGTAAATTGGATTCAGTTGGGACAAAGCGATGAAGTTATGCGCAACTAACATACATTAAGAGACATCATCATCCTCGTCCTCTCAAACCAAAGTGACGTCGCAAATGAATGAACAGACATTATCATCAACCTAGACATCATGTGAAGCAGAGAAATGAGAGGTCGGGATTATAGAAGCCGCAGCTGCTAAGACGAGGAACCGTACTTGGTCAAATAAGCAAGGGAGCCAACCAATGGAGCATTAATGTAAGTGGTGGGTTCAGAGTGCGCATAGTCATTGCGCTCATCGGAGAAGCGGTCATTGTTGTCGGGGCCTCCCACTACAGCACCAACCAGATTGTTTGGGTTAGGAGCGTTGCTATACAACGACTGGAAGCCATCGTTGCAGGCAATGCTTCTGGGATGGTTGTAAATGGAAGGCAACGACGAGCCCCTGTGATGTATGTGCTCTGGAAACTTGGCACCGTAGCCAACCATGTATGACATTCCTAGTGGGTTGTCTCCCAATACGTAGTCCACCTGTTAACAAATATATTTCATAAGATGATCATCAGCGGCAGGCCTCACAGTACACTCTGCACCTCAAAGCGATTATATGTTAATGTGCAAGTGCAAACAATACTTCGTGAGTGTACCTGTCTTTTCGCGAGAGTACGTATTCTGGTTGGAGTGACAATGGTATTGCCGCATTTCACTGCTTTGTCGGAAACGCTCAAGTATTTTGCATAAGTGAAAAGCAGGAAAGTTGTAGACGTCACATACTGCAAATTACTATCACTCATTTCGAACAGCAGTCCACCTATAAAACCTCAAATCAAATAAATTATTGTGAGCTATAAGATCCGTCCAAAGCAAACCAATCGACTGTGGTCAGCCGCTGCTACATAGCATTATGAAAATTTTAAGGTGTCTCATCAACATGAGCATTGTTAAGCATGAAGCTTAACCTGGTGTGTACTGCGCCTGCGAAGATGGTGTCCCGGGCAAGAGAGAGCAGATGAAGTTGTCAGCGTGGCCCCTGAATTCCTCAAGGGACTGGGAATTGGAATTTCCTATCAGAACTTCCTGCACAAAGAATAATTAGATTGGAGTAACAGACTAACGATTTTCACACCTGTGGTGGGGAGACCTGATGACTAGATAATGCAATATAATTACAACCTTCGCCAAAAGAACTCTTGTCCCTGCATGTTTCTCGTCCCAGCTGAATATATTGACGTTATCATCTGCGCCCAGACTCTGGCCATTTGTTTGAATGTAGTTGAGATATGATACGTTTCTCGAAGCTCTTTGTAACCATGCTGCTCCCCACAGTAATTCATCCTGCAAGTAAAATCACATCCCATCATAATCAATCATCCTCTATAGCCTCTCATATATATATATATATATATATATGAGAATGAGACTATATGATAATGAAAAGTGTAGTCTCATTCTCTCTCACGCACAAATATATATGTATGTACTAACACTTACATGGTATCCTGAGTACGAGCAATAAAATGGACACACTTCCGACTGGAGAGAGTCACTGTAAGCGCCTCTGTGTTTATCGGCGAAATCAAACACCTTGCCTCAACAAACAGCAAAGACGGTGAGGTGAAGATGAGCTATTGCAATGAATAAGTACACTATATTATATGAAGTCCAGATTTATACCCGCATTGCAGTTTGAAGGAGTAGGTCAGAATAAGTACGATCCGTTATGTTGAATATCATCGAGGCCGCTGCAAGAGCTGCTGCAATTTCTGCAGAAACGTCGGAGCCAGGATGTTCAGGGTCTATTTTATAAACATTGCGAGGTGTATCCATGTCTTCGGGCCTCTCCCAGCACTTGTGATCCATGTTTGGATCGCCTACCTACTCGTACCAACCATTCATTAACAACCAAACTGTTCAGTACAATCTACACAGTTTGTGAGACAACAAACTGTACAATCTACACACTGTAAAAATTGATAAGAGCAAGTTAATAAGTGGTTTTGAACGCTGTCTGTAAGTAGATGGGTCCACCCGGGTTTGGTCTCTATCAAGTCATCTGGCTTTAATCTCTATCATGTCATCTAGTCAATTTAAATGTCATTGATAAGTTAATGGTTAAAACCTAAAACCATTATATCAATTAGGATTATGTAACCATGCTGCTATGTTATTTCCCGGAATATCAGAAATGTCTTATCTATCTTATCCTCTATGTGTGCGGAATCTTCCAAAAAAAATAGTTAATAAATAAACAAACCTGTTTAATTGATTAGATAAATTGGATATTTACATTTTTTCAACACTACTCCACGATGCATTGTATCACGACGCATTGTATCAATGTAAAGTCAGAAGAATAACATCCTTACCTGAACGTAAAGAACACCTGGATGAGCAACGGCTTTAAGCAGGTAATCTGTAGCCCAACGGACGGCAGTTTTTGCATGGTTGAGGTCATCTCCCATGTACTCTCCGAACTCCAAAACGCTCCATGACAGCATGGTGGTAGTGAAAGCCATTGGAAAACCGAACTTCACATTGTCTCCTGCGTCGTAATATCCTCCCGTCAAATCCACCTGCAGTGCAATATGAAATGAAATGTGGCCATACAGTACAATTCAAAACCAGGAAACCAAATGAGAAAACTATGTCTGTGCAGGTGACGGGATGACTAAATATACGTGTTCTGCAGCTCCATCCGAAAGGGCAGAATCTCCCCGCCATGTTATCCTCTGGTTGGGCGGAAGTTTGCCAGATCTCTGACCCTCGAAGAAGAGAATGGATTTAGTGAGAGCATCTTTATAGTTGTGAGACAGAGAGGTGCCAGGTCCGCCATAATATTGTTTAATGCTATTGAAGTGAATGGCTTTTACAGGTCTCGCCATTGCCATCCATAGTAAGCATAAAACTGATGCTAGCAAAGAGGCTTCCCTCCCCATCTGCATTTCTCATATAGCTAGCACGCACACACTCAAATTGGTTGTCGCTTTGCTATGCAGCGGGGAAGAAAACGAAGGGGAATTTAAAGGAATTTTTACCCCTGCGAAATTCTTCATTATCCACAGCAAACGGACTGTTGTTCGAAGTGTACTTAATATTGGAATCTTACAGGTTTGATTTAAGTTGATATAAATGGTTCTTAACCAATATAAGATTCTAATAAATTTTGTTTGAACTTACCTTTTACATTGGTGTAAAAGTCTTTTAGAAGTTTCTTCCCTGTTCGTATTTATACTCTTACATTGTCTATTGCCACACCAACTGAAGAAAAATATAGTAAATTATTAGTAATAAATATGATGACTAGTGACTTTCACTTCAAGATTGCTCCGCCAAATGCGGACGAGCACGAATATTCCAATTCAAGTGGGGTCTCCCACACCCACGGTTAAAACAAAATAATCATGTTTTATTTCCAAAGCGGCGACAAGGTAATCTGAACAAGAAAGTCCACAGTAATGACGTCATGCAGCCTTTGATCAAGCTCGACTCGGCACGTCCCCAAATCGGACAAAAAAAATCTCAGGATTCTCATAGATCCGTGGGCTCACGGGTCCGACGTCACGTTTTTCCTGGTCACCTCCCTACATCGGACAAAATCCCATGATTCCAATTTCCGATCGATCCCGTGCTGCATCCCGTGAGTTCACGGGGTCGGGCGTCAGTAGTCAAGTCTGTAGTTAAGTCCGATGTCGACGTCAAGATTTTGGGAGAAACACGAGAAACGTACAATGGATTTGGCAGACAACTCTCATTTCTGTCAACGCAATGCCTCCTGTATATATGCACGATGACCGGAAACAATGGATTTTTTTCAGTTGATGTCATATCATGTCATGACCGGAAACATGTGATTGTGAACGCAGGGCAGGGTCTTTGATCTATCGTAACACGATTTGAACTATAATCTTTCTAAACATATTCTGCTTAATTCATCAACTATATGAACCCGTTAGTTTCTGTCCGATACGAGCAGAGTGACGTTAAGGATATGAGATTGGGTTTATTCCGGTCCGGCAAACCGACTGGGATTTTGGCTTTAGTAGGGAAATTCCCGGTCACAATCCAAGAGCCAAGATAAATGAATAGGTGGCCTAATTTTTCCGCCCGCACTTTGAACTTTTACCTTTCTATACATATTCTGCTTTCATCAAATCACATGAACCTGCTAGTTTCAGTCCGCGAGCAAAGTGAAAATAAAAGATATGGAATTGGGTTTATAACGGTCCGTCAAACTGACTGGAATTTTGGCTTCAGACGGGCATTTCCGAGGCACAATCCGAGAGCCAACATAAATGAATATGTAACCTATTTTCTTCCGTCGCAATTCGAACATACATATTCTGCTTTCATAAAATCATAGGAACCCGTCAGTTAAAGCGACGTTAAAAGATATGGGATTGGAATTTTCCCGTCCGACAAACAGACTGGAATTTTAGCTTTCAATCGGGCATTTACCAGGCACAATCCAAGAGCCAAGATAAATGAATAGCTAACATAATTTCTTTGGTCAATGCCATTGCAACGTAATAATATTCACATTCACTTAAAAAAAACGCTGACCTTTCAAATTTATTAAGGTGTATGTGTCAAAATGTAAGATAAATTTGATACTTTTAAGCTAACTGATAAATTTAAATTTATTTTTATGTAACTAAATAATTTTTTCTAACTTTCAAATATTTTTTTAATTTTTTCCGAGTTTAAATCAAATTTTTAACTTTGATGTTAAATTTAAAATTGAACCATATCTATTGCTCACTAACTTTATATTTCTCTTATGGTCACATTTTTTTAAATGTAACTCAATAAATGTATAAATTTTTTATTTTTATGTTGAATTAAATTTAAGCCATATAAATTGCTAACTAACTTTATTTTTCTTTTTATTGCCACGTAGATAGTGGTTTGTAAAAAAAATAATGTATTACCACTTAGATTAATTACATTGGATTGTTTTTTACTTTTATGTTGAATTAAATTTAAGCCATATATATTATTCACTTACTTTATTTTTCATTTATTGCCACGTAGATAGTTGATTGTAAAAAAAAAATATTTTATTACCACTTAGATTAATTACGTTGGATTGTAAAACGCGTTGAGTATAGGATGTTGTCGGGGTCTCCCAGCCGAGGTCGAGGTGGTTTCGGAGGGGGCTCTTTCATCCAACAATAGTGGAGGGTTCCAAATGCAAAAACACTGGTCATCAAAAAGCTCAATGCACTTTTGGTTTCAAGTAGGACTTATCCGATGTTCAACAAGGGACCGAGCTTGGTGGGATTCACGACATTGTGTCACAAGTTAGCATTCCTATTCCTCTAAACCATGCTTCGGCGATGGATTTCGTTGGTAAGTTTGTTGATTCTCTGCTTACTATCCTAAAGTTTATCTTTGTTGATGATTTGTGTAATTCGGTTTCATCTTCTTCATTGAATATGTCTAGCTTGAGATTAGGAGTGTCATTATCACATTTCAACCAAAAATGGGGTGTGTATTTTCTGTGTCTGCTTTTGCTCACCCACCATTGTTGGAAACTATCTATGTCTCTTTATGTGTGTCGTTCAAGCCTACTAAAGTTCTAGAGATTCCCCCGGGGCTGTCCCTTAATCCCGAAGCCTTTCCTCCACTACCTTCCTTGGGTCCCACCTTATTGGAGGTCAATATCTCCTCTTCCTCTTTGCAGGAGTCTTCGCTTACACCCTCTGGTGTGAAGGTTCCTTTGAACACCTTTTCCTTGCCTGAGGACCAACCATATGTGTTTCCTATTTCTGCCATTTGTAACCCTAACGTTACTCTGCATAAGGGTCGAAAGCGTAGAAAACCGAAGTTGGTTGGGGTTTTGGGGGAACCTGAGGATATGGATGGTCGATGGCATAACCCTAGGGTGTCTTTTCTTTATGATTTAGGTTTACCTCACCTATCGAAGGAGGATATGATTCTTGACGATTGGGTTCTTAGAGATGATACAACACCTGCCATGGTTACTTCATGAACGTGGTTTCTTTCAATATTCGGGGCTTTGGTAGTGGCCCTAAGCGAGCTTCCTTGAAACAAATGATGCAGGTGTTGCACCCCAGGATTTTACTTCTTCAGGAAACTATGATATATGCATCGGATCTGTGTTTTTCATTTCTTAAGCTCAAACCGAAATGGCATGTTTGTGCTATGGATGCAATAGGTCTCTCAAGTGGCACGTTGGGGGCATGGGACCCGTCTATGGCGAGGTTGAAGGCGTATGTCACATGTGTTGGTATTATGGTGGAAGGGAAGGTGTTGGGACTTGAGCACAATTTTTGTTTGATTAATGTGTATGCCCTGTATCAGAACCATCGGGTCTACTGGGATGCGATTGTTCAGGAGGGGCTTTTGGATGATCCATATTTGATCTCAGAGAAAGATCTTAATTGCACTTTTCATCCGCGTGAATTTTGGGGTAAAGGTAATTTAATTGATCCCCCGTCGGATTACTTCATCAACATGTTTGATTTGGTGAAACTCTTTGATGCCATTCCCTCTGCACTAGTCCCAACTTGGTCCAATGGGCAGTGTGGGACATGTGCTGTTACTAAATGGCTTGATAGGTTCCAAATGGCGGAGGCTTTGTTTGAGAAAATTAACAGGTATAGATCTTGGGCTCATTCTACTAGATTCTCTGACCACAAAGCAATTTGTCTCCTGTTGGAAATTGATTAGGGTCAGATTCATTACCCATTTAAATTTAATCTGGTTTGGTTGGAAGAATCTGCTTTTTGTTCAATGGTTCAAGATTATTGGGTTAAGTTGGGTCAGGATGTTAGGGGTTCCCGGATTCGGAACCTGGTTACTAACTTGGAATCTTTGAAAGTGGAAGTCTGAGCATGGGAAAAAGAGAGAGAAACATAATAAGGAAGATCTTTGCGGGATTGAAGCAAAATTTCAGATTCTGTCAAAGGGAACTGATGAAGGATTTTTCTCCGAGGAAAGAAAGAAATGACTTATTGATTTGGAAACCCATAAGCGGTCTCTGCAGCGCATTTAGGAGGCGACTATGAGACATATGAGTTGGGAAATATGGGTGGTTGCAACTGATAATAATACCAAAATTTTCCACCGGTTTGCGTCACAACGTAAATTAAGCAATGCAGTATGGGATTTGAAAATTCTCAAGGAGAGCTTATTTCTGGGGATAGAAAGCTTAAAGCTATAGCCTCTGATCATTTCACAGGTATTTACTCCAAACCTTCTAATCCTGATTTGCTAAGTCAACTTAATATTGTTAAATTGTTTACCCATTACTTTGAGGATGAAGACTGTGCAAAGATTAGTACTAGTATTACATTGGAGGAGGTTAAGCATACTCTAAGTATCTTATCTAAGGATAAAAGTCTCAGTCCCGACGGGTGGAATGTTGAGTTCTATCTACACTTTTTTGATCTGATGGGGCATGATGTTACTAAAGCAATTAATGAAACTCGTCGAATAGCTTTGATTCCTAGTGCGTTGAATTCAACTTACATTACCTTGATACTGAAAAAGGATATAAGTCGGTATCATTTAATGATTACCGTCCGATTTCACTCTGTAATATGTTGTATAAGATTATCACAAAAATGATTGCAAGCAGATTGTAGCATTTTCTTGACAAGTATATTTCTAAGAATCAATTTGGATTTTTACCTAACCGGCACTTGCAGGATGCAGTTGGTATTGCGCAAGAATGCCTCCATTCATTAAAGTTGTCAAAGAAGAAGGCCTTCATTCTCAAGTTAGATCTGGTTAAGCCCTATGATAGGTTGGATTGGTCTTTTCTCAGGATTATTCTTATTCAGACGGGGTTATCCTATGATATTTTCTCTTGGATCATGGGTTTTGTGACAACAATTCGTTTTGGGATCCTGATTAATGGCTCGCCTTCTCTCTTTTTCTCTAGTAGTAGAGGTATTCGATAGGGGTGTCCATTGTCCCCTTACCTTTTTAACTTGGCGATTGAAGGACTTAGCCTCCTTTTGTGGAATGAAAAGGCTGCCAAGATTATTGAAGGGGTTAATTTTGTTGGGATTGTGAACCTTACCCATATAATCCTTGTGGATGATGTACTCCTTTTTGGTAAGGGTTCGGTGGAAGAGTGGCGAGCTTTTCATTCTCTAATTTCCCTCTTTTATGAAGCATCTAGTCTTGAAGTCAGCTCAGAAAGATCTTGTTTTATCTTTTCAAATGTGGATAAAGATGAATGTGATGCGGTTAAGGCGGTCCTGGATTACCATATGGTGGATTATTTGTCAGGTTTTAAATATCTTGGCTTCATCCTCAAACTGGTTGGATATAACTCAAAGGATTGGGGGTGGCTCCTTAATAAGATTGCATGGAAAATTAGGGTTTGGTTGGGAAGATATTTCTCAATGGGGGGGGAGACTCATATTGATTCAATTTGTGCTATAGGGTTTACCCGTTTTTTGGTTTTCCCTTTTTCATGTACCAAGTTCTATCATTTTGGCCATCAAGAAGTATTTATTTCATTTCTTATGGGCATGCAATATTATTGGTTAGAAGTTTCACCTTTGTTCCTGGGATATACTATCTAAGCCGTTGGCTTACGTATGTTGGTGGATAAAATGCCTTGCCAGTTTTAACATTGCTCTATGTGCTACTAGCTTCTGGAGTGGATTGTTCAATACAGTACTTTGGGGAATAGTCATCAGAACAAAATACTTGAAAAGGAAAACTACGGATTTGTGGTTCGAGAATGGTTTAAAGAATAGGGGGTCGTTCATCCTTTATTTGGTCAAACTTCATGACTAGCTTTCCTTTCATCAACGATGCTTTATCGTAGGTTGTGGGGAGAGGGACCCAGGTTAATATTGGGATGGATCCTATTATTGGGTTGGAAGGGGACTTTAGACTATCCAGGAACCTGATATCCATTCTACATCATAAAAGTTTAATTCTCTTGCAGCAGATTTGGAGGATGGATTCTCTCGGATAGTATTGTTGGGTCTCGTCTCAAGATCTCTGATTGTATGGACGATTGGGGAAGGAATGGTCTAGTTATATGGTGGGCTTAAATCATGCTGGCATTACCATCTCATACGGTCATGATCAGTTGGTGTGGGGGAGGAATAAGGAGAGTGGGATGGTGACTGTAAAACTGGCCTATGATTCGATTATTGAATCCAACTTCGTGCTCATGGTAAACTGGTGGAACTCTTGGATTTGGAGAGCTCCTTTTCCACTAAAAAATAAACTATTTGTGTGGCTCTGTTTGAATTACATAGTGCTTACTTGGGATTTATTACAACATAAAGGTTTTATTGGACCTAATAGGTGTGTATTGTGCAGGATGGATGCTGAAAGTGAGAACCATCTTTTTGGGAGGTGTTCCTTCTTCAGGCTCATCCTGGAGGATTTAGGTAAGCACTATCATGTTGGGATCATTTGGGACAAGGAGTTGCTAGTTGATAACCTTAATTGCTGGTGTTCCAAAGTGAAACATTTCATGTATCGCCCTCTGTTTGTGATATGGGAATGCTGGAAAATACGCAATAATTTTTTGTTCAAATATTATTTAAGTCTTTCCCATCAGTCCCGGTCTCTAGAATAGTAGGTGTTTATTCAGAATGGCACAATCCGAGTACAATGAAGATGTCCTGTATTATTCAACATCCTTTATTACCGATGGATTATCCTATTGTTTTTTTTATGGTGCTGCGCAGAATGGCAGTTGTGGTGTGGGTTTTGTTCTTAAGCTAAATGGGCAGGTGGTTATTAAGGGATGGATGAATGACGAAAGTGGGACTAATTCTAGGGATGAGCTATTGGCCCTTTGGGCACTACTCTTTGTTTCCAGGGTGTATACGGTGGATAATATTTATATTGTTGGTGATTCGCAGATCATTATCAACTAGGCTAATGGCACGGGGGATTCTCCTTGTTGAGCAATATCTTATCACGTTCATTCATAAAAGGAGGTTTTTAATTGTAAAAACATAAGGTCAATATATTGCAGGTATTGGGGGGTGGGGAATAGGGTATGGGGGGTTTATAGGTATTGGGGGGTATAAAAAGTGGTTTCTAGTAAAAATAAGGAATATATTGTAAAAATAGGGTTTTTTTAATTGGAGTTATGTATTGGGCGCGGAGCTCAACAAAAGGACTTTTGTAAGTAATTATCAATATGTAGTAAAATTAGGGGTATTCTTTAATATTCCACGAATGAAGGCGCTATGCCATGGTTTCACTAAGTAAAGACCCCGTGGCTAATGGGGATATAAACTTCCAGTCACTACTCTTGGAACATTGGAAGGCAAAGGTTCACTTGTTGATTTCTTTTTTCTTGAGGATCAAGTTCAAGCATATTTATTGGGATCTTAATTCAGAAGCTAACCAATTATCAAAACTAGGAATCAATGAGATGGATTGGCGTATCTACTATGAGATTTAGAAGGATTCCTCTATTTCTTCGAGGGAATATATGCCATTTAACTAAGTGTTGTAGTCTTAGTTTTACTGGTGGAGTTGGGTTTGAAGCTTTTTGTGTTGCAACGAGATAGTATAGTGCTTGAATAGTATAATGAAGGTTATGTAGTTTTGTGTTATCCACGAAGATTAGAGATTGTATTTTTATTAAAGAAGCGGAACTATATAAGTTAATATGTAAGGACAGGTTTCAAATTTTTAATATAAAGTTAAAATCTTATTCTT
Organism: Pseudotsuga menziesii; assembly: GCA_001517045.1. NCBI lineage: Eukaryota > Viridiplantae > Streptophyta > Pinopsida > Pinales > Pinaceae > Pseudotsuga > Pseudotsuga menziesii. The sequence goes on along the minus strand of LPNX010949312.1, from coordinate 47,639 downwards.
TCTGAAAAGAATGAAACAAGTGTTGAATTTTACCCGAAGTTAATATTGAGAGGTTTCAACTTTTTAATATAAAAGTTAAAATCTTTTTCTTTGTGAAAAAAAATGAAACAAGTCTTGAATTTTACCCCAAATGCTTTATAATATAAGCTATTTAAGTTATAACCTACTTGGAACGTTTGTTTTGAAGAGAGTTTGAGGCCATCTTAAGATGTTCGAGGTTGAGTAGTCATCCAACCCATAATTCAACCTTAAGAATGATTCAATACTCCACCCATGTTAAATCAGAGCTTATCTTTTAGTAAGATACGTGATTAAGATTTGTATGACAAGTCATGGTCATGAAAGAATCATTAGTGAAATATGCCATTTAGATGTTAATTCACTTTGCCATTTGGACCAAAATGATTTTGTAATGCAAGGATCTTGGATAAAAATAGGGGATGTTTTGCATATAAATTAATCTTTTAAGAAACAATTTGTACTTTTGAAATTTGATATTGATGTATTTGTCTCAAAAGAATTAGAAGTTAAAAGGGTTTAATAATTGATGTGGGGTGGATCAATCAAATAAAGTAAATGATTTAGTGATAATGCTCAGAACACCTATAAGTTGAAAGGGCCTAGTATCAATAAAATAAAGTAATGGTTAATGATAATGTTTGAACAATTCACTGAGAAGCGTTTTATGTGGGTAAGATGTGTCTTATTTGTCATATTGTCGGTTCCAAAAATAATTTTTTTGTAAAAAAAGGAAAAACACATATAATTTAATATGTGAGATATGTGAAGTTTATATTTACCCTATAATGACAATTAAAATATAATGGCAACCACAATAACAACACTATATTTACCTTTGGGAAACTATGTAGAGAAAAACCTTGTCACATTACAATATAGGATTACAACAATATTTATTGGGTTCTTTACATGCAAATACAACTAGCAAGAAACCAGAGGCCACTATAACCATGTGCCCAAAACCACTTACATCCTTGCTCATTCCCAACCACTTACATCCTTGCTCATTCCCAAGTGAAGGTTAACCCTAACATGTAAATGTTCATTGTTAGTTATAGAGAAAGTCATTTCTAAAAAACATTTGGATATATGTTTAAAATCTTCATTTGATGGTAAATGTTTTTTCAAATTTCAATTTGTTTTGGAAATCTAGATTTTAGAATTTTATATGGGTTATTATACTCATTAACTACTCTTAATATTCATTATTAATTATAAAGAAAGACAAGTAAAGTAATTTTTGGAAAACTATTTGATTATATAATGATTGATTTAATGATTATTAATGTTACTCATATCATTCTTCTGCTGATATTTACCCTATTTTGAAATTACTTAAGCAAGGTGGTCATTTCCCTCCCAAGTAGGAATACTTTTTAGACATTTTTGTAAATTAAAAAGAGTTTGCACCTTAAGAGATTTGATCCCTCTTGGGACTTGGTAGAGCCATAATTAAGATGGATCTATACTAGTATATAAAACAAAAGCTTAAAATACAAATAATAATAAAATCATAGTAATAAAAATATTATTTCAACAATTTTGTTTAGAAAAGATATGCCCTATAATTTGCACAATGACAATGAGACTTCCATGATTGATGCAAGAGCGATAGTGGAGTGTGTGATTTGATTGTTGTCATCTGTTCACCTTGTGTGAATGGATGTTCTTCCTTTGCTTAGCACTAAAGGAAGCGAGGGGAGAATGCGATGATATCGCAATCATTCACCCCTTGTCGATCCATTGTTCATGCGAGGAGGTTCATTGTATCAACAAGTGTAGGGAGATCCGCATGGATGGATGGATTTGCTCGAGAGAATTGAATCTCGACCACCATCTACTCACCTTCAAATCTAACTAGTGTATTTCTTTTAGGGGTCAAGGGTCATGTTGGAATTGAATTCATCCAATTGCAATTTCATGATTTTTTTTTAATGCAGATTGGGGAATGGACCAGCTTCCTGAATAGTCTCCATTTCCTATTTATGCTATTAAACCCCAAATCTAGATAACTAATGGCTAGTGTTTTTATTTTTTCTTATGGTTAATTATTGTGTTGACATAGGTAAGAAAAGAAGAGGGACAAACAAGTGGAAAAGAAGGGTGGGGGCAGAAGAGATATAAGGANTATATATATATATATATATATATATATATATAATGTCAAGGATGAGGGAATGAGAATGAAGAGTGTGTATAAGGAGAAAGAAGGGGATACAGAGTGGGGAAGAGACTTTATGTATCTTTGGTTTGAATATTTTGATGAATGTAAAATTTGCCTGAAACTAAGACCAGGAAGGTTGTTTGAAATTTTATTTTATTGTGGTTTTGATAATTAAAGCCTCCCAAGCATGCAATTTGTAATTTGTAATTTATGCATTAGTTTTTAATAGAATGAAATGGGCATGTTGAATGGTTTCCTTTGTGTCTGAGATGAGATGATTGTTTATGTTTTTAAATTTCGTTGTGCACTTTAATTTTGTAGTCTTGTGGTGTTTATCTCTTAACTCTTGTAGGGATACGCCAAGTTTGGTGTTACAGTAGGAGTGTCCTACTGTAGAGAAAAATTATAGCTGAGGGAAGCACATGGTAGAATTATTCCAGGGTAAAATTTGCAGTTCTAGCAAGGAGACTTCTTGGGCAAAATTGTAAGAAAGATAAATTGTCTAAAGGAAACAATGGAAAATAAAAAAGGACCGGATATGCATTGGAGAGGTAGAAGAAGACATGGCCACCTTGTAGATGATGTGACTTAAGCACTGAGAGCTATCCAAGCAAGATTGGAAGCCATAGAAATAACTCAGAGGAGAGGAGTTGTAGCTGAAGTTCATGTTGTGAGTGATTAAGAACTAGAAATTGAGAATTTACAAGAAGAAGTTAAGGCAATTGAAGGCCAAGAAGAGAGAATTATTATGGCCCTCACATTTTTGAGGGGAAATCCCAAGCTGGAGACACCTACCTGCTCAAGAAGCTTGAACCTACAAGAGTTGATTGATTGGGTTACATATATGGAAAAAATATTTATCATGGAATAGATTGAGGACCTTAAAAGAGTAAAGATGGCTTGCATGAAGCTAAAAGGACATGCATCCATAAATTGTGAAATATCTTTTGTATTTTGGAAGGAAGAGAAAAGACTGAGACAAATTTAGGAGTTTGGACAGAATGGTAGCTAAGTTAAAAGGTGAAATTTTGCATGTGTTGATTATACTATGATTTTGTATAGGAAACTACATAATATTAGGAAAAAATAAATCATTGTTAAGGAGTATATAGAAGAATTGTATAGGTTTTATATTAGATTTGGACAAAGTGAGGAAGGGGACGAAGTTGTGGAAAGGTACATTAATGGGTCCACACAAGATGAATTGATCATAGTAAGAATTAGTATAGTGAAGGAAGCATACCATATTTCCTTAAAGGCATAGGATAATTATGTGACATCCCCCTCCTCAATCCAATCAGCAACAGGGGTCATTAACTAAATAGGGGCCTCTAAATGTTTCCCCATAACCATAATACAAATTCATAACATCTAACATGCATGTGCATATGCATAATAAAATATATGGTGGAAATAAAATACATCCTCACACACATCACATGCATTTACAAGCATAATCACCATAGGCGTCAATTAACATTACAAATTCAAATACAAAAGAATACTTATCTTTAAACAAAGAAGATCGGAGCAACTGACTGTGTAAGAGAGATTTTCCACCCAACCGTAGGCACTCTGTCTAGCATAAACTCTTTTTGCTTAGAGGCCACCCCTAAGCTGAGCTATGCAGCCACTAGGGTGAAGGAAACACCTACATACTTCTCACTCTCTCTACCCACAACTTGTTCTGCTCACTATGCTTATCCAAAAGCTCAACCAAAGCTCTACAAGGATCTCACTAAGACAACACAACCATGGAGCTCCTTCCAACTACCCCACACAACATAAGGAAGGAATTTTCATTCACTAGTCCACAATTCCCTTAGGAAATCCAACCCTTACAGTGCTTACTAGTGTGTGTAGAAAGAGTCCAACCTATTGTGTGTTATTGTGTAAGCTATTGTAACATTAATTCATGGCTTCTCAAGCATCAAAAAGTAGAAGAACTCAATGGGTAAAGGTTATTATATTTCTCAACCTCTATGCTCACCTACAACCATCTATTTCTCTTCCAAATTTGTAGCTCAATCTCTCATTTGGAATTTCTAGGTTAAAACACAGTCTCGTAATAGTGATGAACAACTATAGGAAGCTCTATGTAGTGTAGAATTATATATGAGAGAATGATAGATTTAGTGTTGAATCCAAGGTATATGAGGTAAGGGTGAAAAGAGAACTGGCATAGCTTCGTACCATAGAAGGAAGGAATCCCGAAAGTTGGTGTAACTGTCACAACCCTCGTACCTTAGAAATTGCATGAAGCAACTTTTCCCACCAACCTGACATATGTATTCAATGTTTGGGTTTAATAGACAAGATAATATAATTGGCTCATTCAAAGCACATGACAGAAGTTTGAATGAGTTCTAAGGTTAACACTTGGAAACATAGGATTTAGTTTCCCACAGGCCCCCTTTCCTCTTCCCCTCTGGTGGAATCATAACCCCTCTTGTGCTCTTTATAGAGCCATCCTCGACCATTTTATTGTTTACCAACATAATATTTAAATAAACTCCGAATCGACATGATAATCCGACCACATGGTCTAAATAAAAATATATACATCATATATCCCTAGCCATTCACTAGTTGGGCCTTGGCCTTTAGCTCACACTACGAATCCATATTAGCATATTTACATCATTTACACAATTTTGATTAAATACACTGCAAGTAAAAAATGAAGGTATCAGAAGAAATTATATATAAACAATCCAAGTGCTAGAGGAAAAATAATTGTTAGAGGAAGGGGAAGAAATATCTCTGGAAGAGGATAGAGCAGTGGAACCAAAGGGGAAGAAAGTAGTGGTGAAAATGTTATAACCCAAGAATTCAGAGTGAGTAATGAATCCCTTAGAGGTATATGGTGTTATAAAGGGAACAAAAAACCTAAGGTAAAGGAGTTGGGAGATCACCAATGATCTATTACAAGTGTCAAATATCAGGACACAAATTCTATGGATGTCTTGAAAGTTTGCATACTACAGGGAGACAAGAGAAAGAACCCATGTTGCTTAAGGAGATAAAAGAACATTTCTATTTGTAGTTTGGGATAAATTGGATGTAGCCTAACCAAAATTTGGAGAGTTTGATGTTCAGGAAAATCCTATCGAAGCCAGAAAATTAGCTAGTCATAAAAAAACTAGATCAAAGGAAGTATATATTCAAGACTAGGTGCAAAATCAAAGGTAAGTGTTGTTATTTAATTGTATATAGAAGAAGTATTGAAAATATAGTATCAACATAAGTTATACAGAAATTGAAATTGAAGTGCATACCACAACCTGAGGCTTAGAGAGACTCATGGTCATAAAAAGGGTACCATGTCACTATTTTCCAATATTGTTTGATTAATTTGAAGATTGGAAATTATGATGATAGAGTGTTATGTGATGTGATATTGATGTATGTTTGCCATCTACTGATCTAGATGGGTATCGATGGCCACCCATCTATTCCAATGGCTCAAAAAAACTTTTGCAGTTTGGAAATTTTGATGAGTTTTCATGTCAACAGACTAGTCCATATGGATATCGCTAGCTAGCCACCTATTCCACTAGCTCAGAATTGTTTTCCAGTTTGGCATCTTTTACACTTTTTCGAACTCAAAATTTTTTAGGTTGTTTTGAGGATTTAAATGATGTTTTTTAGCTATGCAATAGGACAAGGTTCCGAAATGCACCTTTGGATTTTCAAAATGTGTTATTCTCGTTTATATCTTTCTAACCAACTACTAAACAAAGATTGTATGCAAAAGTTATGCCCTGGGGAATTTGACATATCAACTAAACCACCTGAAGACCCACAAACCTTTTTATGAATAATCTCCTAGGGTTAAGTTTTTGGGTGTTATAGCTTTTTTCTCTCATGCTCATGATATATAGGCCCTTTCGACCTCTTTTTGTAATCATCTTGTGATGAATGAGCACAACCACCACATATCTTCTCAGAGATAAAACTTCCGCCATTATGGCTGCTTTTATTTTATAGTCTATTATATTCCATTCATTTGATAGAATCTGAGTTTACTATATCAATGTGTTCCCTGCAATATATCTATGTATGTGGTTCTATGTATTCTCTTTCATTCATTTAATCGATTTTGAGTTTACTATATCAATGTGTTCCTTACATTATATGTGTATGTGGTTCTTTATATGCTCTTTCATTTCATTCTCACATAAATTCGGATCATCTACTGCTGGGTAGACTTTGGTAGTATGATAGGAATATTGTGTGTGATGGAGTTAAAAATAGTCTTTTTGCTCGAAAAGAATGGAAAATGGACTTGATGATGTCCTTGAAAGAAGAAAAGGGAGAAGATAGCAATAATAGTTATTTTTTTGATGAGAGGATAATTTTATGTTCAGCAAAAACATTTTTAAAAGAAGAGAGAAAGGTAAATTGTTGTTTTTCTATTATACCTAAAGGTTTGAGTCTAGATGAGAAGATGACTAATATTATGATAGAAGTGGAAGGAATGTTGTATGAATTAAAGAGATTATTTATGGAGAGATTCCAAAAGGATCGCCTCTTGTGAGAAGAATTTCTCATCAAATTGGAATCATTCCATGATCCAATTTACCAAACAAGGAATGACACAAAATTCCAGTAGCTGAAAATGAGAAGTTAATGAGAAGTTAAATAAGAAAGCGCATGAGCTATTGGAATGAGGGTGATCAGGTAAATTTTGATATCGTGGGAAGTATCTGATGTACTTTAACTTAAGAAAGGGGGAGAAAGGAGAATGTGTATTTATTTTAGAGATTATGGTCAACCAAATAACCATTAAGTACATGTTTCCATTTCCAAGGATGGATGGCCTCATGGATTGCTTAAGTGAAGCAAGGTATTTCACTAAGATTGATTTAAAAAGTGGATATCATCAGATAAGGATTATGAAGGAGATGAGTATAAGACAACATTTAAGACAAAAGAAGGGGTTTTGAATGATTGGTTATGGAATTTGGTTTAAAAAATGCTCCAAGTGCTTTTATGAGACTAGTAAATGAGGTATTGAAACCTTATCTCAATAAATTTGTGTTGGTTTACTTAGACAACATTATGATTTTCAACAAGACAATAAAGTAACATATTAAATAGTTAAGACTGGCATTAAAGACACTAAAGTAGGATAAGGTTCTCATAAATCTACACAAGTGTACCTTCATGAAGGAGGGGCTAGTATTTCTTGGATTTTTCATTTCTCAAGTTAAGAGTCAAAATACTAGATTTTATATGTCAGTGTTGATACCAGAAGCACCGTGGGAGGATACATGAACATGGATTTTGTATTGTGCTTGAAAAGAACCAAATGAAGTAATGAGTCAATCTTTGTTGTTGTTAACAAATTTTCAAAATTGACACATTTTATTCCTTATAAGAAGACTAATGATGCCACAAGCATAATCTTTTTGTTCTTTAAAGAAATTGTTATATTGCATGGATTTTCGAGCATAACCTCAAGAGGGGACAACAAGTTCATTGGGAACTTTTGGAGGGCCTTATGGAAGAAATTAGATACCAGATCGTAGTTCAATTCTTTTTATAATCAACAAACTGATGGGAAAATTGAGGATGTCACTACAACAAAACCTTGTGATTAGCGTCTCTTTTAGCTTCCTTTTTAGTGTCCACTATCACTTTTAGTGTATTTTTCATCATTTTTTGTACAAAGTGGATTCTTTTCCACGGGATGGCGCTTTTAATGGCGTTAATTGCGTCCCTTTTTAAAAGTTGGTGCTGTTTTGGAGGCTAATTAGTGTCCCAATTAGCGTCCCAATTAGAATCCCAATTAGCGTCCCAATTAGCATCCCAATTAGCATCCCTATTAACGTCCCAAGTTAAAAGTTGGCACTATTTTGGATGAATCATTAGCGTCCCAATGAGCATCCCAATTATCGTCCCAATTAGCATCCAAATTTTTGTCCCATGTAGCATCCCAATTAGCGTCCCAATTTAAAAGTTGGCGTTATTTTGGATGATAATTAACATCCCAATTAACTTCCCAATTTACACTCCCAAATAGCATCCCAATTAGCATCCCAATTATCGTCCAAAAAAGAATCCCATATAACACCCATAATAGCCTCTCAAAAAATGTATGGAATAGCACTAGGAATTGCACTAGGTTTAGAGCTAGGAATTGTGTTTAGAAAACATCTGACATAACGTCAGATTTATTAGTTTCAACGTCAGTGTCAATGTCAATGATCATGATTTATCATAGTGGCACCTAAATGATCGTAATCATGCCATTTTTGGATATTGATTAATCATAATGAGGGGTAAATTACCTTAATGTCACCTAAATTGTTGTAATGGCATTTAAGTGTCCCCAACAAAATTTGATAGACCCTAATGGCATTTGATTGTCCCTAACAACATGACGATGATGCATTATGATAATTATGATAGAGTGTATGGATATGATTTGATAAGTATAAAACTATATCATCCATCTATGTGAGGTAGTAGGGTTCCTTGCTCAGTATTATCACAATTATGTTGATGATGAATATGATGACGACAATGATGTTGATTTATTGTATGCTGTTGATGGCGATGTAGATGTCAACGATGATTATGCATGTGGTGGAAATTTTGGATCCTAATTGATTCTAATGGCACCTAAATGTCTGTAACGACATCTAAACGACCCTATTATCATCGAAATGACTGTAATGACATATAAATGATGTTAGCAATTACATGACATGAATCATAATGGTGATGAGTGATTAAGAACACTAATGGCATATAACTGACAATAATGACAATGATGACGATGATTTTGTTAACAATGTAATTAATGTTGAAGATGAGGATGATAATGAGGATGATGATCAAGATGATGTTGATGTATTATATGGCATTGATGATGATGATGATGACAATGTCGATTTCCATGATGATGTTGCATGTCATAATACTTATGGATACTGACTGATCCTAATGGAACTTAAATGTTCATAATGACATGTGAGAGACATATTAATATCACCTAAATGGTTGTAATGGCATTTTGTTATTGTCGATGACATTTTGGTGACCTTAATGTCATTTGAGTGATTGCAACAACATGACATGGATCCAAATGGTGATGTCTGGTGACGAATTATAATGGCATATGAGGGACCCTATCAATGATGATGACAATGATGTGGTTGATGATGTGTTTGTTGATTAGTACGATGATGACCATGATGTTGTTAATGATGTACTTATTGATGTTGATGTTGACAATGACAATGTCAATGATTATGATGATGCGATGTATGATGTACTTGACATTTACATTCACTTGCCCTCGACAACATTTGAGTGACCTTAATAGCATTTACGTGACCTTAATGGAATTTGAGTGACCTTAATGGAACTTTTCCTCAACAAAATTTCAATGATAAGCTAGATGTATTGCATAGATATTAATGAATATTCAGTCCAGTTATTGCTCCAATTCGAGTGTTACTTCTATGTTCAATTTCACTATGCATGTTTATGATTTTTTCACCATAAAAAAAATCTACTTCATTCTTATTTCACTGTGATATTCAATCTAGTGTGAAGATATTGTGGAATTAACAATTTTACATATGAAGAGTCACATTATGTTAAAAAACTTAAGTTGTTAATATTAAAAAATTAAGAGTTTGAATGTAGACGCCCACATTCTAATTCAAACATGAAGAGTGGGAGGGAATGCTGTTATAGCGGATTTCACCACACTAGGTGAATCACACATTGTATGGCCTTCCCCTGTCCCGCTGCAGACTCATTAGCCCCTATGGACCACTTTTTGTCTTTTGATGTATCATCGACCATCCCTAAAAACATTAGAAAAGATGATATACGCGGCATTTTCCCCGATAACCACGTACATACGCGAATATTCCCTTTATAGTCGCATACATCGGGATGTGTACATAATCCAAAATCCTTTGGAGCATTCCTTGACTTGGATCCGACTCATTCGACTCCTGGCCTTCCATATGCCTTGAGATTGCTTGGATTCAACCCTTCATTGTCCCTTGTGAAGCTATATAAGGAGCCCCTTGGTACATTAAAGGGGGGGGGGATAAGAGAGAATTGAGAGTACCGAAACTATAGTCCATTGTTGCCAGAACTTATGCTTGAGTCTGCATCCCTTTGTCCCTTGGAGCACTGTTGTGTTCTTCCCAAGCTTGCCCTTTTCTAGTAAGCTTGCTATCGGAGTGATGGAGGATTGAGGTGGTGGAGGCCCAAGTGGGGGATTCAGTTTCTCCGGTTCGCAGACGTGCCGTCAGAGGTTGTCACTTGTAATCTCTGATTCATATTAATAGAAATATCTTTTCCTGTCCAGTAATGTGTATTTGAATGAATGTTGTTTCCATTGGAATATGTCAAATGCTCATACATTATTGCTTTATATATGCTAGAATAGGTCTAACACCATGAAATATAGTATGCTTGTATTGTTTACTTGTTGTTGACGACGTGCTATAACAATTCAAGCTGAAGATTGGAAAGCTCAACGGGGATCTACTTCAACCGTCCAAAATAAGGTACGAGGTTCGATCCTTTAGTGTTAGATGTTTTTATTTCTATTGCATATTGGGAAAGATTGATTTCTGGAGTCTAGCTGTCTGTTGTGGTACCCCAAGCCATAGGAATTTCTCTCCGTAACAGAATTGGCAACTCCACTGGGGATGTTCCTTGTTCTTCTTTGGGGTTGGGGGCACAATGGGCTTGATATTATTGATTTTCTCTCTGTCTCTCTCTGTTTCTGTGTCGCATGTTATAGTATGTTTGTCCATTGACACTCCCCTTTATTGGTTTGGCCTTGACCTGCTTTTTACCACTGCCTTCTCGGTATACGTGGGTTTTTGGCCAACAGTCGCGTGTATACGTGGGTTTTTGGCCAAAAGGCGCCTACATACGCAACTGTTCTTTATATAGTCGCGCACATCCTCCCTTTTGGTGAGTCTAATGTTGTGGGAAGTTGATGGGTGGGTTGTGAGCGTGGTTGGGTCTTCCTTGTGTCTGAAGTTGTCTGTTGGACGCTTCTTTTGTGGCCAGAGACCGTTCGTGCCTTTCTCAGGTATAACGTCTACACTAGAATATAGGTTAGGTCCACCACCATTTGCATTTTGCATGACCTTATGACCATGTCACTATATCCTTAGGTACGAACCCACTCTATTATGTCACAGAACCTTCTTGATGCTATAGAAGTGGCATGATATGAGTGGTAGAGCCTCACCTTACATGGGTACCCTAGTTAGCGCCTTATTTGCATTCGGTACCCATGCCGATGTTTCTCCCTTTAGGGTGTGGGAGTCCGTTGTATAGTATTGCCATGACATTTCGCAAGAGCCTCATACTCCTCTTGATCTTATGCTGGCCATGATCCCCCGGACTCCCTTGTATCAAGTTGTGGATGCATTATCATGAGCTTTTCCTGTCTTATTGAGCTTTATGCCGGCTCCCCTGACATTGTGTTTTAGCCATATAGCCCGAGCTTGTCTCATGTCTAGCCATGCAGAGCCTTTATTTATATCCTTCGCAGCTTGATTCCCTTTTTATCGGGAGGGGATTTTCCCCCGAGTGTCGATATCCTACACATGTATCCTTGCATTGAGCATAGGTATGTTCCATTGCTTGGAACTAGTTTGTTTGCCCTAATGACACTCTTCTCCTCCTATTTTGTAACTATAAAGCTAGTTTATTCTGTTTTCAAGCTTTTCAAATAACTGAAAAAGACCAAAAAAATAAAAAAACCAAAAAGCTGGACAAGAAAAGATATTATCTTTGGTAGCTGTCGAGTCGTGTCGCCTTCGAACAGAGCACTGTATATCACATCCATTGGTTGGGTTATAGTTTGAATTATGAGCTGTACTTGTTATCTGAGTTTTATCTCCATCGACTGGTTAAGCTTCCAGTCCCTATGGAGCCTCTATTGATGCCTCCTGCATCATAGGGGTGTCCCAGTTTGTATATCGAGTCTATGTTGCCTTCACTCAGTCACCATACGTCGTTATGCTCTTGTTCGAAGGAAGTTGAAACCTGAGTCGGCCATTCCTCAGCTATCTTGACTTTGCATGTCGACCATTCCCGATACAGTTACTGGTTCATGCACCTTATGATCGAGTCCTTCCACATTATACAGCTTTGCTGAGTACCTCATGTTGGATGATGGGGGATGCCCTAATTCCCTCCTTCCAGCGGATTTCATCCCATCGACTTTAGATCATTTATTCTGGGATTGGAGTCTAAAGTCATTTTGAGTGCCTTGAGACTTGCAGTCATCAGTGGCAGGTTCTCTCGCCATCGACAGTTTTGGGAATACATCAATGTCCCCTGATCGATGGATTCTCTCAAGTGTTCGACCTCAACACATTTATTCACACTTGTTAGTTTGTACTCTAGTACCTTGATTCCCATTTTCATTATTGGTGGGTGATCTCGTGTCTGTTAACGGTATACATCAATGACCGGTAATCAGACGATGGACTACTATGTTCGACCTCGACATCTCTATTTGCATAGTAGGACATGTACTCGTAGCGGTTTGTGTAGAAGACCTTCCAGATTGGTGGCATCCACTATATGCTACCTTCTTGATCGTGCCAGTGTTCATGAGATTTCAGCTCTCGTGACTTGTTCCAGTATATGTCAGACATTTCCAGCCACTATGGAGATCTTTATCTGTTATATATCTTCAACCTATGTGGAGATCATTGTACTTTGTATATCTTCATCATGGAGATTCTGATCTATGTATATTGTACGTGGCGATGACCACATCTATGTGTTATCATGTTTCATGCCTATTCATGGCCATTGTACTCTTATGTATTCGGGACTGCTATATGTACTTGCAGTTATATGTAGAGTTGTATTATGGTATTATGCTAATTGGGTGGCTGGTCTTCCATTTGGGTACCTTCATCACTTCACTTCTGGGATGGACTTATAATGTATTTCAGCCATCGTATAACCCCTCTGATCTCATACATTAGGGGGCATCTGTTATAGCGGATTTCACCATACTAGGTGAATCACACATTGTATGGCCTTCCCCTGTCCCGCTGCAGACTCATTAGCCCCTATGGACCACTTTTTGTCTTTTGATGTATCATCGACCATCCCTAAAAACATTAGAAAAGATGATATACGCGGCATTTTCCCCGATAACCGCGTACATACGCGGATATTCCCTCTATAGTCGCATACATCGGGATGTGTACATAATCCAAAATCCTTTGGAGAATTCCTTGACTTGGATCCGACTCATTCGACTCCTGGCCTTCCATATGCCTTGAGATCGCTTGGATTCGACCCTTCATTGTCCCTTGTGAAGCTATATAAGGAGCCCCTTGGTACATTAAAGGGGGGGGAGATAAGAGAGAATTGAGAGTACCGAAACTATAGTCCATTGTTGCCAGAACTTATGCTTGAGTCTGCATCCCTTTGTCCCTTGGAGCACTGTTGTGTTCTTCCCAAGCTTGCCCTTTGCTAGTAAGCTTGCTATCGGAGTGATGGAGGATTGAGGTGGTGGAGGCCCAAGTGGGGGATTCAGTTTCTCCGGTTCGCAGACATGACATCAGAGGTTGTCACTTGTAATCTTTGATTCATATTAATAGAAATATCTTTTCCTGTCCAGTAATGTGTATTTGAATGAATGTTGTTTCCATTGGAATATGTCAAATGCTCATACATTATTGATTTATATATGCTAGAATAGGTCTAACACCATGAAATTTAGTATGCTTGTATTGTTTACTTGTTGTTGACGACGTGCTATAACAATTCAAGATGAAGATTGGAAAGCTCAATGGGGATCTACTTCAACCATCCGGAATAAGGTACGAGGTTCGATCCTTTAGTGTTAGATGTTTTTATTTCTATTGCATATTGGGAAAGATTGATTTCTGGAGTCTAGCTGTCTGTTGTGGTACCCCAAGCCATAGGAATTTCTCTCCGTAACAAATGCTAATAGAAATGTTTTCAAATGTAGTGGCATTCAATACCAAGAAAATGAGTTGATTAGGTTGTGGATTCGGCACACATTAATGTAAATTTATCATAACTACTTCAAGGTCAATTTTTAGTTTACCCCTCGTTGCTTCTAGTATGTGTAGGAATGCTCTATTTAATATTGTTCAAGGTGATAGACTAGTGAGAGCTCACTATAATTAACCCATGGTTAATTCTTAATGTACCCCTATCTACTCTTAAGAGAGATTTACTAAGAAATCCTTAAAATAGGTAGATCATTGGGAGTTTACCACAATAGCTCATTTTTTAATATCTATGCACCTTTAACTAGTCCTACTAGACATAGGAAGGCATAACATGTGAATCCCCATAGAAATAGATCAATGGGAGTTTACTAAAGCTAGCTTAGGCCCCATTCTCAATGCATCTCTAACCACTCTTGGTAGGCATGGACGATATCTACTAAAAAATCTTTGTGTAGTAGATTGAGGGGAGTTTATGTTAATCCCTATATATTGTGACATTACATTTTAATTGTTTTATTAGTATTGCTTTTATTGATTAATATTTGGTTACTCTCTCTTCTCATTTTAAGTTATTTTGGGAATTTATTTCATAATAATTTACAACAATTAACCCATGTTCGATTCTCAACATACCCCTCGACTCCTAGTAGAGTTATGAGCCTTATACTTGTGAATCTCTCAAGAAATGGATTGATGTGGGATACACCAACTATCGCAAGTCAAATTGTCATCACACCCATAGCCATTTCTAATAGACATAAGAGGGTTCTACCAAAAATACTTGAAGTAATGAAATGGTGGGATCTTACCACAACTAGTCCATGTTTGATTCTCAACATACCCTTAATTGCTTCTAATAGGCATAAGAGGGCTCTAACCGAGAATCCTTGATGTAGTGGGCTAGTGGAAGCTTAACATGGCTAGTCAAAGTTTGATTCTAAATGCACCAATAGTTACCCTTGGTAAGTTTAGGGGCCTCTGCTTAAAAATACAGTGGTAGATCAATGGAAGTTTACCACAAATAACTTAGGTTCGACTCTCAATACACGTCTAATCACTTCTAGTAGGAATAGGATGACTCTCCTTGAGAATCACTAAAGTAGTAGTTCTATGAGAGGTCCTCACATCTAGCCCATTATTAATTCTTAACACACCCATGGCCACTCCTAATAGATGTTTTGGGGATCTCCTTGAGAATCCATGAAATAATAGATCAATGGGACTTTACCATGCTAGCTCATGTTCAATTCTTAAAGCACCTCTAGTTGCTTCTAATAGGGGGTAATATGGCTCTACATGAGAATTTTTGAATCAGTACATTGATGAAAGTTTACCACAATTAGTTGAGGCTTGATTCTTAGTGCATCCCTAACCACTCCTAGTAGGCATAACAGGGTTCTATGTGAAAATTCCCAAGTGTGGTAAATTAGTGGGAGTTTACTACAATTAGCCCAAGTACATTTCTTAGTGCACCCCTTGTGACTCTTGGTAGGTGAAAGTGAGTTATATCTAAGAATATCAAAACGATAGATCAATGGAAATTTATGACAATTATCCCAAGTTTTGATTCACAATGCACACCTTGCTACTCTTTATAAGCATAGGTGGGATCGTTTTGAGATTCCTTTAAGTAATAAATTGGTGAGAGTTCACCACAAGTAGCCCATGTTTGATTATCAATGCATCCTTAATTGTTGCTAGTAGGTATAGAAGTGAGATACCCAAGAATCCTTGAAGAGAGAAATCAATGGGAGTTTATCACAACTATCTAGGTTTAGTTCTCAACACACCCTTCACCACTCCTATTAGGGATAGGAAGAATCTCCATGGAAATTTCCAAAAGAATAATTAATAAGAATTATCACAATTATTTGAGGTTCATTTTTAGGACATCATCAGTACCCCTAGTAAGCATAGGAGAAGGCTCTACTCAAAAATATCATAAACAATATTAACAAAGAGGTATACTAAAGAAATCGATAATAATTAACTTGAAAAATCAATAATAATTAGTTTCACTTACATGTTTAGTGCACCTTGACCATTCCTATATAAGAGAGCCTTAAAAATCCTCAAAGCCACACATCCAAAGAACTTTGGAAAACCAAGTTGTCAATTAAATAATGATGTAATTAAATAATATACCAATGTCAAAGTGTACATCATAAAGACACCGACACCAAAAGATAATAGCATGGAGGGTGGACTCAGGAATCGGGATAGGGTCATCGAACCACGTGACTCAAAAGCCCAACTCCCGAGTGTTTCTCCAAGAACATGGAAATTTCGTAAGTGCAAAATACATGCAACGCTCAAAATTCAACCCTTCCTAGCCCTTCCCAGAAGTGTAAACTTAAAATTCCCTCCAAAAAAAAATTAAAAACTGAATTTTACCCTTCCAATTAAGAAGGGCGTAATTTATATCAACATTTCAAAAGAAGGGCGACATTTGAAATTATCCATCCATATAAATTTGTCATGATGTTGAAATTCCTATACTATAAAGTTCAACTCATCATTCGAAATATTGGAAATACGATAAATTATAATCACTCACTCACTCATGTCCTGCACTCACTGCTTAGTTGTGTAAGATGGATAGTAATCATTGATGACTACGAGGCACTAGCCATTGAGATGCGACTCTCACTCCCAAGTCACTTGGAGCTACAATCTAAAGTGTGACAATTTGTCAATAACTATGGTTATTACAGCTGATTTTACCACACATGGTAGATCACACATTTATGGCCTTCCCTGTCCCTTTGCAGACTCTTTGGACCTCATGGGCCATTTTTGTACCATTGATGTTTCCAATATCATCCCTAAAAACACTCATTATTTGTTGTACGCGGCTTTTAAACCCTTTCTCGTGTATACACGCAGATATAACCCTTAAACACGCGTACATCGGGATGTGTGCAAAAGGCCAAATATTTTTGAAGTTTTCCTTGATGTGGATCTGAGTCACTTGTCTCCTGGCCTTTCATATGCCTCGATATCGCTTGGATTTGACCTTCCATTACCGCAGTAAAGCACTATATAAGGAACCCTTTGGATACATTGAAGGGGAGGAGTTGAAGAGAAAGAAAACTATAGTCCATTGTTGTCGTAGCTTGCTTATACTTGAGTCTGGATCCCTTTGTCCCTTGGAGCACTTGGTGTTCTTCCCAAGCTTTCCTTTACTTGTGAGCTTGCTATTGAGAGATGGAGGATTGAGGTGGTGGAGGCCCAGGTGGAGGACTCAGTTTCTCTAGTTCGCAAATGTGCCGACAGAGGTTGTCATTCATGTAATCTTTGATTTATATTAATAGAAATATCTTCTCCTGTCCAATGATGTGCATTTAAATGAATATTGAATCCATGGATTCTTTCAATTTCTTATACATTATTAATTATATATGCTAGAGTAGGTCTAACACCATGATATCGCATGCTTGTCTTGTTTGCTTTTGTTGAGAGAGAAAATTGTTAACACAAGTGGGATTGGAAAAATCTCAATGGGGATCTACATCAACCATCCGGAATAAGGTGTGTCTCGAGATCCTTTAGTGTTAGATTTGTTATTTACATTGCATATTGGGAAGGGATTGATTTCTGTGGTTACTCTGTTTGTTGTGGTACACCCCAAGCCATAGGAAGTTTTCTCCGTAACAGAATTGGCGACTCCGCTGGGGATATTCCTAGTCATTTCCTTTGGGAGTTTTGTCGACATTCAATGTTCTTGAATTGCTCTAATTTCTCTGTTTCTGAGTTGGGTCTGGGGGCTTGTTTGCCCAATAGTGTCTTACAGGAGCAAATTTTTTCTTAGCTTGTCTGTTTGCCTTCTTTTTATCTCCTTTTCTTCCTGTAAACGGGTTTTGCTTTCACAGTCACGTGTACACGCGGGTTTTCCCTCAATAGTCGCGTATATATGCGGATTTACTGAGAACAGTCACATGTACCCTGATTTTTGGCCTTTTTGGGAAGATTAAGTGTTGTTGGGTGAGTTTAGATGATTGCTGAGTTTTATTTGATGCTTCTGGTGTTTGTATACATCCCTGTTTCTGACCAGAGACATCTTGTTAGTTTAAATTTTTGAAAATGTTCTTATCATTTCATTTTCTATTTTTTGTTTTGGGATTAGTGCATTAGGTCTCTTTTACCTTGGTGCTTTGCTTTATGGCTGTCTTTTAGTGCTTGCGGAGTTTGAGGGTTGTAGAGTTATACTTTTGTTTTTTTTTTTATCTCATTTAATTCGAAAATACAAAAACATTTGCTTTGTGCATCATTATGCATTGTTTGCATTTTGCATTAGCATGGTACTTGAATTAGGTTTTCTTGGAGAATATGAGTCATATTTTCATATAGGAATGATTGCATATCCATTTGAAGGAAAATTTTGCACTTCATGTAGTAGCATACCCTATTCTTCATTTGACACAGTGCATTTTCATTGATTGTTAGGTGTGCATTTTACTTCTTGTTGCGTCATAACATCATTAGTTGCACGACCATTTTCCCTTTGAGTAATAAGCCAATTAAAATCAATGCATAATAAAATGAATTACACTCTTTTCTTTTATAGGGTGCACCAACAAGACTAGGTTTTAGGGTCTTGGAATAGTTCATTGCGAGTAAATTCTCCAAGACCACTAAACGAAACATTTATGTGTCTGTCCAGGTGAGAGTGTGAAATTCCTTTATATAATTAGTTTTCTCAGGATCCTCCTCTTACAAGGGATTTAAGCACGAGGCAGTGTTAGCGGTTATGATTGGGATGACCCCTAGTTGTAACTGAGTAGCACCGGAGATATTTCCAGGATTGTATTCGTATATGGGGGCTCTTTCGAGAGTTTCGGGCTTTGCTACCTTTCCCATATGGTCAATCTCACCTGTAAATATCCACTTGAGCATTACTTATATTGAGGTGACCTTAGTTGCCTTACCTAGGTTATCGAGGGGGTACTTCGCAGAGGTTATTCTGCAGGTGTCCTGGCAAGGTAGGGGTCGGACAACACAGTCGCTATATGCGTTGAAGATAAGGGCCACTATAATTGGTTACGAACCTCTGCTTGTTGTGTACCGGGAGTCTCAAGCCTTTCCTAGGTGAGACATACCTGCTTCATTTTGGAGCTCACATATCCGTCCCTTATTTTCTTGTGATTTGGCTTTACATTTTATAGGTGCATGCTTTGTGCATGCTAGTTTTCCCAGGGCTTGCGTAATTAGATCGAGTCTTTTTATTTTTTGATTCATTGTGGATTTGGGTGTGGCGCTTCACCATTCTCTTCGTTTAGTAGGACTTTTTCCTTCCACATCTCCTCCTCCTTTAGGAGAGAAAAATAGATAGTCCAGGCGGACTACTTCTCACTTTGATTCACACACTATCGAAGATCATGAGGATGAGATTCTAGAGATGTCCTCTCCACCTCACGAGGTTGGGGAGGAAGATCCTACTCCTGTATATGATACTTCACTGGAAATACCTTCACAATCTGGTTATGATCCCTCATTCACAGGTCGTCAGTATTGGTTTCCAGGAAACCAGACTCATTATGAACCCACAAGCACTAGTCATGTTCGTTATGGCATGCCTGATATCCCTGCACCCGATCCGGCACATCATGTTGATTCGAAAGTCGATCCTAGCACTACGCCTGGGGGCACTTCTATTCCTTTCCATGCAAGGAGATTTGGGAGCAGTAGTCACATTACACCTTCCATCCCTGCATTGGAAGCAACCTCACATGTTCACCCTAGACCTAGTGTTAGTAATTCTATGCAGATACCAGAACCGAGATGAGTGAACATTGGGAACACCACTTACATTCCTTCACATGTCCCTTTTCCCTCAAACCTTGTTCCTTCAAATGCATTTTTGACAACCCTTCCTCCCCCTCATTCATGTGGTCCTTTGGGCTGGAATATCACTACTAGCCATGTTCATGTTGCGACTGCTCGCACGGTAGTATCTCAGAGTCAAGTACCTCCTGTTGTGTCGGGAGGTCATATCCCTGTTTCTGGATTGTCTTATGTTCCATCTCAAGGAGTTCCCCATATCCCTAACTATGGACATTCTCATGGGACATCCCATGGGACACCTTATGGAGCTTCTCATGGACATTATTATGGACCACAGTATGGACAGAACTATCAACCCTATGGGTACGGGTATCAACAACCTGCTTACTCTTCCAATTATGGTTTTGTAGCACTGCATAATCAAGGCACCTCGCATCACAATGCTTCCATGCAGCCCTACATGGGTCAAAAGAGAGGAGGTTATTATGGCCATGGCCAAGGTATTTACAGCAATCAAACTTACATGAACCATAATTACGAGGGAGCGCGGCATAGACCGACTCAACCTAGGCTCCCTTTCCTCGTAACATTGAACTTACCTGACTTATTGAGACTTATGAATGATCTGGTATCTCATGACCCGGCCTGGCTGGCTGTCCTTAACAAGCTTCCTTCGGACATTCCCAAGTTCGAGGGTAAAGTTGGAGAAGATCCTAGTGAGCATGTCACTACTTTTCACCTTTGGTGCTCTTCAAATTCCTTACATGACGATTCAATATGTTTGAGGCTATTTCAACGCACCCTCACCGGGCCGGCAACAAAATGGTATATAGAGTTACCAAGGGGGCATACGCTTTATTTGATGTCCTTGCCATGACTTTCCTCAATCACTTTCAGCTACCCATACGTTATGACGTTGTTACCGAACTCTTGTTGACATTTCGACAAGATAAAGCCACACATATCTCAGATCATATTCAAGAGTGGCGTAGATGGAAGCAATTGATTAAAGCCTTTATACCACTAGAATTTCTCCTTGAGTGGTTCCTCAAGTCGTTGTTACCTTACATCGCAAAGGATGTTTCTACATCCGGATTCCAAAACGAGGAACAAGCAATATTTAGGGCACAGAGTTGGATTTGATCTACACTCAATCCGTACTTTTGTATGAGATTATAACTAATGCTCTGTGATCTAGTTTCGATCCCAAGGTCAAGCCTTGGCCACATGCCGATGGCATTGTGGGCTCTACAAGTACCAAACTTGCATATTCGGTTGTGAAACAAGTGAACCAATTGTCAATTAATCAATCCACGTTGGGACAAGCCACGACTTCGTCTCAACCTACCCAATCGGCGAGTGTACTTTTCGTACAATCGTCGGACCAGAAGGGAAACTAGTAGTCTGGAAGGAATAAGAAAAAAGGGAAAAATAATCATAAGGGTGGGACTAAGAATGAAAATGCTAATTATAATGATAAGAACGCTCGTAATGCTGGGGGGGACAAGCAGACTAAACGTAAGGTAAAGTTTCCACGCAAGTTATGTAAAGAGGACCACCTCACTCACTTGTGCCCTCGTATGGAAGATGCCTCGAGGTTCATAGCACAAGGCCCAGCCATGCTAACTAATCCTTTACCTAACAATCAAAATATGAACTTGAGGCCCATTGATCCTCATTGTGCATCGGGTGGAGATCAAAATCCGTCGGAGGCCAATACTGGTCATGGTTGAATCAACATGGTGCGCATTGCTAAGGGTGTGACTCATGCGAAGGATTATGATTCATCGCAACCGGACCTTGGAAAGGAACCCACTCCACTCGAGAGCCCTTTGTGTATCAAAAAATCTACGGATAAACCTAAAGTTCCACCTCACATTCCTAAGGGAGTCCTAAAGCATTCAGGGCACAATCCTAATGCCCGAGCCACCAAGAACTATTCCATTATCGAGGATTTGGGCAGAACTCCTTGTGAGATGTCTGCGCTTGAAGTAATTCAGACTTGTCCTCCGCAAAGGAGAGCCTTGCTCTCTACTCTTGGGGTTAATGATGATAACTCTTCTTCCATTATCAAATTTGAAACCATGGGAATACAGCCTCACTTTCCTTACTACGTGTCTCTTTTGATTCATGTAGAGTGTCTTAATATGACCGTCAAACACACTGGCGTTGATGAAGGCATTGCTACTTCCATGATGTCTTTGTCATGTTGGAAGGGTTTGGGTTCTCTTGAGTTGTCTCAACCCGCTACTATGTTGACAACTTTCGCTGGTATATCATTTCAGATGCACAAGATTCTTCCTTCTCTTAAGGTCCAATTGGGAGGGAAGACCGTCGCGATCAAGGTCGAGGTGGTTGATGCGCCCCTTGACTACAATATTTTGCTGGGCCAGAATTGGATGTATAATATGCAAGCTGTAGCCTATTCTCTCTTTCGAGTGATATGCTTTCCATTTAATGGGAATATCGTTACAATTGATCAGACATCAGTCTATAATCCGAATGTTAATGCATCATCAGGAACTTCTATCCCGATTATCGATCATTCTCAGCCAGCAACTAGGAGTGTGGGTGTGGGTATGTATCCGTCTCTTATGGGAACCTTTAGCTATCCTATGTCCATTCTTATGATCAGATCTAGTTTTGGTGGGGCTTTGTCCTCGTTGAATTCAGTGTCTTTTTACACTACCCATATGGAAGATCCTTGGATTATTCCTTCACCGAGTCCTTCGATTGGACCTATCAAAATGGATGTGTCGTTTCCTGCAATGATGGCAGCATATCAAGCGAATCTTGATCAAGTTGAAGAGCCTAGTCCTTCCTCTTCGCGGACGGAGGAGGAGGACCTGTATGTGCTTCCTGCATGGGCAGTTGAGTCCTCTCATGCACATGATTGCCTTGACAATGTTTTTCCATTGGATGAAGCCATTATTGAGGCCATGTCTGGGGTTGAGCCACCTTGGGAAGAGTTACATCATCGATCATATTTTCTTCCTTAACTCGACCGTATGGAGCGTGATGACTTTAGGGAGATTGTTAGCGAGAAGATCGGGAGTCTCGTGGTTCCATTGAGCTCTCCTGGTCAGATGGCCGATGGGAACATAGCGAATTTATCACCTACTATTCCTATCAATATTTCTCGTGATCCTAGCAAAGTTGAGAACGTCTACATTGGGGCAGGTTGTTCCCCTGATGAGATCAAGGAGTATACCAAGCTATTTAAAGAGTTTCATGACATATTTTCTTGGTCATACGAGGAAATGTCAAGTATTGACCCTTGTATTATCGAACATGAGATTAAAACCTATCTGAATGCGAAGCCAGTTCGACAACGTTTGCGTGTGGTGAATACTAGAAAAGCACCTGCCATTAAGGCTGAGATAGAGAAATTGTTAAAAGCCGGTTTTATCTATCCCCTTCCCTTAATGGAGTGGGTTTCAAATCTCGTTCTGGTTGATAAGAAGCAAGGAGTGATCCGTATATGCACTGATTTTTGTGATTTAAATCATGCTTGTCCTAAGGATAATTTTCCTACACCATTTAGTGATCAGATTTTGGATGAGTGTGCGGAAAGCGAGGTATTCTCATTTATGGACGGTTTTTTCGGATATAATCAGATTCAGATCAAAGCCGAGGATCAACATCAGACCGCATTTATTTGCCCTTGGGGTACTTTTGCATATCAGAAGATTCCTTTTGGCCTTAAAAACGTCGGAGCTACATTTCAGCGGGCTATGACCTTAATTTTTCATGATCTCAAAACAATTATCAAAGTGTATTTGGATGACCTTGCTACTCATTCTTGTTTGAGAGTGCATCATCCATACCATTTGAGGTTAGTGTTTGAAAGATGCTGCCATTACCAAGTGCGTTTAAATCCTCATAAGTTCATCTTTTGCGTGTCTGTTGGTTGCTTGCTAGGGTTCATCGTATCCAAGGAGGGTATAAGAGTCGATCCATTAAAGGTTGAGGCAATACTTTAATTGTCTCCCCCACGTAATATTAGACACCTTCAGTGTTTGCAAGGCATGGAAAATTTCTTGCGGAGATTCGTAGTTAATTTTTCCAACTTGACTAAAGGCTTTATGCATCTTTCAAAGAAGGACACTCCTTTTTACTAGGATAAGTGAACCCAAGATTCCTTTGATGCTCTTAAGCAAGCCTTATCATCGCCCCTCGTGCTTAGTCCACCTGATTATAGCCTTGATTTCTTGATTTATGTGGCTGTGTCTATGGAGACGGTTGGTATGGTTTTGGTTTAGGAGGATGAAGAGCTCCATGAGCATGTCATATATTATTTGAGCCGAAACCTTATTGATGCAGAAATCCATTATTCCCATGTGGAGAAGCTTGCCTTAGCCACCGTTCATGTAGTTCAGATATTGAGACATTACATTCTCCTTTTCCAAACCTTGGTTGTAGCTCATATCAATCCGTTTCAGTTTGTCCTCACTAGAACGATGGTTAGGGGAAAATACAATAAATGGATTGTTATTTTGCAAGAGTTCTGATTTTCCAATTTTGTAGGAGGAAGAGGTTTATGAGGATACATTTGTCGATGAGCATATTTTCCTTATCTCAACTTTGGACCCGTGGTACGGGGATATCATTGTATATTTGCAAACATTGAAGGTACCTACTCACCTTTCATGGGATGAGCGACGACGATTACGTCATGTAGCTAAGAACTACCTTATAGTGGATAACACTTTGTACCACCGTGGGGTAGATTCCATTTTGCGTCATTGTTTAACCCATGAAGAGGATGAGGTTATGTTGAATGATTTCCACGGAGGGGCGTGTGGTGGTTATTTATCTAGGCTTTCTACAACCCAAAAATTTTTGAGAGAAGGATATTTTTGGCCATTGATCTTTAAAGATTGTGTTAATGCGGTCAAGAAGTGTCACCCTTGTAGGTGTTTGCACACAATATGTGCTCGCATCCATCCCCGTTACATCCTATTGTCACCGCCGGTCCCTTCACCAAGTGGGGGTTTGAATTTATGGATTGCAACCCAGCTTCGGCTGGGGGGCATCACCGTATAATTATAGTGGCTATCGATTATTTCACAAAATGGGAAGAGGCTATGCCCACGGTTAAATCCAACGGTGAGACAGCCGCGCATTTCGTTTTCAACCAAATTATTACTCAGTTCGGCATTCCGAAAGAGCTTGTCACTAACCATGGTAGGCACTTTTAGAATAAAATGATGGAAGAGTTGGCTTCAAAGTTAGGGTATAAGCAAGAGCACTCCTCTTCTTATTACCCTCAGGAAAATGGACAGGTTGAAGAAATGAATAAATCACTTAAGTTGATTCTCCAACAAACCATTGCACAAAGCAAGACGAATTGGAATATCATGTTATTTCCTGCTTTGTGGGCCTATAGAACCGCGGTTAAGACTACCACCAGCTTCTCTCCATATCAGCTTGTACATGGGGTGGAGTCTGTCTTGCCGGTTGAATGCAAAATCCCTTCTCTAAATCTAGCTATAGAGCTTTTACCAAACACTTCCACATTGGAAGAATGTTTGGTCCACTTAGAGTAGCTTGATGAGCAATGCCGAGATGCCTTAGTGGCTCTAGAGGTAAATAAGCATTGCGTCAAGGTCCAATATGACAAGTTTTTCCGTCTGAGGAAGTTTAGTGAAGGTGATTTGGTCCTTTTGTGGGATCAAGATAAAGAACCCTTGGGGGCAGGGAAGTTTAATCCCATGTGGCATCATCCTTACATGGTCAAACGTGTGTTAGAGAAGGGCGCCTATGAGCTAGTGGATTATGAAGGGATAGCCTTGGCAGAGCCTAGAAATGGGCTCTATCTTAAAAAATACTATGCATGATCTTCATCCAAGCTGAATTTTGTATATTATTGTACAACTTGCATTGCATAGTTAGGTTTTCTTATGGTGATCAGGTTTGATTGATTAGCTTTCTCTTCTTATGGCAGATGTCGATGGAGTCTTTTGTGCATATAAGATTCGCTGATGGTGCTAGCCGCCACACTCAAAATTCAGCCTCGGTTTCTTGGGTGATTTATACTCCTACTGGTCAGGTATTGTCTTCAGGAAGCATATGTTTACGACCTTCTTCAAACAATGTTGCTGAATATAGTGCCATCATTGAGTTATTGCGTGATGCTATTTCACATGGAATTCATTCTCTTGAGGTACGTATTGACTTGCAATTAGTGGTTTCACAGCTTAACGGCTTGTATCGCATTAGAGATCCGAGATTATTACGAAGATTCTTAAGGGTTAGATTGCTAGAACGACAATTTGAAAATATAACATACATTCATGTTCCAAGAAATTTTAATCAAGTTGCTGATTCATATGCTAAATATGTGTTAGATTGGCATTTATTTCATAGACCATGAACATCTCACAAACATACATTTTTGCACACATGTAAATAAATAAAATCGACCATCATAAAACAATTTCATTAATATCCAAAAAGTGACGTCCTAATACATAAGTGTCATAATACAAAATTGGGGCTTCTGAGCCACCAAAACATAATACACGGTCGTACAAAAAGGAATACTCTTAGGTCTCTAAGCCTGAGGAGGAGGGGGTTTCTGATCATGGTAGCACACTACAGCTCTAGCTAGCCGTCAGAATAATTGAACCCATGCTCATGGTACACCAACCACCTAGCGCTGCATAGCCTCAGGAAAGTCCTCAACTTGCATCATGGGTACCTTGTGCGTCAAGTGTATGAAGTTCGTGTGAATGCTTTGGAGCGTCCGCTCTGCATCCACACCCATGATATCGTCTCCTCTTCCACTTCGTCGATGACACGGAAAAACCATCTAGTCATCATGGTCCTACATTTGCATACACATGACATATTGTCACTATGTGTCATCACACCAAAAACATGTCTTTTCAGTCAACATATCAAAAAACACACACAAAAAAAAGAAATTGAATAATTCAAAAAACTTAAAAAGTGGGTTTGGGATTCGTTACCTATGTCACCATATGCTGCTCCTAGTGGTAGGGGCATGTCAGGATCTCCACAAAAGTCTATCCCTGCATAAGGGTAGTCATTTATGGTGATGATCTGCCTCTGCCACCATGGAAAGATGCTGGGTAGGGGTTAGCCACCTTACCTCCACCTAGTCTGCGCATAACATTTGCCCAACATCGTTGGGCTAGATCTCAAACTTCGTGTGAAGAAATGTCCACTCTAGGGATTAGCCTAGGTACCTGCTTAAAGAATAACGTGCTCAATATACTGCCGAAACCGAAGTTTCGCACCCTGCCCATTTGCAGTCACTGAGCTGTTGTTTCATGTTTCTCAACAACGCCCTGCTCCAGTCATACCGTGGGTCTCATACACTCCACCGCATAGAACATCAGTGGTCGAGATGCCTGGTGGAGTGAAGCTAATCCGACTATCCTTCCTAATGCCAATAGTATGGCCTTCAGTCCCAAACCTGGATAGAGTTTGTTGGGATTTGACTCCCAAAATGTTTCGTGCTTGGAAAGCAGTACACAGCTATGTAGTCATCAATAGTCAATCCACCTCTTGGCCCACGAGATCGGAGATTTACCACCTCTCCTCATTAGGATAAACCAGTGATAAAGTATATTCCCTCAACCTCAATGCTGAGCGACATCTCGTCAATATGAAAAGTCTTAGAGTCTGGATTCCAGTAATCCACTAGCAGTTGGAGTAGTCTTGGTTTGGCCCTCAAGCTGCTAAGACACCAAAACTTATACAAACCACACACCCGTAATTCTTGTTGGGCCATAAGATCACTTTGCACGGCCTCCTCCACATCACCATGTTCTCTTTCCCTCCACTCTAACACCATCTTGCACAAAAAACCAGAGTTTTGATTAGCATTTTCCTTTGAAAACCTTATTTGCGGCCTCATATGCAACTATTTTCAAAACAATTGCGTATGTACATGGGTTTGGGTGTTTTTTCCGTGTATGGAGATCCCTATACGTGGAAAAAACCTCGATTTCCATGTGGGTCAAAACGCACAACTGTGGATGGCCTAAAAAATTGATTGGACCATGAAAACTTAAAAAAATTACATGAAATGGGAAGGGGAGGACATGAGAAGTTACCTAGATCAAATGGGGTCGGATTTCGTTGGATGATGCTCCCGAAATTTGCGTCAGAAGTTCTGAGCTCAAATGCACTATGTTGGGTAAAAATTTCAAATGGTATGGAATTTTTAAATTTTTTACTATTTATAGAAATTTTTTGAAATTTTTACCCACTTTCTATAGTTTTTGACCATTTTTTACCATTTTGGACTGTTTGAACTAATTTGAAGATGTAAGAGTCCGTTTTGAGCGCAGTTTGACCGTGGTTTTGACCCATTCATGCTTATTTCAGGTATTATGTCTAAACTAGCATATAGGTTAGGTTTCACATCTGTTGGCACTTTGCATGACCTTATGACCGTTTCATTCTAACCTTAGGTACGAACCCATTCTATCTTGTCACAGAACCTTCTTGTTGCTTTTAGAAGTGACATGATGTGAATGGTAGAGCTTGACCATACATGGGTACCCTAGTTAGCTCCTGTTTTGCATTTGGTGCCCATGCTGACATTTTTCCTTTAGGGTGTGGGAGTCCTTTGTATAGTATCGCCATGACTTTGTGCAAGAGCTTCATACTCCTCTTGATCTTTCTGCTGGCCTTTTCCCCAGGAATCCCTTATGTCAAGTTGTAATTGCATTATCATGAGTTTTTCTTGCCTTATTGAGCCTTATGTTGGCTTCCCTGACTTTGATTATCAGCCATATAGCCCAAGCTTGTCTGATGTCCAGCCAAGCAGAGCCTTTTTATATATCTTTTGCAGCTTGATTCCCCATTTTTTACCGAGAGGGGACTTTCCCCTAGTGTCGTTATCCTACACATGTTTCCTTTCATTGAGCATAGGTATGTTCCACTACTTGGAACTAGTTTGTTTTCCCCTTGACACTCATCTCCTCCTATATTTGTAACTATAAAGCACTTTTATTCTTTTTCAAGATTTTCAAAATATCTGAAAAAGTCCAAAAAAATAAAAAAACCAAAAAGCCGGATAGGAAAAGATGTTATCTTTGGCAGTAGTCGGGTCATGTCACCTTCGAACAGAGCACTGTATATCACATCCATTGGTTGGGTTAATATTTTGAGTTTAGGAGTTGTACTCGTTTATTTGAGTTTATCTCCACCGACTGGTTAAGCTTCCAATCCCTATGGATCCTCTGTCGATGCCTCCTGTGTCACAGAGATGTCCCAGTTTTGTATATTGATTCTATGCTGCCTACATTCAGTCACCATTCGCCTTTATGCTCTTGTTCGAAGGAAGTTGAAGCTTGATTCGGCCATTCCTCAATTTTCTTGACTTTGCATGTCGGTTATTCCTGGTATTGGTACTGGATAGAGCACATTATGATCAAGTCCTTCCACATTATACAACTTTGCTGACTACCTCGTGTTGGATGATGGGGGATGCCTTAATTCCCTCCTTCTAGTGGATACCATCCCATCGACTTCAGATCATTTTTTCTGGGATAGGAGTCTAGATTCATTTGAGTGCCTTGAGACTTATAGTCATCAGTGGTAGGTTCTCTCAGCATCGACAGTTTTGGGAATACATCAATGTACCCTGATTGATGGATTCTTTCAAGTGTTCGACCTCAACACATTTATTTTCACTTGTTAGATTGCACTCTAGTACCTTGATTCCCATTTTCATTATCGGTGGGTGATCCCGCGTCTGTTAACGGTATACATCAATGACCGATAATTAGATGATGGACTACTATGTTCAACCTCGAAACCTCTATTCACATAGTAGGACATGTACTTGTAGCAGGTTGTGTAAAAGACTTTCCAGATTGGTGGCATTTCTGATATGCTACCTCCTTGATCGTGCTGGTGTTCATGAGATTTCAGCTCTCGTGACTTGATTCCAGTGTATGTCAGAAATCTTCAGCTTTCATGGAGATCTTGGTCCTTTGTATATCTTCATCATGGAGATTCTGATCTATCTATATTGTATGTGGCGATGACCACACATGTCATATTTTATATCATGCCTATTCATGGCCGCTGTACTCTTATGTATCCGGGATGGTTGTATGTATTTGCAGTCATATGCAGAGATATTTGTACTATATTTTTGGATGTCTGGTTCTTCCGCCTGGTTCTTCATCACTTCGCTTCTGGGATAGACTTATAATGTATTTCGGCCATCGTATCACCCCTTTGACCTCACACATTAGGGGGCATCTATTACAGCTGATTTTACCACACATGGTAGATCACACATTTATGGCCTTCCCTGTCCCTCTACAGAATCTTTGGACCCCATGGACCATTTTTGTACCTTTGATGTTTCCAAGATCATCCCTTAAAACACTCATTATTTTATGTACGCGATTTTTAAACCATTTCTCGCTTATACACGTGGATATAACCCTTAAACCCGCATACATCAAGATGTGTGCAAAAGGCCAAATATTTTTGGAGTTTTCCTTGATGTGGATCCAAGTCACTTGTCTCCTGGCCTTCAATATTCCTTGAGATCACTCAGATTTGACCTTCTATTACCGTAGTGAAGCACTATATAAGGAACCCTTTGGATACATTGAAGGGGAGGAATTGAAGAGCAAGAAAACTATAGTCCATTGTTGTCGTAGCTTGCTTATACTTGAGTCTACATCCCTTTGTCCCTTGGAGCACTTGGTGTTCTTCCCAAGCTTTCCTTTACTTGTGAGATTACTATCAAGAGATGGAGAATTGAGGTGGCGGAGGCCCAGGTGGAGGACTCAGTTTCTCTGGTTCGCAGATGTGTCGATAGAGGTTGTCATTAATGTAATCTTTGATTTATATTTATAGAAATATCTTCTCCTATCCAATGATGTGCATTTAAATGAATATTGAATCCATGGATGCTTTTAATTGCTTATACATTATTTATTATATATGATAGAGTAGTCTAACACCATTATATAGCATGCCTGTCTTGTTTGCTGTTGTTGAGAGAGCAAATTGTTAACACAAGAGGGATTGGAAAAAGCTCAACAAGGATCTACATCAACCATCTGGAATAAGGTGTGTCTCGAGATCCTTTAGTGTTAGATTTGTTATTTCTCTTGCATATTGGGAAGGGATTGATTTCTGTGGTTACTCTGTCTGTTGTGGTACACCCCAAGCTATAGGAAGTTTTCTTCGTAACAACGGCTATAGAAAAAAAGAACATCTACTAGTCTACTACTAGGCTCGAAACGAGCTCAAAACTTTGTGCCTACTACCTATGTGAACCTCGCTACCAATGTCCAATCTTTTTTCATCAAAATGAAACTCAAATGGCCGGTCTGATAAGTCCTCCTCTACAATACTTCATTTCTTGCATGAATATCATGGAATCACGACAACTATAAACAACACACGATGTCATGAAAATACAAATAATGACATGTAGCTAGGATCACAAACTGTGCAAAGTTCGATTTATGCATTACTATAGAGAGGTGTCATTGGGCACACGATATGGAGAAACAATAATTATTAATAAAATTAAAAAAACAATTGTTGGCTCAAGAATAGTCTTCAATTTGATGGGTGGCATGATCATGATGTAATCTCCGTCCATCCTTCCAAACATTTTTGGTTTCACAACATTTGTCTTCGACACCACCAAAATACATATAAAAATTTCTCGTATTTACATCCTCTTCTCTTTAAATCCTCATCTCATAATCATAACTAAGTATTATTATGCATGCACATCCTCATCTTATAATACGAATTGGGTCAAGGCACAAAGAGGACCATAAAATATTAAATGTGTCAAGACGCAAAGAGTAAGAGACAACTATAAGTAAGTCTTATATTAAATTTACCATATAAGTCTTTAATTAACACTATCCACTAAGATTTGACACGTTGCATTGTTGTGATCTTCTTATCACTCCTTACCAATGTGATTTTAAGGAATTCTTTTGATGGTGAAGTCCATAATTTTAGGTCTTCTTCCTCATTATCATTCCTTTTGGTAAGACAATAAAGAGGGTAGTGGCATGCATCAACATGGAAAATGGTTTCAACATAGAGGTTATACACATTACTTGTTTTCATTAAATAACTTAAATTCCTACTCATGAATTTCGATTCACTGAATCGTAGACTGGTACAAATCACAACAAATTTTAGAGCCTCGATCCCTTAATTACTCACACCTAGAACTTTCTCAAATCTAGCCATTAAAAAAATTACTTTGGTATTTTGGTTCAATTTAGAAGGCAGATTATTAGACTCAGAAACATAGTGAGTTGCAAGGATTCAATTGAATTAGGCTTGTTTCCATTACCCCTCCATCCCATATATGTATGTTTTCATGGCAATTGTTGAACAAAAAAATTTGATGCCGCGACCCCAGTTATGCTAGCTTTGCTAACTTGGTTGGTATGTAGGAATTTTTTTTTAATGTTTTCTGAGTTGTGCATTATTTTTTCTTAGGTGATCAATCCTTATAATTCTTACATCGCTCAAGCTTGGATTGCATGTGTATTCCCCAATATGGTTATGGTAGAGTCTAAGTAGTTTTTTTGTATAATGAAGTGTGCTCAAACTGGGAAAAATACAATAGAATAGTTGTAAAAAATACAATAGAATAGTTGTTATGTTATTGTTAATGATACACATGTGTCAACTTGATGTGTTCAAAATAAGTTTTTATTGAAAATATATCTTTTTTCATATAAATATTAAGAAGTGCTCAATTATTTAATATTTAAAAATTGAAAAAAACATATTTGTAATTTTTTTGGTGAAAGGGTTTAGTTAATTTAACTTGTGAAGTACATTATTTATGTTGCCCTAAATCTCTACAAAAATTTAAGACCCCCTTCAAATTTCAAATTTGATAAAAATTTAAGACCCGCCCTTCAAATTTCAAATTTGATCACTTACCTGCCCTTCAAATTTGATCACCGAGTACATTTCGATTTTTATAAAGACCTACCCTTCAAATTTCAAATTTGATCACTGATCCGCCCTTCAAATTTGATCACTGTTCCAACCAATTATTCATGGGATTTTTGCTCACTTGCTTTCTCCTCGTGCAGCTATGTCGGAGCTTTCAACTTTTTTCCGCGGTGTTCTCTTTCACATGGCAATGGTGGCTTAGCAATTTTATGCACGTCAATGAAATGTGGTCGTGACTTTTATATTCGCCTAGCTGAAGCGCAAGCAAACAAGGAGAAGGGGCCGAGCGTATTATTTACAGGTACGAAAATGGTTTTCTAGTGCATGCATCTTTGTTTTCTAAAACATAGAGTGGTCTAGAGTTCGAATCCCTCGGGTGTTCAAGATCATACGAAATATCTGCACCTGAACATCCAAACCCATCACACAATGTCTTTTGCAGTGGCCTTTACAACGAACACCTCTGTAAACAACAACACACCCTCTGGATGCCATCTGTTCGTCAAACCGCTAGAAAACACACTGTAGTGATTACAACAAGAAATGCAAACCGTGAAGTAGTAGGAGAGGAAGAGCCAACCCAATCTTAAACTGTAGATTACACTTATGGGAAGTATCTAAGCCACACAATCTACAGAGAAACTGTGTTGGAATTGATATTCAATAGCAAAATTGCTCCCAATCTAGTGGAAATGACCCTCAAGTCCCGTTGTTCTAAAAGCCCTGAAAACCGTCAAAGCCCTAAAAGCCCCAGTGCAAGCAGGTCCAAGTGGAAGTTTGCGGACAGAGTTTTTACCAAGGACTTTATAATGTTTATTCTGGTGGCTGGTTTGCTAAGTACTATGTGGCATTGGGGTTTGTACACAAATTCAGGTTCAAATCCCAAGGTTGCGGTTCCCATGGAGGTGCTTGCCTCTGAAAGACGCATATTAAAGCTTCAGGATTTTTTGAAGAAGACAATAAAAATTATGTAGGAACAGTTGGAGTTGGTTGACAACAAGATCGCAAAGGAGGTGGAGGGTCTTCAAAAGGAATTGGAAGTGAAGACTGGGGAGATTGAGGAATCGGTCGTGAAATTGACAGATTCAGGGACACATATTGGAGCTTCAGGATTTTTTGAAGAAGACAATAAAAATGATTCAGGCCAGTTGGAGTTGGTTGACAACAAGATCGCAAAGGAGGTGGAGGGTCTCCGGAAGGAATTGGAAGTGAAGACTGGGGAGATTGAGGAATCGCTCATGAAATTGACATATTCAGTGGTTATTTCGAGGAAGGAGGTATTGGTGGTTGTGACTTATATGGTAAACATGTGTGCTGTAGAAGGAGATGGGAAAGTTCCGAGTTTGGATGATGTCCTGGGCATTGCAAAGATGATTGTCAAGGCAGAGATAGATAAGCATTCTGCAGATGGATTAGGTAGAGTTGATTATGCACTTGGGACGGGAGGGGTAGTGTTGTTGGACACTCTGAAGGGCATTTTGTTGGTAGTGGATGGAGCTAGGGAAAAGGAGCTCTAGATATGTTGACATTATTTTGAAGGTCTTCATCGGGATGTAAATAAAATGCTAAAGCCTAGCTTTGGGGAGCCTATTGAGTGTATAACTTTGCAGGGGAACTCGGTGTTTGTTGATGTTGCTCCAAGTACTTCAATTTTACCATAATCTGATACCTTAGAACATGTTTCCAACATACGCATGCAACCCTCTACCACTCCCTAAGACATTTTGGTGTGACATCTTTCCCCTAAACTCCAACATCCCATCTAAATTTAATTCCTAGACCATGTTTACCCATACGACTGGCCTCTATGATGTACATCTAAAGCATTATCTGTAATCACCTCCTTCCCCCAAGTCCCTTCTCCTGCTTTTTTACACAGAACGCAAGCAGGCTATGTAGGATTTGAACATCCGGAGTGTATCTAAAATGAGGTTTTCAAACATGGTAAACTAGCACTTCTAGATTACAACACTAATTTTTTTAACCATGTTGTTTGCTTGAGATTCCTATGATTGTGGTCCCACCACACTGTTCACCCAATCCACAAATCAAGAACAACTATAATTCAAATAATTACCGAACTCATAGTTGGTAAGATCATCGAATATTGGGTAACATTGTGAAAAATCATGATGTCAAACCCAAACCAATTTGTGGCAGGTGATTTTTACCAAAAAGTCAGACATCGAGATGTTAAAAAACATCAGCCAAAATATAGTGCCACAATGGGAAAAAGCGTCAATATAGGAGAGTCAAAACACTGTTGAAGGTTTAGAAAATTAGAATCATCAACAACCAGGTTTAGGAGAGCCAAAACATTGTTCTTGTCACAACTCTAATTCGAATAATTACCAAACTGATAGTTAAAAAGATCATCGAATATTTGGTCACATTGTGAAAAATCACGATGTCAAACCCAAACCAATTTATGGCAGGTGATTTTTACCAAAAAATCAGACATTGATATGTTAAAAAAAAATCATCCAAAATATAGTGTCACAATGGAAAAAAACATCAATTTAGGAGAGCCAAAACATTGTTGAGGGTTTAGCATCATCAACAACCACATTTAGGAGAGCCAAAACATTGTTCTCATCACAATTGAAATAAAAAATATTGGAGCAAGAATCAATTTCTATCTACCTATAGTGTTGATATTCTTAGATCCCAAGTATTTCTTCAAGTTTCACCCTCTTAGCTACTTTTTTCTATATTTTTGTATAGTTCTAAAGGCCATGCTCTAAGCCTCTTGTTATCATTTTTAATGGCTCAAATTACCTTGTGCCTCATTCTAGCTTTGGTAATCATATTTCCTAGGATACCCCCTTGAGTTGGAGGAGAGCCAACCATAAGTGTAGAGGATAGGCTACTTATGTGGCAGTAGTAACCATCCTAGTAGTTCTCTATCAAGTTGCACCTTCTGGAATGGGGATTTTATCATTAAGTACGGGTTGGGAAGGTAACACCTCCTAAGAAGAGCTATGGACCAACATAAGTAGGGTGCATTCCCAAAAGGCAATATTGAGCCTGCATATCAAAGAAGATTAGGCCAGACTTAACAATGACCTAGCAATACAATAAATCATCATATAAATGCACCACCAAATTAATTAATGACACAATAGAGCTGGATGTTGCTAAATATGAGGATTACACCATTTTCAAGAAAATAAAATGAAATTCTTACACCTAAAAAGTCAGGCATATATTTAACATGGAGCCCCAATTTCTAGTTGTTTTAATAAGTTTCAAGTTTGATGTGACAAACCCAAGTGTCATTATAAGACATGAAGGATGGAATAATAGATACACAGCCTGAATAAAAGAAAACATACAAGTGATTTAGGAATATGGGTCTATAAATACTTTAAATATACATTGCTCTTAGAACATCACCAATTGGCATGGCTAACAATATAGATTAAATAGCTAATAAAAACTAATTAGGCTCTAATTGATTTGAACCACATAAGTTTCATTTGCAATAATTCCCCCAAAGATGCCTTACAACAACTAGTATATTCTGTAATAGTGCCAAAAGGAATTTGCCTTTTCCCTTCAATTCTAACAAGCCACAAGAAAGAAGAAAAAATTTATTACCAGAGCAGTATTACTCCCCAGCCTGCATCAACTTTATAGGCTAAATTATGTAGAACATCTGCTTTGAGCAACATAAGAAATTTACAGCAACATGTGATTCATAAACCAAAACAAAGTAGGGTTTGATAAAAGCATACTTCAGAAGAATCCAAACTTGAAGCTGAGAAGAAATATTCATGTGTTGCCTATATAACAAGCATTTCTACTTTCTTTGGTGCTAATACTGTACTTGATGTCTTTTCTAAATAATTCCTTGCCAAAGAAAACTTCCCAACTTTCAGTAACCCTCTACAAAACTTCAACAGCATATATTTTGTGTCTAGAAAGGGGAAAGCTTTTTCTTGAAAATAGTGCATATCATGCCACATAGTTGCCCATTCATTATCTGATCTCCCTGGTTGACGGAACCCAAACTTGGAAAGAACTAAACGAAGTAGCTGCTTTACTCCCTTTTGATCATCATGGGCTAAGAAAAAAGCCAATTGGTTTTTCCACTTGCATAAAATAGACAAGAAAGCATCAAGATTCAAAACTACAATATGTAGCTTTTTGTCACAACCACAACATAACCATGTTATCTCTGACATATTCCAGTGCATATGTGGAGATTTATTATGTGCACATAACAGTGTAGGCTTGTATCTCCAACAATATCAGTTCTTTTGTAAGTAGCCTTTGTTAAAGTTAAGGGTTAGGTTAGGGTTTGATATACACAATTAAACTTTAATGCATAAACAGAACTAAAACAAGGAGGTTAGATCCAGAACCTTACTGCTGCAATAACTTCAAACATAATTTTCATCTCTTTCAACTTTAACACTCCATTGGTCACTGCATTAAAGTTGGTCTTTGAGATGATTTACCAAATGCCATGAATAGTAACAATATTATAACTGATAAAACAATAATAATGTACAGGAAATAACAATAGTAAAGAACAGTAACAATACTAATATAGGATTGTTTCAGATCAACCTTATAATCAGACACATTTAGGTTTTGATCTTATCACCGAAGGGACTAGTCACCTAGATGAAAACATGACGTACCTTGTGAGAGAAATCTTAAGAGGGTTATAGCAGTAAGGATACAAAACTCAGATTCTTAGTCAAAAGGAAGAGAAACTTCCATCATTTACTTAGGATTTAGCAGCACACTAGTAGAGAGACACAGTCATGCCTAGTACTGTCACCCTAGCAGAGAAGACATAGTCATGCTAGCACATAGTCGTACCCAGTAGATACTATCAGTCACGCTGGTAGGAACACATTCATGCTAGCAAGAGACAAACAACCACGCTGGGTAGAGACATACAGTCATGTTGAGAAAGAGACAAATAGTTAGGCTAGGCAGAGACACACAGTCACGCTGAGAAAGAGACAAACACTCACGTTGGGAAAAGACACATAGTCACTCCAAGCAAGAGACAAACAGTCACGCTGGACAAAGACACACAGTCATTCTAAAGACATAGTTATGTGCGCAAGTGACAAAAACATGTTGAAGACACACAGTCACACTGAAGACACACAATCACGCTGGCAAGTGACAGTCATGCTAGCAAAAGGAACAGTCATGCTAGGAAGAAGTATCAACATTGCCCTTAACATAGATATGGAAGCCCAAAAGAAAACAACAAAACCCTAGAAACAATAAAACAGTCCTTGACGCCAAACCTAGGTAAAACGGTGCTAAGATACGTCTTATTGGATAATCACAATGAAGGATAAAACTTGCTTTTATAACTTGGAAGGAAAGCTAGAAGGGTCCTTCTTCAACCATAGCTTTTAGAGTGTTTACCAATAAAACATAAAATACAATTAGGTTGACTTAGAATAGGATATCATGAAGTAGCAATGGTCCAAAAATAAAAACCATGAAGTAGAAATGGTCCAAAAATAAAAACCATAAATTACTAATGGTCCAAAAATAAAAACCATAAGATAAAAGTCATCTTACTGAAGGTACACACAATAGGGGCACTAGGACCAAGTAAAAGATGAAGGACCATAAGTCAACAAAAGGGGTCATAAGTTAACAACAACCAAAGTAGACAAGGCATAATCTACAATCTACATGGCCATACAAGTTGAATTCACATGGATAAGTTTGCACATCTAATACTTGCATATAGAAGTTGGTTGAACCCTCCCATAGTGCCATATGAGTTTGGGCTAGTTGGTGTTGTCGATCCACTCTCATCTCAAAAGCCAAGTGCTGATGCCAGAGAGCTGGAGCTAGGCTCAGACCTCATTGTCATGTCAGATTACTGCTCTATTGGGATCTTGGGGCATTATAGATGTGATAATACATATGATGTTTGATCATAGCTATTAAGCACCATATTATAGATAATGATATAGCAACTGTTTACCAAGTACTTATACCTTTAGAGACCTGTAGCTTAAACATATCCATATATATAAGTGCTAAATGTTATTTTCTAAATAAAGGTGAAGTATTTATTATGATTATGCTTGGATCAGGTTCATGTTACCACATTAATGGGATTCATAAACTCCAAATATGCTAGTAATGAACATTGTTACAAGTTGTTATGGATTCTTTATTATGATTGATTCCACTTTATTACGAATATAAAATTATGTCTACTTATATGAAAGAGTAGAAATGAGTCTTACCATTGTAACATATATTACTAGTATTACTTATGTTAGGTATTTATTGCTTATACTTATACCAAGATCATTATATTGATAGCTTGATTACCAACTTCATCATATCTAAGCTGTTTAGTACTAATTCTGTCTATTCAAAGCTTCCTTGTAAGCTTGATTTAAGCATATCATATACTGTACAATGTGTTTAACTAACATAATAAAAACTTCTCTATTCTAACTAGTGTTCACTAATATAGATAGTACTGATTAACCATGGGAATAAAAAAGACTAAAGGTATGGAACCTGGGGGGGTCTGGTGATTCTATTCCTGAAGTTCAAGAAGTGATATTGGATAATGATATCACTTAGAAAACGAAGAAGCAAGATTAAGGCACTCTGTTCTGCCTAAGCTACTACCCTGCCTCGATCTAGATCTTGAACGTTGACACGCTATACCTTCCCATGTTACATGCCTTAACGAATAAAGAATCCCTGCCCCCTATTAAAGAGATACGCTTCTTTTTTCCTTTTCTCATTAACATAATACACTTTCAATTTTGCAACTCACCCTGAGGATTCTGTTAGAAAGAGGGACTTGACTATTAGGATATATTTTCTTCAGTTGAAAGGTATACATATATTTGAGTAGCCATGTCTATTGCATTAGTTTTTGGTTGGCCCTTATACTAGATGAATGTAAATACTATTTTTCTAAATATTACGATTAAAGAATAAATATACATTAATTAGCTAAGAGATTTTGAGGTGCATGGGATATTAGATTTTGGGTTGCTCCAAAAGTGTTTACAACATGCTAGGGGTGTGCTTCATGTGATGTGGGGTGCATTGTGGAACCCTAGCCCCATATTTGATCTTATATTTCTATGGTTGGTTGGCATTTGGGATTCTTAGTTAAAAAAAAAATACAACCTACACTACTACTATCCTAAGGACCTTTCCTTGCTCCATAAAAGAATCCCCATACCTTCTCTTTAATGATGACCAAATTATCCACTTGTCTCTTTTTTCTTGAATGACTGGAAGCCTATAAGGTTTAAACTATGGCCATGGATCTGATTTGATAAGAACATTGGAATGAAGGTTCCCAACCCATCTATTCTTCACTCTTGTGAACTGCTCCACTTCTAACCAGACCTGTGTTGTATATTTGAGCATTTGATGGGCAAATGTTCTATTGATTTTTCATCTTTTCTATATAAAATACATACTCCATGTTTGTGCCTAGCCTCCATTGCAGAACTTCCCAAGTTATAACCTTGTTCACAATTGATAGCCACATAAAGATTCTTGTTTAATGGGGGCTTTTATTTTCCATAATTTCTCACACCACCGGGCTGTGTTCAAGAGCAGAAGAAAAAATTGCCCGGTACCCCAATTTTGCTGAATAAAAACCCAAGGCTTGATTCTTTGATCATAACTATGAATCTTCTCCCTCCTAATTCTATGTCTTCTCCCTCCATAACTATGTCTTTTATGAATATTATCCACATGCATTCTAGGTAATTTTGTAAGCCCTATCTTACAAAGCTATTGGCTATCTACATATGCATGGATGGACTACTGCTTGCTTATAAGATAAGATCACATTTTTGTAATTTTGTGATGTATTTAATTTTATTCTTGTAATTTTTCAGCTCAACTTAGAGATGGATTGGGCACTTCCTTCACTGTACATGTCACATAATGTATTAGAAGTCATATTCCCCCCCATTGGGTCACCTATGGATATTAATGGAGTGAACATGATTGTACTCTTGAGTCTTACCCTTTCTCGTTGTACTTCTAGAATATGGATTAAGCAGTGAATTTTGATACTCTTTGTTCACTCTGCCAGGAAAATCAGGGAGTGTAGGTGCCAAGGGATTGGAGTTAGACGAGATAGACATGAACTCAGTGTCCATCTGTCAAGAAAAACAAGCTTAAGGTTTAATTACCACTTACGAGCCACGTGATTACCAGAAACATCCATAGAGCATTTATGTGTGTTGTGGGATGCATGTCTTTCATACTATATGTAGACATGTGTTTTAGGCTTTGGGGATTGTTATAGTGGCCCTATTTCCCTATTCATTGTATTAAACTTTAATAACCTTTTTTGGAACATGCTTCTACTTTTTAGTTATAAAACATTGAAAACAAAGTATTTTACAAAAGGAAAAATTCAACAGATAGAGCACCACCACAAGGAAAAATTCATCAGATAGAGCATCACCACAAGGCTTCATGTGTCATCATATTGTTATCAACAATGTGTATGTAAAAATTTCATATACATGGAAAACTAAGACATTCACCACATGATAAGAAAAAGAACTGTAGACTTTATTGACAATTCAAAACAATAACAATGCATATTAGGGACTGATTTTTAAAGGGGATTTTCATATCAGTAACTTATTTGAAACAACAACCACTTAATTTTCTGGGATTTTCATCCCAGAAAATTATTGTGAGTTGAGCTTGAATGTTTTCAGCCCTTGTGGCTAAGCTAAAACTAAGTCATATTGGCTTGAATCTTCATGTGCTAGTGGAAGACCAAGGCAATTAGCTTTATAAGTAATGTGGTTAAGTTCTCAAATGGAAATGGGTGGGTATGTGGAATCAGCATGAGTCTCTTAGCAATGGCTTCCATACTTGCTATGTTGATCATGATCATGCATGTAAGGAATGGCATGATATGTTGCAGGTGGCTATAGGAAAGGATGTAAACTCATATAGTATAGCTTATACATTAACATGGCTTGTACCCTCAAAGGACAAGACATGACACAAGCTTTGATACACTACATCAAAACATTTGGATCGACAGGAAGGTTAGTCAATTATTTAGTTTAAATGGTTTTAAATTTGAGCATCTTTTGCATTGGCTTACAAATACAGTCAAGATGAGAATAATATTGTATTGCAACTATAGTGAATCTGATTAGAAGTTTATTTATTTTTCTACATGATTTATGTTAGTTTGTAGTAAAAAATCTCTTTTTGTATAAAAAGACAAAATTTCAAAAAACTTTGCTTTCTAGGTCAATTGTACTCTTTGAAATATGCCCTTGAACATGTAACCATGGATCCGGTTAGCTCCCCAAAATATTTAGATATTATGAATAAAATCAAATAGAGGGCCTTTTAGCTAGAGATATTTTACCCTAGGAATAGTTTGCCACCGTCTTCTAATCAAAGTCTATTTCTAAAGTACTTCAGCAAATTATGTTGATTGGTAGTTAAGGGAAAGAAACATAGGGTAAGAGAATTTTAATTTTTGGATTTAGAAGTATCAGCCTCTCACTTCAGCATTCATGTTCCTAAGCACACATTGGAGTCCATTCAACTCAATTTCAACCGCTTATGCATGACCTCCATCTTTGATTTCTATCAAAGAAGCCGACAAATTCCCACTTTCACGTGGAAATCCTTTGGCAGTCTTGTTTCCACTATCAAGGATTTGGATTAACACCATTTCCTGTTTCCTTTGGGGGTGCCATTTATCTTATACGGGAAACCTTTTTGGGAAGAGTAGCTACTATTTTTGGAGGTGGGTGAGTAAATATGGTTGTGCCCACTTTAAAATGTTATAGCCACGCTTGGATTCATGCTAAAGTGAGTGACTGATCCATTTTCACTAAATGCACTTCCTTTTAATTATTGAGTGTGATGAAGATCAGGGGAAATTTGGTTCGATGGAAAGATAAGGGTCTAGAAGATGCCCCATGGATTTTGGAAGGCAAGTCAGAAGATTAGGGAGTATTTGGTTCATTGGAAAGATAAGGGTCTAAAATATGCCACATGGATTCTAGAATTTGATATGGAACGCGTTACATAGTTTACTTGCGAAGGTTATGACAGTGGTGTGAGAATGAGCTCACTTTTCTTCTTACCAAAGGGGATTGATCTAGGAGCCATCATGGAGAGCATGATAAGATTGCTTCTGTATGTTCCCCCTCAGTGAACGACTAATATCCCTACACAGAGCACCAGAGTAAGGGAGCGGAGAATACGATGAGATAGTAGTCATTCACTCCTCATCATTCCATCATTTGCACGAAAAGGTTCATTGCACGAGTGCCATACCAACACATGCAAGGAGTCATGTGCAAATGGATGGATTTTCTCGAGAGAATTGAATTCCACCTCCACTTGTCTTTAGATTTGATTGGTGTATTTGGTTTAGGAGTTAGCAGTCATATCGAAATTGAATTCATCCAACTGCCATTCCATGTATTTTTTTAACGCGGATTACGGAATGGATTAGGTTTTAAATTTTGACATGAATTTTGTGGGAGTAGGCTCCATTTCATGTTTATGCTATTAAAGCCCAAATAGGTAATTAATGGGCAACCTTTTTATTTTTTCCTATGGTTAATTAATGTGTTGATGGTGGCAAAAAAATAAGAGGGACAAAGAGGTGGAAAACAAGAGTAGCTCAGAAAAGATAGAAGGGAGCATGCATAAGACAAGTTCTTTGAAGAAAGAAGGGAAGTTC
Source organism: Pseudotsuga menziesii (assembly GCA_001517045.1). Classification (NCBI taxonomy): domain Eukaryota; kingdom Viridiplantae; phylum Streptophyta; class Pinopsida; order Pinales; family Pinaceae; genus Pseudotsuga; species Pseudotsuga menziesii. The sequence continues at coordinate 3,991 of LPNX010949312.1, read as the reverse complement.
ACACAGAGAAATGTGGCATAGGTAAGGAGTCACCCATCGTGAAGGAAGGGAGGGGAATCCAAAAGGGAAAAAAAAGGAAGAGGGTGCCCATGATGAGGGGAATCGTGAGAATGAAGATTGCGCAAAAGGAGAAAGAAGGGGATACATAGTGGGGAAAATAGTTTATGTATCTCTAGTTTGGATATTTTGATGAATGTAAGCCCTACCCCATAATAAGATGAGGAGGGTTATTTCAAATTCTATTTTACTATATTTTTATATGAATATAAATTCTGAGATAGCTTTTAATAGAATGAAATAGGAAAGTTGATTGGTTTCTTGTCTAAGATGATTGTTTGTGTTTTTAAAGTTGAATCTACACTTTGATTTTGTAGTCTTGTAGTGTAATGATGTAAAGAGAAAAAAAAAACATAAATTCAATTAATATTTTATTTTCACTATTTAAAATTATAACTAGCATAGATTAATTAGAAATTTGGATTTACTAAACATGGAAAGGGATCAAATTTTTTTACATGTAAATTTTTTTATATATACAAAAATTTAAAAATTAAGATAAAAAATAACACATCAATAAATTTGACCTATATTAAAAATGAATCAATATTGCTTTTATTTTTGTGTAAAAATTCAAATTTAATAAATCTATGTTATCCAAGTTGTAGATCCTTTATTGATAGATGAATTGACACAAGATCGTTTATTGATGGATGCATTGACACATTTGTCATTTTAAAACGTTTTGTTGGTTCCATAAGCCCTCGGAGCGCTCATAATAGTTGAGCGTTGACTATGGCTCCATTGTGCTGTTGTTAATGTTATGTGATTGATTGGAGCATGTTTTCGCATTAGCATTGGTCGCTGGGGAATGTGTTAAAAGACGTCGAATATCACGTGCAATCCCATAAACGAAGTAATAAAAAACATGACCACACCAACCCACCTACAATCTGATCCAATTGTCAACTATGCTATGCTTATGGTTTTTTTTTATTAAAATCATTTCTGTTTGTAAGACGCATAGGATATTTGGACCCACTCGACCACCTTTTTGTATTTAGCGAACGTCATTATGATAGCTTGATGGGTGAAAGAGAGATCGTTATCTTCGCTGGGAGTTATAAAAGGAGTCGCTTTCGAATCGACTATTTGCACCGATCGGACGACCGCACTCGCGTGAGCGGTCATGTCCGACGACCGTGGTCGTCCGATCGGTGCAAATAATCGGTTCGATGCAATTGTGACTTTATATTCTTCAGTGATTGAAAGTCGAAAGTTAAGGAGGAGATGAAACGAGATTTGTTCCTTATTTAAGGAAAGTAAAGCGTGACAGGAGGCGATTATAAGGAATATTTATGTTTAGCCGTGTTTTAATAAACTAAATCCAAAAGAGGATGGCAAAGTATTTGTCTTTATATGGGAAATGGCATACACAGGTTGTTGTCCAATATGACTCCATCCACTTCAAAACCTTTTTTTTCCGTACCTCGTGATAAACGTGGTGGGCGTTAAACATAATTAGCAGCACCATATCGTTATTATAGACATGGTGGGCGTTAAACATAATTAGCAGCACCATATCGTTATTATAGACATGGTGGGTGTTGATGATAGTTACTATTACCAGACCCTGTGATCATATATTATATAAGGTGGTTGTTGAGGGCACTTACTACGAGCAGAGCATGTGATAATGTACCGTTCACAGTTATAAGTTTGTGGAACATAGTGTTTTATTTTATATATTTTCAGCATCATTTTGGGAATATGTCAATATTTATTATTTTTGTGTTTTATATATTTTAACTTGGGTATAGGTTAATATCTATTGTTATAGAGAATTGGTCAGATTACACGATCCACTTAATAAAAGCAATACGATCAGATTATATTATATAAGGGCTCAATAAGAATTAAGTTATGGTCAGATTACATAAAGGCTGAACACTAGCAATATATCATTTACAAAAATTGAACATAGGCGAGAAAGGTAACAATCATTAGCCTGAGCTTATCTCGATTGCAGATTTCTTGCATCCAACGGGCAAGGAGCAGAGTCAACCGTTGACTTTGCTCCTTGCCAGTTGGATGTAGGGAATCTGCAATCGGGATAAGGATGGCCCAATCATTCCTCCTCAGAAAAATTGTATACTCTTAACACTACAATCATAAAAAAAATTGAGCCAAAGTTATAAAAAAAATAAAAAAACATATAGTATATAGTATTTCGTAATAAAAAAGATTCACTCTCACAAAAATTAGTTATGTTTAAGAGAGCGAATAAAAAAAAATTAATATAAAATTTACGTGTTATTTTTACTATATATATTTAGTAAATTGAATTTAGTTAAATTTTATTAAGTTATTAAAACACTTAATGAATTAATACTTTGATCATATTTATGGAAACTCTAGAAGATGAAATGAAGAAACGTTTGTAATGTGTGTGTTTAGTCCATGTGTTCAATGATTATGTTAGCACTAATACAATATTTGGTGGCTTTCTTCCTTAATTCACCTTTTATACATGATAAATAAAAAATGTTATCTTTTGTTAATGAGTTAAATGATTTTCAATTATGTTCATTTTATTTGTACACTTAATAATCAACAACAAAGGGACTAATCAATGTTGTTTGTATTAGCATTTGTAATGCCAAGTAGCCTAATCATCTTTTTCCTAAGCTATACGAATATGCCAAAGATGGTAGGTTTGCATAGAACGAAAATGTTGACACAACTTAGACGCCATAGTCTCTCATTTGGATAAGTATGTAGCAATAATATTATGATGATGTTCAACTTATGTAAATGTTGTACACGAAGGAATAAGAATGTACTATAGAATTTAAGTATGAAGATGTCAACTAATTATATTGCACTATTATTGACAAGAACAATGACAAAGTGTTCAAGATTATATGTCTAATTTTTTTTAAAATACGATCATGTTAGGAATCACACCACATAAAATGGGGTAGTATGAGGTGCTTTGAAGATTCATATTGTCATTTTAAAACGAGTTACAACGTATGAGTTGTAATAACATAGAACAACATGCCAAAAGTCTTTATATATGAAGACGGGCATGAAAATGGGGCAACAATAGAATCAAGAAGATGCACTCGAAGCAAAGGAAAAAGTTATAAAAACAATAAAAATTGAAACTTTCCCAAGAACAAATCCAAGCATTATGATGTACATGGACACATGGAAAAGGCTTCATCCAAAATTGCATTTGAAATGTAGAGTCCAAGAAGGTAGCCATGATGACTACAATGATACAAGGAGTATAGATAGAAGAAAACTCTAATGTGGATGTAAATATTTTGTGTTACATTGCATGATCAAGTTAAGGTTCAACTCAAGGACATGTCAAAGGAAATTGATCTTTTGGTTCTAGTGCACTAAAACGTATTTTTTTCCTTTATTTACAATTTTTTGGATGCATTTGTTGGTACTCATCTCACAAGGAAGCATCATGAAAGCATACCGTAAGGAACACATCCAAATAGTATATGAAGAACAATATATTCTATGTTGAATATGAAAGTGATTAGTACGATAAATGAATTGTTTGATTTATGTCATATTAAAGATGAGTGTTTACGATGATCAGCAATGACCCTAACATATTACTCAGAAGGGTGGGGCAAAGAAGTTCCTTCCCTTTTTCACTACAACAAGAACATGAACAAAGTGTTAATTTTAGGAATATGAACAAGTTTATATTTAAAAGGATTCATTAATCACATAATATCCACATAAACCATTTCCATGTTGAAATTAAATATACACATCATTTTCAATTGATCTTGTCAGGAAAGCATTTAATGGTTATGATATGTGGAATCAACATGATCTAGGGGGTCATTCGTCTTTAAAGATACACTGATCCAAGATAAAGAGGAAATGGTACAATGGCAGCCAGGTTTGGTAAAACTCAAGACTTCATCACCTTTGAAAATGGGGTCAATGCATTTCAAGATGT